>JAUBOD010000011.1:1323686-1418711 GCA_032353885.1 Nothura maculosa
TGTGCAGGGGGGTTGGACTAGATGACCTCTAAGGTCCCTTCCAACCTTACACATTCTATGATTCTATGATCAGTCTTTTGACAGAACATAATAGGTGCATACTTTTGAGAAAACTTAATAGGTGCATACAGTATGGTTTTCTGTATTCAGCATAACAATTGTTTGAGCTATAATTTCTTTTATGAAAAATGAGATGGAAATTGTTTCTAGTATTTCACGTGCTGCTTTTTTGATTGATTCTGATGCATGTTTTCAAAAATCCATGGTAATATTAGGAAGCTAGCATACTCTAGACTAGAAACTAACCAAAGCTAGTATTGGAATGGAAATGGTACCTAATAAACATGTAACAAGTGAGGCCCATGTTTTATGTTTCTGTATTTGTATATATGAGAAGTTTGCTCTCTGAAGAGATTAGTACTGTATCAGTGCATCTTATTATTTGGAAAGAAAAATGTAATCAGAGGATGGCTTTCCAGGAACCAATGGGCAGCTGCAATCATTAATCAGTGTTTTTCCTGCTTGTCTTCATTGTGGTGTGAAGTCAATGTTTTACACTTTGGCTGCCTCAAGGTCTACATATACTTCAGGGCTTCATTGAGCTAGCAGTATACTAGTGTAGAAAAATAACCCATTTGGGGTTTTGCCATGACAAATGTGAAGTCAGTCTTTGAACATTGACTAAAATCTCATTACTTTGGTGGCAAATGAGGCATGAAACATATTGTCAAAAATATAGAGACCAAAATATAGTGGCACTAAATATTTTATCTTCACCGAATGTACTACAAAAGGTTTGAACTCTAAATCAGCTAATGCACTTAGGCATACAGCATCATTTATCAAGTGCATGGTCTTCATTGCAAAATTTGTCCATGATGGCAGCTTTAATGAAGTTCCATAATTTCTCACAACCTTAGAAAACTATTATTTCAGCTCTATGAAGGCATAAATCCACAACCAACTCTCAACTCTGGCTTTGCTCAAGGCTTAGGCTATTACTTTATGGTGAGAATTTCATGGTGATCTTTCATGTTCTCATTCCTTCTAAGTGTTAGATGTGTAATGTTGGTTTGGTGTGTACAGGCATGGGTGAGTTGAAGAAACTGTAATTCCACAAGTATCACTGAAAATAGTCTTCATTATTTGAGGCTGTGGCATATCAACAAAGACTTCCTGAAGTATTAGGAGTGTCCATATAGGTTCTTTTAATCTCCATAATAGAAAAAAAAAATGTGCAACTGCATGATTAAGCCAACTTGACAAGGCAATTACATTTGTTATATCAGATTTTGAAGAGTTGTGCACCTGGGAAACAACTCATATTTGTAGTTAAAGAACAAAGTGGCCAGCTAAACAAAATAACCAAAGATAAAAAGTTCATTTTCTGTGGACAATGCACTTTGAAGAGTAATGTTTGATTCATACAGAGCACCCTTCATTTGTGAAGGTGAGTATAAAGACTTCATTCATGCTTATATTGTAGTACTCAACATTTGGCAGTTCATAGAAAATTATGCCATCTCACAAGCATAATGTTGATTTTTTTCACTCTTTTTGAAATCAGGTATTCTGTAAATGGGAACCAGAAATCAATGTAAAATATATACACTTTGAGACAGAAAAAAAATGACATTCTGAACCTTCTGAATGATAATGAATGTATAAAGCCATTTGCTGACATGATAAGGAAATAATCTCTTTAACTGTCTTGAAATACGTGTTTTGGTATTTCTCTGTGCTATTTGTACTTTTCTTACTGTACAGATACTTGTCTTTAAACATCATACATTAAATTTAAAGGGGAAATACTGTAGATATAAGGTAAAGTGCTTGCAGCCAAGTGCTTGCAACCAAAAGATATTGAAATGATTTACTGGATAGAATAAGAGGATTTCAATATAAATAGAAAGTTGCAGCTTTTTAAATTGTTTAACTTGTAAAAATTTGAAGTTTTAACTGACAGCTGTATGTAATTTTAAGTGAATAGACCATTGTTCAATATTCATAACTATGGAAAAATTCCATTTGATATGCTGCAGGACAGGCTTCACACCCCATAATTTAAGGAAAATGCTTCATTAAAATATATCTGCTTCCATTTTAACTATTGACTGATGTGCAAGATGTAATAAAAAAAACATTAAGCAAATCTTCTTAAGCTAAAAAGAGAGCTATTCATGAAACAGCATAGCTTTGCAAAAGAATTTGTTGAGCTGTTAAGAACTGATGTTGTCAGAGTGCTGGAATATTGCCCTGTTTATGATATTCTATGTAAAGATCATCATTTATCATACCTGTTTTACAAACCAAAGGTATATGTTCACAGCGGTGCCTCAGTAGTAGTATTGTTCAGATGGATTCCATTCATTTGCCAACCTGACTGTGAGGAGGTCAGCCAAAACTAGCTTTTTATGTTAGATCACTAACTAATGGCTTTGGAGATGCTCCCTCCTGCTGTTTCCAGCATTATGTCATCCATTCCCCTGTGAGGGCCTAGTAGTAATTTGAAATGTGAACTGATGCAAATAATCTGGAATTGTTCATTTGTCTGCAGGAAGCAACAATGTTGAGCCAGAATTAGCTTCTTGTTTTTACTCTACTTTCCTAATATATGAAAGCTGCCCTTACTAAGCAAGGCAAGCATTTTCGAGTTCACTCCACCTACTAAAGCCACTTCACCGAGAATCTCATGTTAAAAGCTTACTCAGTCTGAAGAAGTACCTTAGAGGGCAGAGAGACCAACACCTCCAGAGGACATTCACAGTGTATGAAGGCTGGTGGGTTTTTGGAAGTAGCTGTTTTTTTCCACTTACTATAAAGGGAAACTATCAAAGTGACTATCTTGAGACTTAGCTAGATGATTCAGTGGAGCCACTTATGTGAATAGTGGATAACTAGGTGCATGGTTAGGCCTTATATGTTCACTTTATTTACAGCAAAACAAATGCACTTTCTCTTCCACATTTAAACTTGTAACTCCAAGTTTTCAAATACAAAATGTACAGGCAAGGGTCCTTCCTAATCTGGAGACTAGTTGTCCAGTATTGCTTCCAGGAAGTGTATGTGCAGCTGTCCTGTTTCAGTTAATTCAAATCTATGCAGAGAATAATAAAAGGAAAACCTGTATAAGGAACAATAAAAGTGAAGCAAACAGAAAAAATCGTAGAAGTGAGCCAACCTGCCATTTACCTTCTCCCCTGAAGAAATGGGGAGATAGAAGTAGTCCTCTTATAATTAAGTATCAAAAGCCTTATTTTTAAAAGAGACCTTAAACCCTATCCAGAATTGCTATTTCATAGTATTAGGTTTTGTCCTAAGATACATGGTTTGGTACTAAAACTTGGAGGTTTTTCTATTTGAGAAAGCAAAAGAGAGATGCAATGTCCGCCTATTCATTTTAAATATTCTATGTTTACTGCTAAAAGGTGCATGAAAAATTGCAACAAGCAAATTGGGAAGGCACAAGACGATGCTAAAGGTAATAGATGATCCCTTGGCAAATAATAATACTAAAATGTAGAACCAGTTAAATTACACATCAGCAAGTGTGAAATGTACTGATTTTTTTTAAACAAATAATTTACAAACTGGCCCATTTTTTTCAGACTGAATCTTTATGGCAAAACATTTTTTTCATTTTTGAGTGATAAAGAATAACATAAGTCACAAGAGTAAAAGTATTTTATTTAATTATAAGCAGAGGCAAGGATTTATGTATGACCCACACTTTAACTATTTTTGTAGTTTGCTATTATCACTACCTAATTAATATAGTAAAAAGATTGTTGCATAAATCACTGTATGACCCCAATGCAGTTTTCCTAATACCCCTATATCCAATAGATCTTGTTCTATAATTCCCCTGGAAGAAGTGAGGCATGTCAGATAAATTAAATGAAAAGAACAGATGTAGATTAAAAGTGATGTAAATTTCAAGCCTGCACTTTTAATTTCACTAAATATTATTTTCCATCTTCATGATCACATTACATTGAAATGTTGGAACTTCAATTTCCTCTACTATTTCATCTAATAAAACCTTTGTCTCATCTGAGTTCTTGAAGAGATGTTAGCTTTAAATCACATTGACTTCACCCTATCCAATTTACATATGCTGAAGAAATAAAAGTCTTTTCAAGAGTTGCCATGGGGCTTCAGAAGCCTCAAAGGAGTATTAAGACCTTGAGTTTAATGTGAACTGCCTCAAACACAAAACACAAATCCCCCCAACAGAATACTAATGGTTTAGTGTACAGTTCTATTTTCCATGCAAGTTTGTAAAGTAAATAAACAGTCCACATATAGGGAAAAACAACTAAATTATGTTTGAGTGTTTGAATTAGAGTTGTGCCAGCTGGAAATAAAAAATGCTTTCTATAGGCCTGTGTTACATAAGAAATGTTATGTTATTTGACAGATGTACAAATAGAATACAGAGTAGATTAAAGTGTGAATTCGGAGCTTCTCTGTTTTCTCTCTAAGGACTATATACCTGCACAGTAGAATTAGGAGTTTCTCAAAGTCACTACAAATATACATATAAAATGTTTTTCCTTAGATCTATATAAACAAAAATTCTTCCATGCCAGATTTACTTAGTTTGACATGAATGAACATTTTATATTTTTTTTGTTTTTAAGAAATCTTAGTCTGTTTGAAAAGATAAACAGATTTCATTACATGCAATAACAAAGAGGGGAGATATTTTCCTAATATAACCTCAATCCCATCTCTGTAATGGAATTGTTATTACAATAATTATATCTCATTAAAATGTCAGAAATTGTTTAAAAAATAGCTAAGAAGACATGTCTATTTCAGCAAACTAGCAAGAAGAAACCTTGATCTTAATTTACTTGGCATCATTTAAGGGAAATGGTGAAGTACAATAGATAAAATGAGAACCCTCCTGTGATGCAAAATGCAAGTAGATTGACCATAGATAGTATTAACACTTAAATAATTGGTTAGTCATAAGTAATTACAGAGCATTTCATTTATAGAAGGAGAAGGTTCATTTCAAGTGGAGAGCAGAGTGGATGTTTCAGAGCAAATACTCTGCTTGACAAATCTAGGCCTATTTTCTGCTTAGGAATTTTCTGCTAGCAGACAGACCTATTAGTTTGGGTGAGACTGAAAACCTTTCTTCTTGCTGGACTCCTCTTCCTGGGGTGCTGCTATGTTGCTGTGTGGGAATAGGATGTTCTCAGCCTCGCCCTTGGTTGATAAGTATTGTTGGGGCTGTTTGGGCCAGTCAGCGAACCTCTCCATGCAAAGATAAGCCGCTACCACAGATGATCCCGGTTCCATCAGTTCAGTAATCTCATCTCAGACTGGCTCCTTATTAAGAATAATTTCTGTTCCTTGAGTGTTCGCAGACAAGTGACCGTGACAGAGCATCCCGTCCTTTGTGGCCCGTGACATTGGGGTGCAGCAGACCCTGACACTCAGGGTCTGAGTTCACAGGAAATCGCTGCTCCCCATGTGTGTATTCTAGGGGTAAAGTTGCTCCAGTTCTACAATATGTTGCACACAAGCTGACTTACCAAAGATTAATTGGAAAAAGAGCCAGAACTTATACTCCTTATGCAGGCAACCAACCATTGACTTAAAGTGCATTTCCCTGAATGAATGGCATGTTGAAACTCCTGGAAGAAAGCCATGCTGCAAAGAATTGAATTGAATAGGGTCAGAAACAGCCTCAGAAAGCCCCATTAAGCTCGGAAAGCACCCTACTGAATTACTTGCCAAATGCACTGTTTGCTATCACATTATATAAAAGGTATCCTGCTCTCCTACAGAAATGGCTTATTAGCATTTGCCAGTCTGCAGAGTGCAAACTGCGTAAACAGTATCCTTGATGCATGTTTTCTGCACAGGCAAATCATGTCCAAGTTGTTCCAATATCCTGGCCATACTAGATATCTACCAAGCAGACTTCTTCTTCTGTCGGTGTGTCCATCTTGACACACATCTAATTTTTCCCTCTCTTAGGACTTCAGCATCATACAATGGAGTATAGTAAGGTATATATATTAGTATATATATATACTAAATAGATATATTTAGTGTATTCATATATTTCCTAATACTGAAAACCTGTTTTCTTCTTAGAGTAATAAATAGGACAAACCTCAGAAAAAAAAAGAAAAAAAAAAAAAGGTTAATTACCTTGGCAATTTGGATTAAATCCTAGAAATAGGTTGTCAAAAATTATTTATGTTATCAGGTTAAAGTTCTATTTCTCTGTCAGATATTTCAGCTACTATAAAGTTGTCTTTCTACTCTTTAGCACAAAATGCTGGACATGTTTTTTTTTCTCCTCTCTCTGCTTATGCTTAAACTGACTTGTAAATTGTTTTCAATTAGTGGACTGAATTTAAGATTTTTAACATTTCTTATTGATTTTGCTGTTGAGTGTACTAGTTTTTCTAATCAGCTTTTCTTCTTCTTTTTTTTTTGAGTTCTATTCTCCAAATGATTTAGTTTTCATACCTAAACAGATAACCAATAGGTGGTGACAGCAGCACATTTCTTGATTTAACCTAGTTATGCATGGTTTAGCAGAATGGGCCTTTCTTAAATGGCATCATTTCTTATAGTGTGAGCTACTGTTGTTAGCAGAAAAAGAAGACTTATTTACTTCTGGAATTAAGAGATACTTACACTGGTTTAAGTCCAGAATGGCTCCAAGTTACGAGTAGCACACAGAAGAAACTACCACAGGAGAGAGAAGAGTGATAACCAAGATTAAAGACTTGAGTAACTATTAGAGAATAAACTCTAGAGATCAAGAGATATGGTGGTAAATCTTTCAAATCAATCATTTTTCAAGCTCTCAGTTCTGCATCTGCAAAGCTATGATTGCTTCTTAGTCATTTATCTACATGAACCAGAAGAACCATTAGGGGAATTTTATTAGGATAATATTATTGTGAAACAGTGTAATGAAGGTCTCACCTTTCAACTTGTATAGGCTTAGATATGTAAATTTATGAAAATTAAAGATTCATTCTATGTTGAAAATAGTGTCCACTTCTTTGACACTGTATAAGCACTGTGTAAGTTAAATGTTATTATCCTTACAAGTGAAATGCTCTCTGCTTTTCCCTAACCAAAATTTAGGTTTTCTTAGTTTGGGAAATATAACCTAATATATGTCCTTTCTATAACTTATGACACAATAAAAATAATAGCCTCTATTTGGTGTAAAAACCTTTACCTAGAACTTTGTTAACTTAGGGCAAAATTCTACTGCCATATGAGATTGGCAGGAATTTTACCATGGAGTTTAATGGGCTGCAATATTAAATTCTACATTGATATTTTACATAATGACATTTCAAATTATGCCATTTTTCATTACTGAAAATCATTTTTACAGCTATTTGCAAAGAAGCATAGTAATTTGAAAGAATCTGTTTGTATTTGAAATACTAAATTTTAGCTGCTTAAGAAATGGAAAATATTTTACTGATATACCCTCTCAATCTTTTTTTTTTAAATTTGAAACATAAATTTTGAGGAAGAGTTTGGATTTCACAAATTATTACCAATCAATTTCCTATTTGATATTTGAGACATGTTTTATATTACCTTTGACTAAGACCTGCCGTATTTCAGCACAATTTCATTGAGATATATAGTTATGCTGATTCATGAAGGGTATCAGAAACTTCCTCATCAATGACTAGAATTGATTGAAATCCCAGAATTTCCATCCTTTCTGAAATATTTGCTTTGAATCATTTAATATGTTTCATTCTTAACTTTTTAATCAAACTGTTACTGTTGAATATAATTTTATGTACTTATTTTTAAACAACCATGCTCAAATTGGTAAATCTCTGGGAAGGTGCTTGGAAATCTCTGGGTAAATCTCCTTTATTGTAAAAGAGTACTTTCTCATTTTTCTTTTTCTTTTATTTTACTTGGTCTGTCTGGATACTTTATAAAACACTGACCAATAATGTCAAATATTTATATAGGAAGAATGAAGGTCAGTGGTTAAAAGTGGAGCTATGAAAAAATAATCTTCCACTCCAACAAAAGAGAGACAGATACATGAGTAGAAGGAGAAGATATAAAGATTTTAAAGCCATTATTAGGAGAATTTACTGTAATACCTATCCTACTCCGTTTTGTCAGAATTTTACGGTCTGGTTTTAGCTCTGCTGATAGAAATAATATAGGCATTTATACACACTGGAAATGTGTTCCAAAAGGTGTCTTTTTACCATAATATAAAAGACTTTTTGTTTATGCTTTGAAATATAGTTTTCTAAGTCTCTCTCTATTTCTCTCTCTCTTTTTCATCCTAAAGGATGCATTTTCTGCTCTTCAGAGTTCAATATACTTCAAAAAAAAAACTTTAATATGATCCTGACTAGTATGAGATATCTCCTGCTTGCAAGCCCTGAATTCAGCCTCCAAATGCTAATAATTTGGGAGCAACACTACAATTAACACTGCAGTGCTTGGAGTTTTAGCATGGATACTTGCCAGGTGTTCTGTTTTAATATATTATTAGAGTGCTATTCCTGCTGGCCAGGACATTGTTAATACATCATGTGAGCAATAATCCTGCTGGCCATTACTGTGTAAATGCGTCACTTAGTGTCATTCAATTGATTCATTAAAATAGAAGCAACTACTAGGAAGCCATTAAAAACCTGCACAGACTGTATGTTTTATTCCAAACAACTGCACATTTCTTAAAAGAATGTTTGAAGAAAAGAAAATCTAATGAATAAGACTGGGTGCTAGCTATGGACCTAAAGCAATGCCTGTTGAATTGAATTGGAGTCCTTTCATTGAGATCAGTGGCCTTTAGAATTGGACTATAAGTCTCTTAATTAACAGAAATGCCACAGTATTATTTTTGTTAGCCTTTCAATGCCAGATTAATACAGATTTCTTGAAACTATGGAATTCTTTTATTTTTAATGTGAAAGCAAGAAATTGTAACTGAAACATCATCAAAAAATAAAACAGGCACTTCTCTATAAATGCTTACGTAAGTTCACTCGTATTCAGCATTCTATCAACTTGATCTGAATATGCATATGAATAAAACTTCGTATGATTGCAAGATTATGTTCAGAATTGAGAGAAGTATAATCCTTTTAGAATTTATTATGATTTGTGCAGTTTTGGGAGGAAGTGTATTTAATATTGGTAAGATAATGGTATTTCTGTGCCTGCCCTCACAGAGATTTTCATACGTAAAGAAAGCAATTTTTCCACAAAGCTGCTGGATAAACATGTACATAAAGGTCTAGACTGGTCTGCACTACAGCTGGATGCATTCACATGAAATCCTCAGACAGCAAGTAGCTGAATTTGTTCAAAAATAAACAAGCAAATGCTGTATTAATGTTGCAGGAAAACAATGTGGAGAAAATTAATGCATGCTGCTAGGATACCTTTTTTGAGACATGTATTGTATTCATGACAGGTACTGGATTTACCTAGCTTTTCTTCTCTATTTTTTCTTACATATCAAAAAGAACAAATGAGAAATTTCTCATCAAATAACAAAATACTTTGTATTTATACCTTTCAGTTTAGGAAATAAATACTAATACATTAACTTCATAAGTGGTCCTGTTGCACAGCTAGTATAAATTATTTGAACTGGGGGACTGAAGTAGAGAGCAACTATCTCAAGAAGAAAAGAACTGATCTGGAAAATCCAACTTTCTCCCAGATATGTGCTTAAAGATCAGAAATGCAAACTGGGAGTCTTTGAGACTGTGTGAGGAATTAGGAAAATGAAGAACGTGGTCATCATTAGTACCTAATGAATCAAATAAGGTAGCTTATGTAACTTAAAATGCTGCTTAAAATGCTAAATAAGCGGATGTGCCTCTGATTTACTCAGTCAGTGAAAAGGGCTGGACAAGGAATAAAAGAGTATCTGTGAAGTGGTAGTTCTGAAACACAGAAATATGACTCTCCTAAAGGTCTTTCTTTGATATATAAAGTGCGTCTGATATCCTGGTATAAATCTGGATCCATAATGAAGGTAGTGCGGTTACTGCTCTGTTCTGCTTGCCCCTCCTCTGTTAACAACGTGTAATTTAACTTCTTTTAAAAATGTGTTAGTCAAATAAACTCTTCTGTTCTTCCTGGAAGCACCAGGCAAGTGGATGTGGAGTGGAGGAGCTGAACAGAAGGATCCGCAGCCCTCGACTCATTTGGGGAGCCCCTTGATTTCTAGGAAAACGTGGAAGTGGTGACAAACCTGGTGATCTTTGCGTAGGTCAGAGCAATTGCTTCATTTCTAGAGCATAGAAGAATAATTCCTTTGACCTCCACCTGTCACCTGTGATAGGAGAAGTCAAAATGTGGTAAAAATGCTAGAGGAAATCATTTTAATCTTTTTCATAGCATCAGTGAAACAAAAGCTGTGCTAGAAGAGAAACTGCATGGATAGCTGAGCGTGAATGCAGGAGAATATAGAGCTTCTCTCTGGGAAGCGTTTTGGAGCTGTGTAGAATTTTCTCTCCCTTTCAGTTCTACTATACTTTGCTCAGTCATTTTTTAGGAACTCAGGATGCTAATATCTGGCAACTCTGTCCCAGGCTTGATCCAGGAACTCATCCTTATGGAGTAGATGTGGAGCTGCAACATGATGGACCTTGGCCTTGGCAGCAGGGATGGATGACTTCAGAACTCATCTGCTAATTTTGAGCCTGGCACATAGTTCCTTAATAAATCAGGGGATTTAAGTTTTCCCTGTTTGTGGATCACAGGAATTGTATGGTCTTTTGAGAAAGACTGCTTTCATAATGCGGTGTTCTTGCTTTACATTTTAATACCATAGCCAGTCTGTGTATATGGATTTATATTTATATAACCCTACTGTGTAAACAAGACTGCATGATTAGCAGTCTGAAATTATCTGACCATTAGATAGTGCATCTCCTGTATATTCTAGCTTTGATAATAAATGCTTTTGCTAAGCCAGGATCTGTGCCTCTAAGCCACTGAAGCAGCTGCTGTTAACCTCTTTTCCTTTCTGTCAAAAGGAAAAGGAATATTTATTACAATATATTCATCATGCACATCCTCACAATGCATGATAACAAAGCTAACTGCACGTGGGTCTGAGTCTACATAGTAATCCTGTTCACTTTGCACTGCATGAATTATATTTATCTATTGAATGATTATTTGCATTGATAGCTTGCTACTATCATGTAGCTGTCACAAGAAAATACGCTTTATCCACATTTATGTCTCAACATATCTCTCAACTTGAGTTTTTTGCTTCTGTGATGACAAATACTTTTTGCCTTGTAAGACTGGTTTCATCATTAATATGCGGAGAGGATGCATATATTCATTTCTATTTAAAATCAGTAGCTCTACTTGTTTGGGCCAGGTCTTAGTTTTATTTTTTAGTTCTTAGAATTTGAAGCACATGGAACTATTTCATCATAATCTCATCTCTACAATTTTCAAATATGCAAAATCTGTGTTAAAACAGAAGTTAAAAATATATGTGTATAGATTTATTTTGTTTAGAACACAATACTAGAAACTGTAATGAAATGTTAGTTTGTTTTGTTTGCTTTTTTGATTAATCGTGTAACTTAGTATTTCAAGGAAGCATAGTCTGTTCATAATGACTATGGTGAGCTGTAATAAATTCTAACTGGTTAGTAATAAATCTTTAATTTCTTGCATGTTTATTTAATGTGGAGTAATGGTCTATGTCCCGTTGAGCTTCACAGTCTATGCTAAAATAAATTCAGATTTAGAAAAATCAGAAATCTTTGCATTTCATATTAAACAAGTATATGGTTTACAGATGCAAGAATGTGCTTATAGAATAAGAGAAGTAAGTATGTTTTAAAATAGATTGTTAGACATTTTCGTAGTCTATTGAAACACCATTCTGTATACAGCAAGATAAGAATATGTTGTCACTAGTGTTAATATATAGTAAATGATATTTTACAGTTGAGTATGTCTTTATCGTGAGTTAAGAATGCTGATCTACACAACTGGGTTAGGTATTTTTCAGAGATGAAATGTATACAAACCAAAGAGACACTCATAAATTAACATTTTAAATTAATTCATAAATTAATTTAGCAAAAATGTTATGGTAATTTATTACCAAAGATAGGCTGTACATGGGATGCACAGTCTTAAGGGTAAATAATTTTGTCTTTACAATCATACAATATTACTTAAACAGCAGGGTTAAAAAATAATGTTTGTTATGATTGTGTTACTATTAACCACCCACTGGTGGTCCCAGATGGGTTTTTATAAAATCTGAATCACTACTGTCTGCAGAGATGTGCCGACAGCAACAAACTTTTCACTGTAGGTATGCCATAAGTATCTGTGTTCCCTCAGCAAGCACCTTCTTCACTCTGATAATGTGCTCAGTCTTTCTAATACTCTAATTTTACAGACTCCTGAACTTACAGAGACCTATTTTTTTATAATAGAGAATTCTTGATGATTTGCTTGGTGGATAAGCATTAACCAGAACAGCAAGCTACTTAACCAACCTTAAAACATTCCATCTTTGTGGGTGCTTATGCTAACTTTATTGCACATGGTAATGACAATATCTTACAAAAAAAAAAGTGTGTGTAGAACCCAGATTTGAGATTTGCATACCAGACATTTTACATGCGAGGAACTGTGAATTTAACACATTCTTTGCAGCCTCACTGCCAAAGAAACACATAATTCTGGATATTTGCTTGTGCAAATTTATGATTTGAGACTTGTTCCTCTCAAGGGTTCAAAATGCTCAATTTAGATTAGTTTTGTAGTTTAGATTGGTTTTGCAAGATGATGGATCTCGATGATGTTTTGCTATTGTGAGAGTACCATGGTTCACCCAACAGTTCTGCTAGTAAATTTAAGGCTGAAATGCTATACTTGTTACTGAGAGACTTGCTTATAAAACATCAGATATCTGCAAGATAGTCTTCTGAATTCACAAAAAGATAAATAATGTTACTTCACAAGGTATTACATCCACAGAGTTTAATAGCTAATTAATAATCCATTTTTCCAGATGGAAGATAATGCATAATGAACGGAATCATTCTTATCAAATAACGCAATCATTTTCAAAGGCAATGCTGAGGCATTCACTCTTTCAGAAGCTATATATCTTGTGCTTATGTGCTTTGCAAGGTGGACGGTCAGCGAGTTTACTAACATCAAAGGGATTTATAACCTCTTAAACACAAAGCATATCTGAATTATTAATCAATAATGCTATATTATGACTTGCTTTGTCCTCTTATGCCTTCAAGCCATTGTTATTCCAGCTCCTTTCCAGCCCAAAGGGCTGCTAAGGTGGTTTACAAACCCACATCCCAGTGTGCAATTAATATTGTTACTCAGTTTGTTTTAAAAGAGTTGATATTGGCAACAAATGTGTGAATGGGATTTTCTGCCTTTCATGTCTGACTGAAGTGTGAGCTTGAGAGTGAATGGCTGCCTCCTTTCCTTTTCTTCATCATCCATACAGGACAGATGGTAACAGACATATTTTTCAGAGTTGTTTGAATGGCCAATTAATTATAATGTTTTGATTGTAGACTGTTCTATTATTAGTAGCTAAATGTTTTACCTGCTCAGTAATATACCTGGCACTCTTGGGAGAAGGCGACAGTAGCATCAAAATATTATCTGTAAGAATTATAGTATTTTATCTATTGTCATGCTACTGGAGCTGTGCATAAATTCTTCCACAGAGGAAAATTACAGGCATATCAGTCAGTGATCCCATAAAATTGAAATGTGCTAGAACTGTCAGAGGATACTTACGAAACAGTAAATCACTAAAAAAGTAAAACCAAAGAATGTGTAGTGCACTTTGACAGTGTTTTAGAATATTTAAGTCATAATTTTCAAAGTATAGAAGGTACTCTGGGCAAGGTTATATGAGCGCTACTGAGTTGAGGGGTAGTTTAGGATTTTTGGACAGCATGTGGCTTTTTTTTCCCTTAAAAACATTTTATATGATCCAAATATAAACGTTCCATTTTATGTGTTCCATAGTAATCATAACATTTATGTTGTTTGATCTAGTGAAATCATACTGTCCTAATTGCTGTCTAATATCTTGATGCTGTTGCTTTATACTTTCCCATTACTTCATTTGTTACCTGTTTGTATTGTTGCCTCAGAAACAATTGAGAAGTTTTGCTGTAAGGCCCGAGGTTTATGGCTCAAACTGTTAGACTTGGCAAATGTTGCTTGGTATTGGATGGTAATGGGTTTGTAGTTTGTCATTCTTATTTGTTGTAGCATGTGACTGTGCTTCCTTCCACACTTACTGAAAATTGCTGCCTCATTATTGTCTTCTCAATGGCAAGACTTTAGGTGCTTGAAATACCCTTTTGGGCACCGCAGCCCTGTAAGACCTCTGAGTCAGGCAGAGCCTTTTCAGGAACTGCTGTTTTGCTGCTGCTTTTCAAAACGAGTTTGCCAAAACCCAAGTATTTAACACTAGGCCTGGTTAGAACATAGTAAATTAGATTAAAATAGTAAACTTCAACATAATAAAATATATTAAAATACATGGAAAATTCCAGGTAAAACAGAAGAAACCAAAGGTTAGCAAATAAGTCTCAACCTTGTCCAAAGGATCCTGGTATAAGACTGTTATTGGCCCCTGTCCTGGTGTGCAGCTTAGCAGCAGGTTTTGGCTGAAGGGGATGCTGAGTTGCACAGTCTCCCAGCAGTTTTCCTCAAGTCTTGAGGAATGCTAGGTCCTGCTTTCTTGAGCACTTTCAGAGCTACCGAAGTAAACAATGTACTATGTGTTTCATGGGGCCCTTTTTCTTTATATTTGCACTATTTATGAAATATTGTGGTTTTATTTATCTATTTTGGATACATAGGTATCCAGTGATTTCTTCACTTTGAAGGTATATTGATTTCTGTCATTGTATATCCATTTATTATTTGTATTGAAAATGTTCTTGGTACTTTTTATTATTTTAAATGCTTTTTATTCTTATTGTTGCCTTTATTGGATTCCTGGCCAAATTTACACTTTTTAACAAGGGAGAATTTAATTTTTGTCCATTGAGAACAACATCAATTTCCAATGTCTATTCACTAATTTTCAGTTTATATTTCTGCCTATTGGCAATATTGCATGTAATTTTCCTTAACTTCTTCTTGGTGAAAGTTTCTACCATGCACTCAGATTCAGAGGAGCTCAACGTTCTTGATTACTTCTCATATCTTATTATCTGAAATACTCGGTTTGAAATATATGGACTTCCTTGATATTCATGCTCAGTCCCACCACAAGTACAGCAGAAGATTTTCCTTCTGAGACTAATAAATTGTGTTCTCTGATGTTCACTGACTGTATTGCAGAGAGGTTGGCTGAAACTTTTAAAAATCAAACCCTTCCTGCTCAGTTTAATTACTGGAAATAACAATCTTTCTGTAGAATTTGAGATTTATTCCTGTGGCTTGATTTTATTCTTTCCAGCAAACTGAAATTTGTTATCCAAGTAGTTTCCTCATCTTAACAATAATAGCCACATTTCAGTGATATTGCATATAACGAAAAAAAAACAACTTTGCTTGGCACTGTTTAGAATACAAATGTAAGTTCATTTGACTAATTATAAAAGAAACATTCAGAAGTGTTGCCCGTAATGATAAGCTTTAACAAATCATGCTTTTTCACACACTTATCTGTTTTTAATTTCAAGTAGAATTTGAAGTAACATTAGAATAGCCACTATAACAGTGAATTTCTGCAGTTGTCATGTTGCCTTGCGTATTTGAATGTAGAGAGGTTCTATAAGACAGCAGGTAATGTTTACATGGTGCACTGAGGTCAGCAATTAATCCTACTTTAAACTCTCTCACTATTACAGTGGCATTTAAATTGTGCAGCCGAGAAGTTTTAATAAAGCCAGTACAGAAAAATAGCACGACAGTTAAGCTTTTTAATGATACACGCTAAAGCAATGCTACTGATTAAATTCATTGCTAATTACCTTTTGTTATTTCTACTGGGTATATTTCAACAGAACAGAAACACTTATTTACAAATAGTATTGCTTTGTAAGATGCCCCTGATTGCTTCATTCCTATAAACTCAAAACATAACAAAAGCTTCTGAAACATGATTTTAACCACTTCCAAGAACATTTTAAAAAACAATTTTTATAAGAATATTTAAGAATTTATAATAACTATAATTTCTTTTTTTTTCTGTAAATTGCTTTTTTGTTGTAGTCCCATACTAAAGTGAAGAGAGAACGAGTGTGATGTGGCATCATTTTAACAGCAGCTTAGTAGCTGCTGAAATGAATCTCTCTGGAGGATTATCATCCATAAACCTGCAGTCTGTAAACCTTGCCTGGTTTCACTTTAGAATAATCCATGTTATGTTGAGATTCTATAAGAACAAACACAGACCTTAGTGTATGATTAGCAGCGGTGTAGCTGAATCATGTTTATTATGCAATACCAACATCAGAAAATTTCAAAAACATGAAGATTATTTTGAAAAACTTGCCAAAAAGTTGCACACTGAGAGAGCAAATGCAGTTCAGGGGCCTGTTGCCCTACTTTGCTGCTTTCATCCTCACCCAATGGTTTGGCAAACGGCTTTACACCGTTGCACAGTCCTCTGTTCTTAGCTCAAGCCAGCATGCTCCAGTTGTGCCTTTCAGATTTCCTCACTGGCAAAGGCACTGACCCAGAAATCTTTTCCAAGGAGAAGTGATGTTCATAGGCTGGTTCTCACACACACTGGATCTCAAGTGGAATAGATGAGATAGGAATGTTTCACCTTTTCTAAATGCTTCTGTCCCCGGTGTACCAAAAGTATGGAATAATTACCTGGAGGGAAGAGATATATGCATTATGAATGCTGGACTAATTGCATAGCTCATAAGAGACCAACGAGTGACTACTTTATTAGAAAAACAAGTCCAGATCTGCGAAGTGGCCTTTGAGTTTATGCCTGCAGAGTTTTGCTTTGTAAATACGTTTGTGGGAGGTTTATGTCTGTTACTATTTTTGCACTGCATTAGATTCTTGATGATGAATCCCCCACAGCATAATGTTTTGAATAGAACGAAACATCAAAACATAATAAAACTACTACCTGGCCCAAAGGAATGCATTCAAGTAGACCCCTCTTGTTCCCTGGATTTTTTAGTCATGCAAAGTTAAGAAATCTCCAGCATTATGCTTCATTATTGATCTGTTCTTTTCCATGGTTCATAGCCCTCCTACAAGTTGTACAACACTGTGGTGATAAAAGGAGGAAAGTACAAAAAGGAAGAAGAAAAATATTTTCCTAGGGAATTTTATCATAAAAGGCAGTAAAGTGACTGTAGTAGTAAGTAAGAGAAAGTACCTGGTTGTTTTTTATATGCATCAGTAATTTATATATATATATATATATATATATATATATATATTCTGTTTTGATTACATTTCTCAGAAACACAATCAATTGCAGGAATCTTTCCTTAAAATTAGACATTTTTATATCTAATTAGTATAAGTGAATTTTTTAATATATTTTAGTGTGTTCCACAAGTTTTTTTTTAATCATTAAGCAGAAGTCTCTTTGTAAAAATTCAAATTCTATCTTACTTTCTAGATCAGAGGTCCTACCAGTGAAGTAGGTTTAATAATGAAGAAGAAGGGATTAGCACTCAGGGTACAAATGAGAAGATCAGCTGTTCTCAATTCCCTTTGATTTAGCAATCAGAGTGATAAGGGAGTACTTAAAAGTTGTGTCACCAAGAGCTGCCCTTTGCTTTGACTCTAGAATAGTGATCTGTGTGTTAATGCTTTTCTGCTTGTCCTGTTGCATCTCTTGTGTTGACCCCTGCAATAAGGTAAAATATTACAAAGATAAATAGTAAAATAAGTATTTCTAAATCAAAAATAAAGTAGCATTTTCTTAATTAAAATATATTTGCAGTCTGGATTTCAACTAATGTGATTACTTGGAAGTTTTTTTTTTCTTGGACTTGTTTTTGATGTTCTGAAATACATTTGACAAAATTAAGACTTCCAGATTTTAGAAAAGAGACAAGAAAGGGGCTAAAAGAAACTGAATATTTGTTCCCTAACAAATGTTTTTTCAACATTAATATGGTTTGGGGTATTTTGATTCCTAACTGTATTTGTGAAATAGGGATGCTGGTGTTGCATCCGTCTTACTATTTTGGTTTTGCTTATCTTGTATATGCTGACTTGGAAAAGACTTTACAAGAGCAAAGATATTCTATTGTGATTTATTTTGGTGTTCTGCCCATTTCTTGGATGAGTGATAATCAGAGGTGTGTCGGCATCACTGGGGTGTATCAGGCTGTGGTTTTGGTCATCACAGAATGCTTTAAAATGAGCTAATTCCTCCTAGTGTACTGAGTCACTTGCCCTTCCTTCTTATAAATTGAAACCTGCATTGAGGGGAATATTTCAAATACAATTTTTTTTGCATGTCATGCCCCCTTGAAAAAACAGATGTGTGTGGTAGTTGTTGGTCAAGCAAAGTTTCCATTATCTGTAGGTTTATAAAAGTGGATGGGGCAGATACCAGCATCTGCTCTTCCAAGTACCCCCTACACATCACAGTTTTAAGGTGCGTGCCTGTTGGGCCAATCCAGTGTGATTATTGTTATAGTCGCTGGCACACAGTTGTGTGATTGGGTCTGGATTCCATATAAGAAAGAGGGTAAAAAATGAGAGCTTGGAGAACTTGGAAGTATTGTAAAGAATTTCTTACAAATGTCTGTCTTGAATTTCTTATAGCAAGTGTTTTATTATCATGTTCTACTGATATAGTCATAAATTGTAAGCACTCACCTCAATACTGTCCCTTGACCTGCGTATTTGTGACTCTTTTCTATATAAATCTATCAATCTCTGTATAAGTTGGCAGTGAAGCTAAATCTGTTTGCACTAGAAGATTTTCTTTTTCCTTTGAGTTCTTTTATAGCCTAATACAATACACACTGAATCATAACACTTTATCAAGGAAGAAGCATGTCATGAGGTCATTTATTGATTGACAGATAGGAGTTAGGTTAATTTATAGTAACTTTCTTTAAAAAGTTCTACCGAGTAAGTAAAAGCCATTATCACACAGCTGACCTTTGACAACAAAATATAAATCTTTCATCATCTCTGTTTGTTAGTACATGTGTATCAAACCAACTGTTCTCAGAAATGTCAGCAGTCTAAAATAAGCATGCAACATGTTGCACATCAGAAACACACCAAAGTGACAAAAAGTATTTTACTGAAGATGCAAAATTAACTGAAGATTGAAGAAAAGTCCATATGGAAGGATATTTAATAGGCATATTTAGAGGTTTCCCTTTGCATTTACCAGCTTATCATTCTCAGTTATCTATTTAATTAAATAGCTGTTACATAAAATCAATAATTAGTATCTTCTTAGACAAGTGATGTGCTTTAAGGTTAACATGGGTCATAAAGAGAGCTGGTTTTAGTCCCACATTCCAGCTGAATAAATGTAAAGGGAAATCAAGATTTTTTTTGAGCAGACAGATTTTTTTTTTTTTTTTTTTTCTGGCCAGTATCATAAATAGGATAATGAGCTGTTTGTTTGTGATGCATATTTCAACACAGTTCTTCAGCTTCTTTTAACCCAAAAGACACATTAATGAAACAAAATCATCTTAGTACTACTAGCCTCTGTAGAACTCTAAAGACTATGTAAGACTAAGAGCACCAATGGTGTTACAAAAGGTATGAAATGTTTCTTGGAATGGTGCAATCGGTTTATGTTGTGTCTGACACTCTTTTCAAGATATTTTCTTAACTTCCATTTCTATTGCAGTCATCCCTCCCTCCACCCCTTCCATTTTTTTCAATACAGTGCATTCAGAAGTACTTTTAAATGAAGCAATAAACAATTGTATAATGAGTATATGCTGCACATATGCCTACCTACGTAAACTGACTGCAGAAATTTGGTTCTGGATTTGCATATGCCATTTTCAATTTGAATCAGTTGTCTCTGTAAAAGTCTTCTATGCAAAAACTAATACATCGCCACCAGCCATGCAGGGTAGTATTTGAAGGAACATGGCTCTGTTTTAAAGTCATTAAATTTATAGCTACTATGAAGATCTTGACATCAAGGTTCATATCAGGCCACTAGATATAGATCTTTTGATTCAGGATCAGCAGATCGGATTTAAAACTGCATTAAACTTTTATTGCAACATATCCATATTGGAATATATCAAATAGAATGCTCTATGAGTCACTTCATAAAAACTAGAATATTTGAAAATGTCGTAACTTGCTTTCAAAGTTGCAAGAAGCTGTTCTGAAAATGTCACTGTGCTGAACGTATTTGTTGGAGCAGGAGGGCAGTTTCAGAATGGTGGTGTATCTCTTTAGGAAAAATGGTGCTGGGGGTGAGGATTGTTTCTTCTCTCCAGGAGCACTTGAGCACGCTTGTGTAGCTGAGATGTAGAGGTTATTTACAGGGCTGGGACACTGCCATCTGGAGCAGGTGGAAACATCTTCCTGGAAACTGGTGGAGGCTGCATGGAGTTTGCTTTTGTTCGTGGTCTCTTAGTGGAGCAGAATGAAGCCTGGAAATGAAAGGCTGCAAGCCTGCAGTGGAAAGGGAGAGAAATCTTTGGAACTTTCATTTCTGTTTGGCACCCTGCTTACTCTAATATTTTTTTTATAGGAAACTTCATTTTTCTAAGTTGAAAACTTAGAAATAAAGTTGAGTGATTAAAGATCAAGGTAGATCCAGGTCAAAACTCTAGACAACTTGGTCTTGTCACAGGTCATAGAGCATCTGCAGGCACACTTGCAAAGCAGGCCTTTTCTGTAAATGAGAAACCTAGAAAGGAAGAAGAGTATTAAAGACTGTTTCTTATAGTATATCCTTACTGGATGATAAAACAGATGAGATTGGTAGTTGATAAACCAAGCATATATGCAAAATTTCAGAAAGTAAAAATAGGTCAACGTTCAGCTTTCCTTGTTATCCTTTTCCTTCCAATGAGCCCCTTCTCATTGTGGTCTTGCTTCATTCTGATACTTCTGTTTTGGAAGGGATTCAAACTAAAAAGCCAAATAAAATTTCTGGAAAAAACTTTGGTGTTTTACAGTTCTTCAGCAAATTGCAAGAATGTCAAGATTATTTTTTTTTATAGTTATTGTATAGTTTTTTCACCTGTAGTTTGGTGAGAACAGAATTGTGCTGTCTCGGTACATGAATAAAGGAGATTTCAAATCATATTGAAATACATACTCCCAGAAAGCTGATACATAAAAAGCTAAGATGCAGAAAGCTGATTATGAACTTCCACAGATATTTCAGTCCTCCAGTTCTGACATCTTAGTCAAAGAATAAATTAAATGACAAACCAGTGCTAAGTCTGCCCCAGAGTTTCAAAGGTTTTAATTTGACAGACACACACAACTTTATTTTCTGATTATTAAAGCCAGAGAGCGCTCACTGTGCTGGTAGAAAGCTATTGTTGAGCCTTAGACTTTGTGATTTCACCTGGGCAACCTTAATATTGCAATCATGTCATCTGACTTATCTGGAGAATAAAATAGAGTGATTAAAGAAATTTAAATGAACATATGGCAAAGAACTGGTATTCCTTTAAACTACACTGACTATTTAAGAAATCTAAAGGCAAAGGTTCCTATTTCTTGTGTCTCTCCAGATGGACCCTTCTCTTTTGATAGTCTAACACCTTTTCATAACAGAAAATGCTGAAAGTGCTCCAAATAGCCCAATGAAAAAAAATTCAGTGTCATGCTGTATCTTCCTTCATCTCACTGCCATTTTTCCTTCAGAATACCCTGAATTTTCCCCTTATTTCTGCTCTGTAGTTGTCATGCCTTCATACCTTCTATGATACTGCTTTCACTTTTTTCCTCTTTATCCTCTGTGAAAGGACCTGGGAATTTCAGGGGGGGGAAAAAGTGTGAGAGAGGGGAAGGATAATTATTTTATGGCTTCCTTATATTTTTTGAGAGAGCTTCTTTCTAGAGTTGATTTATGGTCATATTTCCAACAGAAGGCTATGTGTGGACAAGTAGCAGAAATCCAGGATACCTTTAATTTATGAGTGTAGCACATGCTAGACAAAACTGCAACCATCTGTGCTAGATAGTGGGCTAGCGTAAAGATGAAATTATTTAATGAGTTAAATTCATCTAAGCATTTTGTATCTTGTTTGTTCTAATGTAATTGTTATGTTAATTTTTTTATGCTTTGCATATTAAGCTGTGTACATCCTAAGATGCTAATGACCGTTCTGTCAGCTTTTTATTAAACAGGAAATAAACATGCAAAATCCTGCTACAGAAGCTAATTAGTTTGCTATTCATATCAAAGAAAGTGAGAATCTGTTTCTCTATGTTATAATTGAATGTATTTGTATTGTTTGCAAAATTTCCATTTCTTGAATAAGGTGACTCTAGTTTGGAAAAAGAGAGACTGCAGCTTTATTAAAATGACATGCTGCCTATAATGTATTACATTAATATGCAGCAGTAATAATCACTAAATAATAAGCCATTGATATCTTGGCAATACTGGGAGATATTGTGTGATTATGAGGTCTTTTCTTTCCACTTTTCTTTCTGGTGTGAATTCTTTCCTTACACTGATCCATTGTATCAGTTGCGAGTGTTCATAATTTCATGGGTGTATTCTTTCTGAATCATTACAATTTTCCTGGAACAGGCATTACTATGTCCTGAAGCCCAAGAATCACCTCTCAATGCACTTAAAGTTGACAACTTGCACACTTTTATTGTCTTCTGAACCTTGATATGCTGCAGTTCAAAATCAAATTACTGTCACTAGCTAGTAAAAGCTGATAATATATAATATTTAGTTAATGATGACATTATTATACTGTGTGAAATGATAGACTGATTCATTGCTGTATGTCAGACATGGCACAGAAATGCTGAGAAGTTGGCAGTCATCCTAGAGGGATCTGAGGTGCTACCAATTTGACCTGTCTGGTTACAAAAGGCAATGGATTTAAATTTAAAAATCCTCACAAGAATGATCAAGAAGAACCCCAGAGTACTCTTAAGTGATACACGAATCACCTTAGGGCCAGGAAAATATATAAAAATGAAGAAAGCAATGAGTTCATTTTGATAAAAATAAGTCCATTACAATGTTAGTTTGTGCTTGCTTCTGAAAGAAGAATCTTTGCCACCAAATAATTTCTGTCTGTCCCCCTAGCCAGTGGGCTCACCAGCTGAAGAAGGATTGAGAATCAGTCGTTTTGGCCTATGTCCAGAACTACTAGTAGTCAGGAGGAAGGGAAGCCTGTAACAATGTGTGCAGAAAGGTACTGAAAATTTTGAGTTTCTTAAATCATAAAAAATTTGAGCAAGATTCTGGGGAGACGGGATACAGCATGAAACAGAACAGCTGAAAAAGTTGTAAAGGATTTTGCAGTGCAATAGAGGAAAAAGTGACAGGGAAAAGGGAAAGACTGTAAATGCTTGCTGCATTTGTGTGTGTTCAATATTGAAAGCTATGATTTATCCAAAATCATTCATAATAACATGTGGTAGCTATTGTTTTTCCAAGACATCACAAAATCTTCAAAGGTGTGCTAGCTTTGACTAGTGCTGTAGAATTGTGTGCAGTCACAACAATGGTAATGGTTATGAGAGTATTAAAGTTTAGCTCTCCTATTTCACGGAATGGTTGAGGTTGGAAGGGACTTCTAGAGACTATCTAATACAATGCAGGGGACACCTAGAGCATGTGTGGCACAGGATCATATCCATATTTCAGTATAGTTAACCTAAATGTTATCACTCAGATGAACTAGTTCTCAGACCCTGGGAACCTTACTGCAATTCTATATCTGTCCAGGGCCAAAAGGATTTGTAATAGTAAATTTAAAAGCATTCATTCATCTGTGAGACGAGTCTCATGTTGACTGATGAAAATAGGAGCACAGTCTGTGTCTGAAAACTTTAGAGTATTGAGTATTATAGTATTATTTCCGCTGTTCCCACCAGTAACATACAGATAAGAATGAAATAAAATTATTCACACCACTCACAGGAGAGTGTAACAGTGAGGGTTACCAAACTAGTCTTAAGGAATCTCAACAGATGATGACTGAAGAAAAGTATGAAAGCAGTATTAAAGGAACTGAACACAGCTTGTTCTGTTACTGTGTTTGGACATTGCTTACTTCAGGAGATTCAGACACTAATTGTAGTGTTATTTCCAAGTTGTAGTGAATAACATGATGTCTAGCATTTCCAACAGTCTAAATCTTGTAAGATCTGGAGTGGTGCTGTAAAACACAACACTGTTTATTAATTCCTTTCTTTCATGATCAATTCCCACTGGAGTCATATTAGTTGAATTATTGGAAGAATTATTGGAAGTAAAATACAAATTATGACTATATTGAAAGCAAATATTAAAGGAAGTGT
Organism: Nothura maculosa; assembly: GCA_032353885.1. Classification (NCBI taxonomy): domain Eukaryota; kingdom Metazoa; phylum Chordata; class Aves; order Tinamiformes; family Tinamidae; genus Nothura; species Nothura maculosa. The sequence goes on from JAUBOD010000011.1 coordinate 1,348,167, forward strand.
AGATGAATTATGCATTAAATGATATGGGACAACAATAATGTACCAGATATATAACAACTATGTTGAGAATCTCAATGTCGATAGCTTCTTTGTTTATATATGTGCTCTGTTAAGCTTGGTAATGCTGTGGAGTATCTCACTAAAATACAATTGCTAGAATAGAATGCTTATCAAGTATATTCTTTAAGAAAGTACCAATTGCTTTCTTTTTTTAAAAAAAAGTTTAGTTTAAAAAAAAAGAGAAAAGTTTAAGAAAAAAATCCCTGTTATTTTCAGAGACATTCTTTTATTGATGTTTCACACAGAGACATGGATAGTATTTTTCACCTACTTCACCATGTGAGAAAGCTTAACTTTAAATACCTTCACTTTAATGTGAATACCTAGTCCTCAGGTGTTCTTCAGCTTGATTGTGAGAGGAACATCAGTTAAGTTAGGAGTTTAAGTAAAATCAGGTTTAAGTATTCTATCATATATCATAACTTATAGTGTGCAGCTGATGTGATCTAACCAATTCCCTGTGTCTTTACAGAAAACTGTACAGATAAATATCTGTGAATAGCTCTGAAGCTAAGCACCTTTTAGAAAGATTTAACAGTTTTATTATAGCTTCATTATTTATTTAAATCATTAAATAATGCCTACATAAATGTTTTTCCTTTTTTGCAGATAAACTGATATTTTTCTTGCATTAAATTTTATTTCAAACATATATGCAGACTTTGTTGCAAAGATGTATGTAAAAACATAGTATGAATTATGGGAGAATAGAACAAATAGAACAGAAACAATTACTGCTTGCTGTAGATGTTCCTCATTACTAAACTCGAGCATGAGTAGAGATCTGGTGAAATCAGTAGTAGGGCTTTGAGATTCATCTGCTGTGGTAACTGGTTGCCAAATGAAAGACTGAAAATTTGAAAGAAAAAAAATGATTTAAAGGTGAACTTTTCCTACAAGCTTTTACTTATTTACTCTTCATATTGCAAGGAGAAATTGCTTTGTTGTGTGTGACATGTTTAGACCAACTGAATTATGAGTATCATTTTTTACATTTTACACCAATTTATCTTGTGACTCAGCAGGATCTGCACGGACTGAGATCCAGACTCATAATTCAGTTGGTCTAAACGTATCACAGAGAAAATAAATCACTTTCTCCAGCATTAAAAAGTTTGCAAAAGGGGAGTGGTAGCAAAGATATTATTTATCTTTAGAGTATGTTTTTTTTACTTGTTTGAACAATTATTTTATATTATTTATTAAAGTAGCGGTATAATCCAAAATCTAGGGGGTTTGTTTAATGCATTCATATTAATATTAAAAACAATGGAAAATAGTTAATAGTGAATATATGATCCAATTGTCACAGTGGATGATTTAACAGGAGCCCATTAATTTAAGTAGGACTTGACCTAGAGCCCAATTTTATAAGATGCACTACTGATCTTAAGGGCTTTGACACTCAGTAAATAACAGAATTTTTCTTTTGCAGTCCCAGCATCTCCAATAGTAAACACTTTCAGTATTACGTACATATCAATTACCAATTTCTGCAAATAGAATTTTTGGTGTATTTCTGGACATATTTTGTAATTAGAATACCTACTTGGATTTGCCTGTGTTTTGCTGTTGGTTGGAGGTATTTTGACTGAAACTTCATTCTTGTGGTCACTTCCTTCTGTTGTTACAAAGGAGAATTTTGCACTTCAGTAGGATACACCATCGCTAACATTGTTGGTAGACTGTCTATCATTTCAAATAGATGAGGAAGGAAGAATGGAAAGAATGGATGAGGAAGATATAGATATTTCTTAATATTTGAATTCAGCCTTGCAAAAACTTCTGATGTATGACGAATATAAAACACAGATTTATATATATGCCATATTATTTCTCCTTTTCTGGAAACTAAGAAACTTGAAACATGATTTTTCCTATATCATGCATTACTTTTAGCTCTGTTTCTGTATCTTGCAGAGGATTTTTTTTTTTTTTTTGGGGGGGGGAGGATGGGGAGTGGAGGAAAGGGCACAGTTTGGGGAAATAGCTTTATACTTAAAAAAAAAAAATCCTCATTGTAGAGGAAGTCAAAATTTATTAGACTGCCTTCTCATCTAGAATAAATAGCTGTAAGTAATAACAATAAGAAGTCTAATCTGTTAAAGTTTTAATATCTACATTCTTCATCTTGGCTTAAAATTCAGCTTGTTACACTTACTATTCTATTATTCGCCAAATATAAAACCTAAAATACTTCTATTGAAATTTTGGGATGTCCTCATAAAAGTCTAAATATTAAAGGAACAATATTAATATGTCATTTAGTTTTTTTTTTCTTTTTTTTCTTTTTTTTTTTTTAACATTCACACATTTCTTGGCAGTAAAAGAATATTGTAATGCACCAGATGTGCAGAAGAGAATTTTGGTTCTTGTTCTGGGTCACTTAAATGTGAGTCTGGCATATGAGGCTGAATCTTAAGTCTAGGGGAAATTTTTTGTTGTTGTTTTATAAAAAATATTTCAAAATACATATAAGCACATTTTTTAGTGCTGCAAAATTTCTGTGGCCTCAGAGAGCTTCACAGGATTAAAGGACACTTTCAGAAAGTCCAGAAAAATGTGGTCTATGAGAATCATGATCTTTACAAGGGTAGACTTCTATGAAAAAAGACATCCTTTACCAAGTTTCAGCATTTCAAGGAGACTGTGTCCAAATTGCTGTGAACAGAATACTCATTACAGGCTGTAATTCAAGAAAGTAGGTATAAGCAATCCCAACACCCAGAAAGCATTGAGGTCTGTATTTCAGCTTGTCTTTAACTGGTATTGGTTTTCCATGCTTAACTGCTTTGTTGAATTAGGGTAATAACACCTTAGAGTTGCTTAAGACTTAGTCTGAGTGTGATTTCTGTGACTTTAGAAAATGTTTTTGTCTTGCTCCATCAGGTGTTCATATGTAAAATCAATTTGTGTGCTCAAGACTTAATATCATCTTCTCAATACTGTTTTTAGAATGTCCTTATCATCTAACCTCCTCTGCTTTCTTGGTATGAATACAATAAACTACTTACATATTCACTACTGAAATAGGGTATGAGGCCTAGTCATTCATATAGTCTTAAATTTAGCTGGCTCAAGAGGATTCTTACAATATACCAATCACTTTTCATGTGCAAATGAAATATGAACTTTTTTCCCCCTCATACCTTCTTCTTTATCTTAGTTCTTACACTTATAATAACTAATACATTCACTTTTAAACTTTCAGCTACATATCTAATATGCAACACTTACTAATTAACTCTTAAATCACTTTTGACAATGGTACTTTTAAATTGGTGAGATTTTAGGTGCTTAAAATCCTGTTGTCTTTTGGCATCTCAGTAACTCATTGTTTTTTCTCTGTGACTTGTTTAAAGCTGCAGGGATAGATGATTTTGACTAGAACTGGACAGTGCGAGTATCTTTGCAGCTAAGCACTGTTGCATATTTGGATTTTTATATTGGTAAAAGTAGAAAGTCATTAATTGTCTTAATGAAAGTGTGATATTTTGGAAGAGAAGTTTAACTGTTACCAGATGGACCATTATTGCTGTTCTGACACATGCATAAAATGCCTAGTATTTCAGGTTGCCTAAAGCTACAAAACTCTCCAGCTTTCTGAAAGAGCAAAAGTAATCTTTAAAAGATTAATGGCATCTATCATTTCAAGATTATAAATCCTTTAACGTAACAAATATTGGGTTCCATGAAAGAGCAGCTCAAAGCAGTTTTGCTATTGAAAGAGGTCTGGTACATCAAATTACGTCTTGTCATCTTTTCCCTGTGTTAAATGTTTTTTCTAATCATACCTATGTCCTCGTGCTAGATAATTCAATGACCTTTTGCTTTGTGACTCCAGGCCTGTGTAACAGTTGGTGGATTAAAGTTTCTTTAATAGTATTTAAAGAATATATCTAAAGAATGATTAATTTCTGATTTTGCATCTGGTTTATTATTAATAGATTCAGTAGGTGCAGTAAGTCTGGGTCAGCGTTCTCATCTTTATTTGAAATTGTTATTTTTGCTCTTAGCTATTTGTTCTTTTAAACGGGTGAGTCCTTGATTCTGCACCTCTGGGTTTTATTGGCAGAATCCTATGTGGAAAGTATTGTAAGTTTTGTTGTCTTCCCACATTTGCATTTAGCTCATCTCTTCTCAAATTCTTGATGCACACAAAAGTTTCCTAATGTCAAGTCATTCATGAGATAGAGTGGTGTATTTTGCATAAATTGCCAGTTTGGAAATCTGTAAGGAGAGACATGAGGAGTTGCTTGAAGAGCCATGTGGATACAGATACTGGTGAAAAGACATGTCGCTAGGAAGGCTCTAGCCTTGGGAAGCGCTTGGGAAGATAAGCTTCCTGGTGAAGGATTTCATCCCAGACTGAGGTGGAGATGCCCCTGCTAAGGAATCAGGAGCTTCATAAAGAGGTGGAGATGGCCCCTAAGGGAACATAGCCCTGTCAACAGCTGTGCTGGAGCGGTGACAGTAAGGAGCATGCCACATCCCTGTCCCATCATGGGGAGAGAGTGTTTGCTTAGAGGTTTAATTAGGTGTTTTTGGTTTTCCCTCTTTACTTGAGGTATTGACTATTAGGAGTTTATACCAGTTGACGAAGAATTAAACTAAGTAAAAATTCCTGAGGTCAGAATAGTTCTGCTCATGACAGTGGGAAAGAAGATTTAATAAAATGATATTTTAAATCATAAATTTGAAGAATATGAAAAAGATATGAAGAGGCTACAATTGCTAATCCCTTTTTGAGTCTAGAAATTGAAGCATGGAGTTCAGAGGTTTTTTTTATATAAACTTTGATAATTCAGCAAGTAATAAAATTTTCCATCTTGAAGAATATCATAGGGAAATCCTGGAGGAGGAGTAGGCTCTTCAATTGCTTTGCCACATAGAGAGATGAAATATAATCCCTCAGTGGACATTGCCTTTGAGGACCCTTTATTAATGATAGATAGGAAGGGCTGATGTCCAGCCTCTTGCAGAAGCTCTTTTGATCACCAACCATGACCACCCCTTATACATAACCATGCATATGTGTAGCATTTTTCTCTAGATACAGTCCTTTTGAAAGAATTTTAATAGACTTTGTATAACACTCTGTTCATTGGTGGTTTTAAAACTTTTCTAATGCAAAAGGCTATGAATTAAAATCCTTAAGTATCATACTGATCTCTCACTGTTTTTACTTTTATTATTTTAGCAGGAGCATTCATATAAAAGTAAAGGTAGAAAATGATATTCAAAAGACTTTTTTTTCCTTATTTTTGAATCCTTATTTGTCAAATAAGGCTATTCAGCTGTTAGGATTTGCATGCATTATCTTAAATGACAGTAACATTCATCACTTTTTGTTAATCAGATTAGAAAGGTAGGTGTCCTGATAAGTGCAGATCTGTATATAATCAAAATAAATGAACTGTTCTACTCAATGAAAAATATTTGTAGAAACAATAGGGAAACCACTCTTAATGTGCTGTAGATAAAACAAGTTTGTAAAAGAACAGTAAAAAGCAAAATCTCATTTTGACTGTTTTTAAGCAACTTTCTCATTGTTTGGGAACTGGCAAAGTTTTTCAGGATCTGTATGCATGCAGTTTATATAAATTGCATATATTTCTGACAGTGAGTAAATTTAGACAGCTATTCCCTCAGTTGTCACCAGTACTGTCAGTGTGCTAATCTACATTTTTTTGTACATCACTTTTGTCTGTTACAATGGTCATGGATACAACAGCTAGTCAGGGAGAAGAAACAGCAGCATAATTCTGGTAGCATATGGTCTACAGAGTTTGCCATATATAATATGGAAATGGAACTCATTACAGATAAACTTCATGGCAGGTGATTCTCCACTGTACTTGAAACTAATGTGTTGTGATAGACACTGGTGTATCAGTAGGAAGGAAAGGTGGCAGAGGAAATAAACTGGGTGATGGAAAAAAGAACTTCTGACCAGCCTTGGAAAGGAGCAATAACTGAGCAAAGTCCTTGCTTACACTGTATTTGCCATTTGTAGCTGTTGAAGCAAAAAGGTAAAATTGAATCAACTCTGAGAGATACAAGTACAATATTGCTCCTCTTCCTCCTCTTGTATCCTCTGTACCAACTAAACAGGATTTAGCTCCTGCACTTGCTGAAGAGGGGAGGAAAAAAAAAAAAAGATGTCAACAATCTGCCTCACTGATCCATTTCCCTCCTTGCATGGGTGAGAAGCGACTTCATGAGCAAACTCCTGAACTATCATGGATTTTAGACTTTAATATTCCTGTGCATTTACTTTAATATACAGTTATAGAATCTGTTACTATCATTACACACTTCTTTTTGTCATTTAAACTAAAAGAGAGAGAGAAAGATAAAGACATGTTCTAAATCTCACCCCCAAGCAGGTGAAAGGTGGGGAAACTTTCTGTATGTGCAAGAGTACTTTGGAGTAACAAGCAGCCAGATATCTTCATAGTTTCAGTATCTGTGATAGGAGGGAAGAGCGACTATATTTACTTCCAGGCCAACAGTAGTTAATAGGAAATCAGACTTGCAGATGTTTCTGGAATGGTGACACAGGGAGGATTTTTTTTAAGATAAGCTGGCAAGAGCAACTTAAGGCCCTGATGGAAATGTTTGGAAAGATGCCTCATTCCCAGGTTCGATTTTTACAGATTTCTTCTGTTATGTACAAGAGATTCACAGGATATTTCCCATGGGAGTCTTCAGTATCCTACGTAAAGGGGAAAAGAGAGTAAGATAAATCTGCACTTGCAAAGGAGGAAGAGGTTTGTGCCTTGCTTTGTACCTGTGCTCCATCACTGCACTGACAGTACTCACATATCAGCTATGCAAAAGTCTAGCATGATTAGCAGATGTTCCTTCCGTGCCCTCAGCAACCACACAGAAAACAGCAGTTTTGCGTTACCAAAAATCTCTTTTTTAAACTCTTAGGCCAGGGACTATAGTTGTCAATGAGCTCTCTTCGTGCCTTGGGTAAGCTGTGGTTCACTGTGTTTAGCTGGCAATTGCCACGAGGCATAATACTGTTGACTGCTAACTTAGTATTTCATTTTTTAACCAGCTGAATAAAAAATACTTTGTTTTTAACATGTTTCTCTTAAACTTTTCAACTTACAAGGAAAAAAGAACAAATTGTGATTATCTTTAAAATAGCTTGTAAGTACTGCAAACTTGATTCTATTTCCCTAAGTATTTATCATTGGTTAAGTTGGTTTTTGCTAGAATAAATGCGGAGTTATTTATTTATATATTCATATGAGTGCCAATGAACAAGTCAAAGTGATTTATTGAAGTCAAGTCGGCAAAAGGAACACCTGGAGGAAGGCAATAATTAGATTTGTGTGGAAAACAAATATGGGTTAGTTTTGGCCCCTTGTATAGTCCTACATCTGCGCTTCTTTTTTCCATTGAGCATTTTGTGTTTTCTGGCTGAGCTATTGCTCCTCTAATTGACAGACCTGTTAGTTGCCAGTGCTTTTGGAAATAAGCATTTGAATTAGGATGCTGCTAATTTGGGCAGAGAACCTGGTATTTTTTTCCCGGGGAGGGGAGAGGAGGGAGGTTGTATTGCTCTAAGGGAAAATAAGGGTCTAATACATATGGAGGGAGGTAGAAGGATAAGAAAACACTAACTTCTAGTTTATTGTGCATGTACATGTGCGCACGTGTGCGCACACACACACACTAGTATAATAACTCATTATTAACAAATTTTGCTAGAATATAGATATCAGGCTTCTAAAGGCCTGTTAACTGCTTTAATATTACCTTCAGGACTATTTCAATCTCAGGGAATGTGTTATGCAACATTATTCGTGATTTTTTTAATGTTCTTGGTCAGCCCATGAAATAGCTTTGGCATTTAGGAGATCTTTAAATTCTTAATTATTGTGTTTTCAGATTCCTCCTTGAATATAATGTGTATAATATATTGCATACTATAAAAAAGCAGAAAACTCATTTTTAAATTAGCACTTCTCATATACTAGTACATTTTGATGACAATGCTGTAAAAAGAAAAACTTGCTTTTGCAGTAACTTCTTTTGCATGTACTTTACTGAGCTGCCTATGTTACAACTTCAAAAAGAATAATGTTAAGATATTAGATTTAAGTAGCCTAGACTATTCTCCAATTTGAAATGCTAGTCCCTTACAGTAACAGAAAAAATCCCCTTTGTTATCTTTTAGTTTGTAATCATACTCTATGCATGCAAAAACTAGCAGGAATTCAAAATACTAGTAATGATACACCAGTTCCTGCATCTCCAAAGTTGCTCAGCTTTTTAAATTTTTTTCTTTAAAAAACAAACAAACAAAAAAAACCCTGTAACCAAAAGACATTTTCAGGAATATACACAACTGCTGCCTTTCTGTGCAGCTATCAAGTGGCTCAGCCTTCAAATTGTTTTGGGTCCAGTGTCTTTCTTTGAAATATGAGAATTATTGATCAGGATCACAGGAAGACTTTGACTTTTGGAAGTATCTTGTATAACTTGAGATGTTCATAAAGCAGATGTCACTTGAGAAATAGATGTCATTTGAGCTATCCTTTAGTGCTTTCTCCATAGTTGAAAACTAGGAACTTCTGTGGTGTGATTTGTCTTACCTTTAGATACCCACTTTGGGGTGAAATGAATCACACTGTAGAAGGTGCCTATTTCTCCTCTCTGTCTATAAAACAATCCAGAAGAATAGATCACCTGTACATATGGGTATCTTGGCAGCTAAATCCCAGCTTTGGTGGTTTATAGACCCCTAACCACCATTTTGCTGGGTTATAGACCCGAACTTTTCAACTTGACCTGCTTATGGAATTGTTTCTATGTGAAGGCTAAGGTCTCTTGGAAAGCAGTGCCATTTCTCCAAGGTCGAGGTACCCCCATTCTCTACCCGTGGTGCCATAGGGATGCAGGAGCTATGGAGATGAGAGCAGAGAATATCAGAAGAGCCATCTTGTGTGAGGGTGCTTTCGTTACGGGAGCAGAGCATCAACTCATTGAAGACGCTTGGCAGGAACAGAAGGGCAAGATATGACCCAAGTTAAGGGGCAGCTATATGACTACTGCTTATATGAGAAGCATAGTTATGTCAGTGAAAGGACTCAATCTGAGTTTCTCTACACTTAGTAGGAATATAAACTGAAAAGACTACTGGCTGCTTATGTTAACATCCCCAAAACAGTTATTTGAGTATTTAGACCACATCTGACAACGAGTGCAGTGGCTCACTTTCATGATCTGGGCTTAGATAAGTAGTGCTAAGGCACCATGATTACATCTCTTTAAATTTTCAGCACTATGATTTGTTTTACTCAGGGCTCTCTTTTGAGTATTTAAGGTTTACATATGCATTTTTAATTTAAATTGCTTCAGTGAATTGTATTATATACCTACTAAAGATGCAATGGAACAAACTATTGCAGTCATCGCTTACAGATGCACAAAATATAATTACACATTACCTAGCATTTTCTCTTACTATAAAATTACTGAACTCAGAAACAACAGTAATAGCAGGAATTGCAATGTCATGATGCTTTATTTTAACTTTTTTTGCCTATATTACTTGCGCTTTTTTTTCAATCTATTATAGGTTAATTGCTGTTAATTACTAGTGTTCTACTCCTGTAGATTTAACTTGGAATAAGCAGAATTTAATTTATCCTTAGGTCCAGCTCTTGTATTTGTGTTCACGAAGTAGTAATAAACAAAATGTGGCTGCTCCTTCGCTGGAACACTAAGTGACAAAGAGGTTAAAGTTTATGCAGACCTGCAATACAGGTTATTACATGCAGTTGTTCTCCATAGTAATGGAAAACAAATCATGCCACATCAGTTTATGCAGGAGATGCAGCACCTTTGAAACATGAGTTTTCATTCAATTTGAGATGCAGAGACAGTACATTGAAAAAGGCTTGATCCATCTTAAATAACCCAAACCAACACATTTAACGTGGACAAGGCTATGAGATAAATGACATATCCATCACACAAGTAGCAATATATGACCAGTAAATATTTAGATGTAATATCACAAACTAAATGTTGGGACGCTAATATGTCTTGTAAAGTGAACAAGTATTTTGGTGTTTGTTTTTTAATACAGAAAGTTATGAATTGGATGATTTAAAGCATTTCAGGAGACATCAAGAAATAAGTCATGAAAATCAAAAGATAATTTTAATATAACTTCTAAATTCATAACTGCAGGATGTGTTTAGCAGTATAAAAATAGTAGACAGTTCAAGTTATGCTTTGCTTAATATCTGCCACATGACTCATGAGACTTTTAATTCCTAAAGTCAAGGTTTCTGACCTGCTCTTTGCAGTAAGACAGTGCTGTTATAGACGGTGTAATTTAAATATTGGGAGATCTAAAATTTATTTTAAATGTAACCATATGCAGCCTCAAGTCAAATTTATTATTTTTTCTCCCAGATCTGGTCAATAATAAATGAGCTTTAGAATTTAAATCAAGACACAGCGGATTTCTCATGATACATTATTGATAAAACACACTTATTGTAATAACATTTTCTAAGGGAAAATACATTATTTGCTATCTCTGTTAATACAAACTCTAACATAAGACTGTATTAAGCTTTTAAAATAATTTTGAATACTGAGGAAATGCTTTGCAGACAGTTTTTGAAATAATTAAATGGAATAATGCAATTTACAACCTTAATGAATAAAATATTCTTCCAGTAGGTCTTCCAATTCACTTACCTATGTGGCTCAAAAAAAATATATGATAACAATGTGTTTCAGAATATAATCATGAAAAATATTCCTATGGAATTTTATAATATATTTTCTTCCCCTCTTTACAGTTTGGTCAATGTATTTGTTTAGGAAATAAGAACTGTTAGCATAAAATAAATTTGTAATTTCCAAAGTTCTCCGATAATAATTTTGAAGATATTTTAATCTACTAGGATGAGATTTTCTGCATTGATCATGGGCAATTTAACTTTCTTAATATTATTATTAAAATTTAAAAGCACTTTCAAAAATCTTCTAAATATGTGAATATCAGCACATGTGTGTTCTTGAGGGCTTTCCATTTTGTTATAACTCATACTGCTTGTATTTTGAAGCATTACAGTCCAGATACTCAGTTCCTGATAATTTCTACCTGTAATTTATTAAAAGGAATGTGGTGATATATAATTTATGACCAGTGCAATATTCATGATCCAGACACACTGCTGAGTTTTGGCATGGATTATGTGTCTTTGAGTTCAGAGTTAAGATACCCTCAAAATTGGCAGTGATAGCTGAGCACCAGCTGGTACCTATTCTGACCTTTTTCATCTTAAGAAAATACATATATTTTTAAAGTATGCAAAGTCTAATGCAGTTTGAGAAACATAATTCAGATGCTGCACTCCTCCTTCAGCAGTAATCATTTTTAAAATAATGTGACTTTGGGAGTTGTTTTTCAAATTTGTGTTTTTTAATCTGTCTTGGTTTCTGTAATGTTTCCAATTAAGCTGTTATCTGATAGAACTTTTGAAAATTGGAGCTGTATATTTTAAGAGAAAATGAGGAACAAGTAAGATGTGCGTGTCTATATGAGTGTAATAACTTGTTGAAGTTGAGAGGAAATATCTAAAAATGATAAGGAAGAAAGGAATGAGCAAAAATATGTTTGTTTTTCTTGAATAGTTTGGCTTAAAGGAACACAACTAATATTTCAGACCTGGTTTAGTAAAAAGATATTTAATTATGTAGTGACAGGCTGTGGGAATTGGGATCCACAATTCTGCATGAATTTATGCAAATGAATAATCCAAAGAATTGAAGAAAACCAAATGTAAAACATTACTTATGAGTATAGCATTAGGCATTAATACTTCTTTGTAAATTTAACTGTGAAGACAAGTGAGTTTTTATCTTTATTTTCTGCCATTTGCAAATAATTAATCTTTCAGTCACTTTAATACTATGCATGTTTGCTTGAGAAACTTGTAGCATGAGGTTTTTTGTGTGGTAATTGATTGGCTTCCTACTCTACCTATGTGTGCAGTGAGCTGTAGAGAATCTTCAGCTAGGCTGAGCTGAGAGCTGCAGTGCAGCTATACAGATTTATACCTGTTAGTCTGCTTTGCCCCACAGATTTTCCATGACTTGTGTTTTGTATTTACTTCTAAGTTTAAAAAAACTTACTTGCTTTTACTCAAACTGAAAATGTTATTTAATTTTTTTTTTTTTTTTTTTCTGAAACTGCTTTATTGGTCTTACAGCTCCATATTGCGTAGACAAGGATGATGCCTGGAATAAGGAAAACACAAGATGTCATTTATCAGCATTAGAACTTTAAAAACGTTGACAATAATTGCAGTGTAATTGGAGTGAGTTTCCTTGCTTGATAATTTTAGCCACTCGTTTCTACGGATAGATAGCTGAATTCTTTATGGAATATCTTTGAGGATATTGCTAGCAGGAAGAAGCAATGTTTTCAGTATTAATCAAAATCCAGATTGTTTTCAAATGTCGTGTTTTTAATTATGAAGTTATCTTTCAAATATACATGTTCTTCTTATTTACATCAGTGCAAACTCATTGAAGTCTAAGGGCGTATTTGCAGCTAGCTGATGCTGCAGTGAGAACCACATTTTCAATCTAAATAGATAAATCTATGACAGTTAATATCAAATCATATCTCATTATATTTACGGGGATAATAGGACATGGATGGATGGCTAGTTCAGCCTAAGAAGTGCATTGTATTTCAGCATGCTTGTTGGTGGTTAAAATGTTAATGAACAGCATTATAAAGCGAATTTTGCACTACTCAGAAAATCTACTTGACATGAAGAGAAAAAAGTTAATTTCAGCCCTGCCTCATTAATCAGATCTGCCTACAGCTAAGAAAGTGTCACCTAAATATATTTGCTTTCTGCTGTGTGTTGCTGATGAAGATACTGACATAGAAAACGGAAGCAATTGGATTTGTGCTATTAGGCAATCGTGAAAGTAAAAAGCAGTGAATTGGAATGTGCTTTATGACTGACCTTTGTGAAAAATGCCGTAGGCACCTCCATGTGGTGGCTGTCATTATTAATGGTGACTATAGAGTCAAGTTTGTTTAAGCATTCATACACATGAGTTGCTTTGCATGTGCCTTATATGCCATAGATCGTATGCACAATCCTTGCATGATGGTAAAGAGCAATAGCCTTCAGGTTTAGAGAAATATCCAAGGGGACCTTCACCCTCTGTGTATTTATCATTGCTGTTACATTTCCTGGGGGTGCAAAATAAAGGAAACTTCCTAATTTGCTATTCCAAGACAATGAACTGGGATAAAGACTTGCCATGTCAGACCTATGCCTCAGCCATTTCTTTGTGTTTTAAGGTTCTCCTATTACTCAAAATGGAAAAGCTCTTTCAGAAACTAGTTTGCCTTAAGAGCTGCTTCGCAGCCCACCCATCAACTTTATGATTTGTATGGTAACTTGTAACCTATGGTAAGTACATAGTGTAGCAGAAGAGGCTGAAGGAGCTGTGTGTGCTTGGGTTTAGTGGGTTTTTTTTCATGCTAATATCAGCAAGCTGAAGCATATGTTGTGATATAACACTAAACAGCCATAGTCACGTTACCCCAAGGCTCAGTTGCTACTTTTTGGGAGGTTGCATTGACAACTTCTAAACATGAACCAATAAATTATGGTGTTCCTTCAGCTACATTGAGTCTGCGCAATGCACAGAGACTATCAAAATGCAGAAGTATCCAAGAGCACCATTCCTTTTCTCTACCGCAGCTCACGTTTCTCATTAGTATTCTGCTGCTGTCTCTGTGAATGATTCCAGCCCAGTGTCCAAATGCCAGTCATTCTCCTTAATTTTGAGCAAGTTAGCAGGAAAATATCACTTACATAACTTGAGTGAAAATCTACTACCAAGGACAAACGGCCCACTAGTCATATTGTCTAATATTGGGGAAAATCTGGTTGATTCTGGATTATTGTTAAATCTTATTTTTAGTATACAGAACTTACCATTTTATTCAGAAAAAGCAGGCAATTCTGGTGATTTTGTACAACCTCCACCTTATATTTGTTTTATATATTCAAAGCATGAATATTATCTTTCTCTTGGTGTCTCTGTGCATGCATGTTCTGGGTGCAGATTCTACAAGAAAGGTAGAATAGTACAATTGCAAGAGAAGCATCTTTGCTGCATTAAAAATAAATTAATTAAAAGAATCTAAGTTGAAGACTTGTGACCAGAATAAAGCTTAATTTACATTGTTGTGTTATCTACAAAATAAATATTTAATATGTAAAATGAAGTCAAGCATTTCTAAATGTATCCTTAGGCTTTTTATTTCCCTTGAGATAAGTGAAAAGTGGTTGGCAAGTCTTCTCAAAAGGAAAACTGAGCAGTTTATTGTTTCAGGACCAATAGGACCCTGAAGAGTCTTGACCCAAATGATGCAAAGAGAGCTAGTGGGAGCAAGGAGATACTGTACCCTCTTTTCTATGCTGCTAAGTAGGATTTTTTCTTCCTCCCTGGGGAAGGAGTAACATAAATGAGTATGGTATAGTTAACTTGGTTTGTCTTCCCCTCTTCCTTGTAATTTTCTAATTGCTAGAATGACTGAAATGCATCTTACTTTCAGCATGAACTGAAAAACAGATGTTATAAACATTAGAAACATTTTTTAAATCCAAGTTGTGTTTTTTCTTTGTTTGGTTTTTCTTCCTTTTAAATTTCATGTTTTATTCCAGTATGATGATGATGGGTGCAAATTTATGACATATTCATATATAGGATTGCTGCTAATAAAAAAGATCATAAATGAACTGTGCTGAGCTATACCGCTGATGTGGGAGGTCATTCCCTGCTTGACTTAGGGGATGACCAAATCCAAGTTTCAGTTTCTTTACAGTGAGTTTTATGGAAGAAATTTGCTAGGAAATCCTCTTTGTTCTTTCCAAGACACACCTATTTTTAATGCTAAAATGTTGACTACTTCTGTCCTGTAGGCTTTTCTTTTGAGAAATTTGAGAAAAAAATTGAGAAAAGGAAACATTTCTGTAAGGTGATGGTATTTGACTAATTGAGTAAGGTGTGGTTTTTTTGTTTGTTTGTTTGTTTTTGCATGAAGGGAAGGACAGAGGAAAGAAGATTTTATAACTTTTGAGAGTTCTGCTTTCCTGGACAATGCCAAAATAAAAATAGCCAAATCTTCCTGAAACACCTCACTTGAAATCCTGAAGATTTTTTACACATTTTAGTATTTAATTCTATTCAACTTTAGTTATTATGCTCAGTTTTAGTTAAGTTTCTAGTCTATGCAGGTGAAATACTTCAAGGCAAGTTGTGGAAGGAGATCTGTTGGAAAAACAGGGGAATGAGAACAACAGAAAGCATACGTGTTATTTTTTGGCAGAGTGCAACTTCATTTTCTTTTCTTTCTTCATGGATGGAGAAGAAAAGAAAAACATTAAAATGTGACAAGACTGCATGGGAATTAGAATTAATATAGCTGATTTACATGGTGTTAGTTCTCTAAGGCAAGTGTAGACTATGCATCCTCTACTAGAAAGCAGCTAACAGAAGCCGTTCGATAGTCGCTTGCTATCCAAGCTAATTGTGCAGCTACTCTAAAATGAATTGCATCTAGTATTAAATTTGTGATGATATCTTTCTTTCTGAAATCTCTAGTTGGATCTTTACAGCTAAAAATCCCTTGATTTCTTTATAAATAAGACTTATTTTGAAGCTAACCTTGCTACATGACATGCTACAAATATATTATGGAAAATATTGGGTACTTATATGTGTTAATATATGTTCTTGGCAATTTTTATATCTGTAGCTGACAAACTAGGCAATGATCCATGATTTCTCAGCACTTATGTCCATGTTCCTATTTAAATGCTTTTATTAATTTTCTTGTCCTCTGTCAAACTGACTTGCTGTATCTTTTATTGATCTTGGACAACAGAGTCCAGAGGAAATTAAACTTCTGAAGAAAATATTTAATTTCAAGTCTATCTGATGTTATAACTAAAAAACCTGAGAAACTGAAACATGATACTTGAATGTGGCTGGTCCTAATGGCTTTTGAGATTGTGTCTAATTTTTTTTTTTTTTTTTAAATTTCTTAATTGTTTGTCATGCAGAGAATTGAGCTTCAAGTGTTTAGCTTTAAGGAAAGCCTGGGGCAACATTTAAATGGTGGAAAAATTAAAACATATTGTACAAAGTATATAGCCAACAGAAAATGCAAATTGTAGCTTAGATTACCAAAACAAAAGAGACTTTTATTAAAAGTGTGATAGGCGTTTTTGCAATAAAAGAACTTTATAAGGTCATGGAAGGATTATAAACAGAAGTGATTGGAAAGCATTTGAGACCTTTAGCTTTTTGTCATGGTTTTTGACTATGTTTTAACTATGTTTTAGTTTACTAAAACTCTGTAATATATAGTTGCTTAGGCTATGTCTTGACTCCCTCTTCATATGGTTTTATGCTGGGAGGAAATGTCCCTTGTCACAGGAGAAACTTCAGTCAGGATAGTAATGAGGCACCTTCTCGTTAGCTCTCTCTTGAACGTTTAACTCAACTGCTCAATCTGAACTGTCTTTTTTCTTTTCCTCTCTCTTCAAAAATTTGCCTATCAGCACAATGCTAATGGGAATCCTCAAGGTTAAAACAAGGAGGAAGTCTTCTATTTTAAAATTTAATGCTCATCAAAGTGAAGAACTAATGACACCAAAGATATATAGTGCAGAGAAAAATTGGAAAAGCTTCCTTGCACATGTCCATTAACACTCAACTTTATGTCCGTGGAAGACACTTGTCACAGAAATATTACTACAGAGGCAAAAATCTTTACCCTGGTTATTCTTGGGTCTTCTAATATCAAGAAATGTTCATTACTGTTAGTTTTTATATGGTGGGTCAGCATCTGTAAAATACAGCAGTAACCTTTCATAAGTACAAATATTGCAGAATTAATACTGCAAAATATTCTCATATGTCTGTTCAGATTTGCCCAGTGAGATTCTTTGACTGTATTTACAGTCTATTTGATTTCTATAGACGTTTGAGCAAGTGAGTACACAGGCTCAGAATGTTTGTGGGAACAGCAGACTTCAGGTAAATATTGATAAAGTATGTGGAATATGAATGTTAAATGGTAGGGAGCAGAGAGGAAAATCAAATATCTCCAGCAGAAACAAAACTATAATTAAATTGTAGAAATATAGTATTATATATATATATATATGCACACTTAATAAAAATAGCTCACACTTGTAATTTTAGGTATCAATTGCATTAAAAGGACTCTAACGCTTTCTTAAAAATCACAAAATGTCTGCAAAAGTAAACTTAAGAAAATTAAAAATTTTCTTAAGAAAAATTGTCTTCAGGAAAGAAAATAAAAATTTTCTTTACAAAAATTAACCCATATGTATCTTCATCTTGCAGTTTCCTTAATCTGCAAAATGGCAACCTGCAAGAAATTAATTTTAACATGAATTTACTACAGATGTATTGGAATCTGCAAAGACAAAGAGGGCATCAACTGAAAATGAGGGAACAACAGACCATAATACTACTTAATTGTTAAACTGTACAAAAAAAAAATGTAGTGAGGGCATTTGCTACCATTTCATAAATGAATTACCTGAAGCATGACCTGAGTGACGTGCTCAAAGATGTGTAGGAAGGGAGCAGAGAAGAGAACGCAAGTAGCACAGTGTCTATTTAAGCTGTGTTATTATACTGCACTGTCTTTTGTCTTACAGCCTAGAATTCACAGCAAGACATTTTTGCAACTCTATTTTTATATACAATATCGGTAGTATCAGTTTGTCTCTATATGTGTATTTTATATACATATGCACACTTATATGACAGACTCCATTGAAGTACATTAACTTTATAACATTTCACATTTTCATTACTATCACTGTCAAAATAATAGGTTCACATTTCTGTTATATCCTCATTACAACCTCCAATGAGGTACCAGCATTTTAAAGCCTCATATATTCAAAGAATTAGAATATATATTGCTGTATTGCTTTGACCTTTTCCATATCATATAAACCCATTTCTGAGGATTTTACTTTTCTTCCTTGTTTACTACTCTTTTCTTCTTTACTTCTCCTCTTCAGTAACCTTGTTGGGTTGAAATGTTTGGCTATTTCAGTTTTTTGTATTTTGATGGGCTGAAAGATATATCAGACTTATAGTACTGCATGCTTAACAGCTTAGTTATATAACTACTTTTTACAAAGCAGTATAATGTATGTACTGTCTACAGTTATGTGAAAGCGCAGTAATATCTGAGGTGTTTGTGAAATTAGTCATTTGTAGACACTTCTGTGACTTAAAGTGGAAGTTCCTGGGCACTAAGCCTCTCTCTATACAGTGCCTGTATATATTACTGTATAGATAACAATTCTATTCAGTAATTCTAGTATTAATATATTTTAATATATTTGGAGGATTAGGGAACCATTTTCAATATATGTTTCTTCTTTGGCACGACAATACTGAGAGTAGAGATTAGAAAGGTGATACTGGCACTTCCTATAATTTGTAAGCATTAGTGACTTGAAAGTATTTCTGTAAATACAAATGTTATGTTTACTGTAAATCTGATTTTCTTTGTTTGCTTGTTTGGTTGTTTTTTTTGTAGCTCCTAGCAGCTACTTTAGTAGTCCAGATTGGTTTTTGGTTTGGTTTTGTTTTTCAGTGCTAAAGGAAGGGGTGGAAAGGGTATGCAGGAAAAGACGCTTTGAGGAAAAAATATTTTCAGTGTATGATTATTCTTAAAAGGGAGCAGAGAATATTTCAGTCCCCTTTGCATGATTGATGATGAGCTAAGCACACTTCCTGAATTGCTGCTCTCGCTGACCTTATGTGGTGGCAAAGTCTTTATTACAGATGTAATATAAATAGTGTAAAGGAATGAGACTTGGATAGCATTGTTGTTATGTCTGCGGCCCCTAAGTAAGCCTCATATGATTTGTGATTTATGTCTGGGTTCTACTGCACAGATATAGGACAAATAAGAGTAAGAAAGTATCAGTGTCATTTATTTCAGATGCATTAATTTATCTTAATAAGCATAAGAATCAGAGATATTAGCAATGTGGCCTACACTCTTTCTAGTGAATTCTTTATATATAAAAGATGGCATAAAAATCAGTAATTTTAAATTGTATTACTTGTATGATTGCTGTTCAGGTCATGCCCAATGCTATTTCTGAACTATATTTGGTCCGGCAGTAAAGACGGTGGGGAGGGAGGGCTACTGAGATTAAAAAATGAAAAATAAAATAAAAGAAGTTAAGGTCAACACAGCAATAACTTAGCTGCTGTTTTTCCCCCCTTTGTACTTCCTCTACCTCCAATAGTGCCAGGTTTACTAAAAGTGATGAATTAATTACTTAGATGGCTACTGTTTAGTTTCTAGGAGAAAGGATACAGGTAAAGAATCTCGCTGTTAAGACTAGTTGTTATCAATGCTTTACTTGTTGTTCTCTTTGCTGTACTGAAAGTTCTTTATTTAAAACATGTTTTTAAATGAATTCCATTTTAAGAGCTTTTAAAATCTATTAAGAATCTTGAAAGATAGAAATGAGAGAAATCAGGATAACAGATTTGCTTGTTACAGTCATCTCTTGTTCTGTTTTTAGTCTGTGAGATTGAGATGCAGCCCTGATCCCGTTGCTGCTTCCAGGTGTTTTTCAGACACCCTTTAGGAATACTCAGGCCAGCACCTGCAGAATTCCTGTGTATTAAGTCAGGGAATTGGATCTTCAGAATTGGTAATGATTTTAGGAGTGCATCAAGATGCTGAAGTCTCTCACAGTGCCAATGGTGAAAACTTGGCTTGAACTTTTGCAAGCCACCTGCGTCCTCTGGAGCCAAGCTCTGGCAGAGCCTTTTGGTAGAACTTTGATACATTTATTTTCAGGCATTGCGTAGGCTACACACATGTGCATATTACAAAAAGTTGAACATATTCTGTATTTTAAAACTGATTTTAAAAACTATAATTTTATGCATGTTCTTTGTGATTTTTTTGAGGGCTTAATTGCTGTGTCACAGTAATGCTTATCAGAAGGCACTGGAAAGCTTTAATTACTTTGTACTTTGGTTAGTTATGAATGCATGCAAAATTTAACTATTTCCCCAGAAGCAAATAAAGTCTACATTTATTATGCTACATAAAAGTTATGGAATGATTTAGAATAATTAAGCTAAGGACTGCCTTACTTGGGATTTCACTCATCTAAATGATGCATAAAATTAATCTCATAAAATATTTCTTATTAAACTACCTCGTGAAAGAAGCATTAAGGCCTTCTCAGTCAGAAGAGTTGACTATAGAAAAATGCATTTTTTGGCAGTATATCCTAGGTATTTGGTGTAAAGCAAGAGAATTGCAGTGTATGTTTCATTCCTGAAAAAAGCTAATCAAATAAAATCAACAATGAGGAGAAACAGAAGTTAAGAGTGTGTAAAGAAGACAAAATTCAAAAATAATAGACTTGAAGAGTGAGAGGAGGAAATAATAGAGAATTAGAACAGAAAGTAAAGGAAATGGAAAGATGCAGAGGTGAGGGTATGAAGAAAAATCAAAAAGAATGAGCATGTTTTCAAAGTTGTCTTTCAAGTGTTTGCAGTCAAGGTTTATTATTGCAACAATAGTTAATATCCATTGCCCATTAACAGTAACTTTCAAAGGGTTCCTTCAAAGGGCCTGTGTTACCGTTGTGTAACATTGACTGCAGAAGATAAAATGGTGCCAATTTCTTTAAGGACTATTGTTTTATCATCAGTGAAAATTGCTCACACAAGTGAGATGAGGTTAGAGGAATTAAATTGCTCTTACAATAAAGGTATGTTACAAATTTCAGTTTAAGAGTTAAAATTCAGCGACAGTCTAAATGCCACTATCACTTTTTGTAGTGGAAGAAGCTGAATGAAGAACACTTGAATGAATGGAAGCAGAGTACATTCAGGGTTTTGCACTAGGAATGAAAGAGGAGTAAGGTTAGGTGTCTAAGTGGTTCTATGTATATTTGGTTGTATAGATAATCAAGAAAAGAAAGTGCAAGACTTTTAATGATACCTCATTGCAAATGAAAATGATAGGCATACTGATAGATGTCACAGTTGTTCTTATTCCAAGTTTCCTAAAAGCAGGACATGGTGAGGGATAGTGCCACAACTTTCCAGCACATCTTTGCTTCTCAGGGGAGGCAAATGCTTACTAAGAAAAACTTTTTTTTTCCCCCCTCCCCCCTCTTGTGGAGCATGAATAATTGGTTATTTAATATTTAAACTCTCTAACTGGGAAGATATCTGAAGTTTATTGTGCTTCAGATGGTTAACAGCCCTTCTCCGTGATTCGGCCATTTGAAGTGAAAAGCCTATAAAGTAGACGTCCCCAAGAGGTGCTATGGCCGAGAATGGAGTTTTCTGAACAAGAAAGTCTAAATTGTAGCTCAGGACTACAAAAGAGTTAGGTAGTCTATGCATAAAATGGCAAGGGAGATGAGAAGGAAAAGTAAAGCTCTTGTGAGGGTTTGTCAACACTATTAGAGGTTTATTTTAAGGAAAATAAAATGTTTTGCAATCTAAATTGGATATTTCTCCTTTCATTATTAAGTAGAATGAGACTTACAATCCATAAAGCGGCTTCCTATAAGCTAAAAGTATGCATACATGCAAGAGTTGCATTTTGCACATTTCTAGTCGTTTGAATGCCAAGGTAAGTCAATCAAGTTATAATTGGCTCTAATTGCCTTGGCAGTACCACAAGCTGCTTCATTCTTCACCTGAAGCTAGAGTGCAGATTTCATTCTTGCCTTTGAAAATTCTAAAGGGAGAATTTGCTACTAATCCTGTCAGAAGAGAGAGTGCTTTTCAGTGTGTTTTTTGTTTTGTTTTATATTTGTGGGAGGAAATCTTCAGTGATACTAATATGATTGGTTCTTATTTCATTGAATTGACATTGCTATAGGAAAAGCAAGCAAGAGTTACTACACTTGGCCATTTTGATGTTAGATCTAAGATCTGTTACTATTTATAAATAGTCTTAAATGCTTTAGTTATTGAAAATTTCACAAGGAAACTGCATTTCTCAATGGTAACAGCAAAAGATTGGCAGTAAGGAAATCTTTCTCAGCAGGGTGTTAGTGATTAATAACTTGCTGTCTCATTGCATTTTTTTTTTCCTTCTCATATGAATGTAGATTTTGGACAACCAAATCCATAGCATGGATTGTGTTCCAGCAGGAAAGAACATCTGGCTTGTACACTAATTAATCCTATATGGGAAATCAGGCAGTGAACTGTCTCCTTTGTAGGTTATTCTAACATGGTTAAAATGTTTGCCTCTCTCTTACAGTTAATATATGGAAGTTATCCATCATTGCAAGGCGTATAGGGATGTGTTTATCTAAAATTTCCAATTTTTAGCTCTAAGTTTTCGGTGGGTTTGAGTATAGCCGATCTCATTTTTTTTTTTGGAAGCCATAGTAATGCTGGGCAACTCTTCTTACCAGCAGAAAGGTTTATCAGGAAAAAGTTAATTGGATAAGTAAGAGGCTACTTAAATCCTGAAACCACTTGCTTCAGTGATGCCAAGATGATGTGTTATGTTAGATGCTACCCAGTTCCAGTCTAAATAGCAATGAACTGAATTCAGCTTTATCTGAATGGCCGGAGTTCTGTGAGAAGGGTGCGTTCTTGTGTTGGAGCAGCTGATTTTGGATGAAGCTGGACAAGCCTTTTGAGGCTTATGTGCAAAGCACCCAAGTGTAGTATGCTAAAATTTATTAAAATTGCATTTTTTTCCAGAGAAATTGCTCAGTTCTGAAAATGCTGTTGTAAATATCACTTTACATAAGCACATTAATGATCAAATATTAGATTACCCTTTTGTGATATTTTCTGAGCTTTAATTTTTATTTAATTGAAACAATATTAGTAGTCCTGTAACATTTAGAAGAATGGCTGTTGTAAGGTCAGGTGCTATTTATCCTAAAGTACATATTTATCCAGTTAGATAAGAATTTTTTTAAGGTATTATAGTACTAGTTGTGTTATACATTTTTTCCAGATTTGTACTGGGGAAGAGGGGCTGTAAGGTTTTAAAAAATATTGCAAAAAATGATTATGCATACTTTTTTATAATGGTATTTGCATTGCTATAATGCTCTCTGATATAATTTCCTCAATTCTCTAGCTGGAAGACAAGTCTTGAGTAATATTTCATTTGAATATAATGACTTTTTTTTCTATAAATATTTTGCAGTCTTTATTTAGTGACCTACTTGTCTTATTTTATTTTCTTCTAACTGTGGAGTAGGCTGTATTTAAACAACAAAAAAATAAAAGTAGAGTTTTAAAAAAATATTTGTAACAGTCATTCTAGAAACTACCAGTCCTTAACGAAATCGTATATAGTTCTGGTTGAGCATTTAATGCATTTCCTCCAGAAGTAAACATGTTGGATATAACGAAAGATATATGTGAAATGCAGTTTTAAAATCTTCTACATGTTTTCTACAGAAGTTTACAGGCTTTTAAAATTGTTTTCTATTTGACAACACATACAGATTTTAGTCATATTTTATACTCTACAATGTAGATAAGTCCTTACATGTGTAAAATCTGCCAAGCTGGAACAATTATTCAGGGGTCCTGTTGGATTTATAGCCAGTTATTTGAAGTTCTTTTTGGAGCTTATCTAAGTTAGATTTTCCATTGTTTTTATGTTTATTGGTGTAACATGGAAAACACTATGAACAATCAGTTTTTAATGAAATATTTTTCTACAAAATTGTAATAGCAGGAAAATAATTTATTAGCTTATTCAGACTTTTACCTGTCAGTAGAGGATTGTTCTTTCCATTTTGCCATCCAGTATAGCCTATTAATCTTGTCCTTTTTCTGATAATTTTTTATTGAGATGTCAGATATTTCAAATCATGCTTATTTTTGGTTTGTAGTAAATCATTTTCTTCAGAGAATTATTCAGGAGTACACTAGATGATAACAAGAGGGAAGCTATTCCGTATGAATGAATAAAGGAAGATTATACCTAATTTGTGTTCTTTCTGAAAGATGTTCTCAGCCATTATTCTACTGTTTGTATAAGTGAACTGTGAGCATCTAGCTTCCTTTAATTCTAGTGCAGGAATACAGAGCTGCTTCTGGCATTATAGTCATTCAGAAAGTTGAGATCCTTTCTCTGAGCACTCCATCCCATATCTCATATTCTCATAAAAACAGCTTTTGATATCAGTTTATTATTTTATCAGATATAGCTGTTTATAATATGTACATAGCAATATGTTGTCCATATAAATGCACATGCACACATATATGTCAATACATGCTGTGGGTATATGACACAAATACATAAATAACTTGCATTACAAAAGAAATAAATTGTTCCTTGTGAAACACTGTGAAACCTTATGAATCCAATTAAAACCCTCTGTATCTATCAGTCATGAAACAGTACTCTCAAAATACTTTTTATTCTATTTTGTGTCTTCAATTGTTCAGGAAATCTTGTAGATATGACTTGTTTAGAGTGCCATTAGAATGCAAGATTTCTGGTTGTATTCTTTTAGTCTCTCCTCATTGTGGGATATTTTGCTCTGAGATTCCACTAAAGAAACTAGAATAAATGGATCTCTTAGTTAGGACTGTATTACATATATTTTTCTTTAATTCAAATAATTCTGTTCAAAGCAGATTAGTGTCATGAGTAAAGTATACATTTTTCAAGTACTAGACACAGTGCTTCCTGCTGAAGGTTGTTTCATTTTCTTCCAAGTATGTACCAATAATTTGAGTAGAGTTAGCTCCTATAGGCACAAGCTCTATCTACAATATCATCACTTCCTCTTTCTGTGCAAAATCAGATGGAAGAATTTTTTCTCTTTTTTACTCTGTCTACAAGATTACTTATCCCAAGGTAAGTCTTTGATAACTGGGAGAAAAATGGAAATATCTATTCATTTATTTTCTCAGTAATGCTCCTCTGAACTGATTAATTTCTCTTTCAGTTGGAGTGCTTTGAGTCAAAGCAACTGCTGAGATTTATGTGGGACTTAGATATTGTGATCAAAATTCTCCACTAAAGACTGATTTTCATGATTATAAAATCCCTAGATTGGACTGATTCTTGTAGTGCCAGGAAAACCTTGAACTATGAAAAATGTTTTTATATTGATGAGTACTTACCTTGTAAGTAATTGCTGACCCATTATTATGTAATGTATTTTTATTATGTAATGTTAGGAAAAGGAGACACACAGCTGAGAAGCAGGAAGATGACTTTATCTTCAGAGGAAATCCATCCTTCATTTTATTTTTGTAGTCATGCTAAACAAACCTTATTTTCTCATCTGTTGTAATAAAATGAATGGAAATGAGTTCATGTCACACCTGGCTATGCAAGGTGCTGAGTTTTTTCCATGACTTCTTGGAGAACAGATACAGATAAATTACAGTGAGTGAGCAAGGGTAGGAATTCGCACCACATTGGCTGCTTTATGGTAACTACCTGTTTTTCCCCCCTGCAGTCAACGTGGAGTGATTCATGGTAGTTTATCCCCAAGGTGAAAGCAGGATAACTCACCTTCTCTTTCTGTCCCACAACAGCAATGTGTTTGCCAGCCTGTGACATGCTAAGTTAGCGGCGGAGCAGGAGAAGGCCCTCGGGCTGCTGCTGGTCCGTCTCTTGACCCTCTAAATCACTGCTGCGTTCAGGTGTATTGATGTTTGCCATCCTCTTCCCCTCCTGCCTTGCACAAAACTCCTTTTGGAGTTCTTACAGGTAGTTATTGATTGTGTCTTTTCCTCCAAGGTTCTGTAAAAAGATGGTAAATTTAACAAGCTCAAGGCAAAAACAAAGTATGTTTTATGTGTTCAAGACTTACAAAATTCTATTAGTTTTTGTTTTATTGTGAATGCTTCATAATGCAGAGCACTGAGCAGACGTGTCCCTTAAGAGAATATTCCCAAATTAATTCTGTGAGGCTGCAGTGAATCAAAGCAGCTTGCTGTTTACGTTTTACTTATCATCGTACCGCTCTCTGCCTATGGGAGATGCATATGGACCCATGCCTAGGCATTGTATATCAAAACATGTACAAGTAATCACTCAGATTTTCAAAGAGATAGATATGAAAACATAGAATGAAACTTTCAAGATTTGCTGTAGAATTTATCTTGAATGAGATTTAATTTTAATTGTAAAATTGTGCTTTTAATATAGTTCCAAAACTATATCCAAAAAACAGTTTAAGAATTAATGAAATAATAGCCATTTGATAAATGGTTTTCCAATAATATGTCTATACTACACCAAATGCATGCTATCTACTCTACCTGACTGGATGTGATTCTGAATTAAAGAGCCCAAATCTTTATATACCAAGATCTTTACCATCTCTTTTTCTTTTAAGGTTATTTCTTTAACCTCTCCTCCCCAGCAGGAAGTTTTCTTAATTAGAGAAAAAGACTGAAGGTCAATATTGCTTGATATGTATTGACCCAACAGGAAAAAAAATAGCCCAGAAGCAGCCCCAAGAGCCATGTACCCTCCCTGCAACCTCTCCTCTGGTGGATCCGAGGTGCTATGGCCAAGGGCACCCCAGGCAATACTGCTCAGGTCAGGTTCTGAGATGACCTAATTTTTGCATTACTGCTTTAGATTACTTTTTTAATAACTCTTTTCAATCCATATAGTAATAAATTAGACCTATTTTAACTAGAACATAGAGGCCAAAAAAGAAATTAATTTTGTAATAAATGTGTTGTGAATCTGACAAAAGTCCTCAAGCCATGTCCTAATAAAAGAATATTGTTATATGTGCCTATATGAGTCCATGTGTGTCAGTTTATAGGTTACTAAGATGTGCTTAGTACTCACTACCTTTTGCTATATATTGAGTATATAATCTCAATGACAATTTTTGAGATGCCTTTTTGATGCTAGTGAGGCAGTAGTGAAACAATTGAACTTGGGCTTCCATGTACACATTTCAAGAAACACTGATGTAAAACTGAAGCACCGTTAAGTAACGGTGGAGTAGAGGGGAGTGTTTTTGTTTATTTAATGGCAAGCATCTCTGTTTTAGTACCAGTTATTCCCATTCAGTAGCAAATCCTCTTTCTAAAAAGGTTAATATTCCATAAAATGTTGTATAGTATTATATATTATTGCATTAAACAAGTGAGTATGTATATGTGTGTTCATATGTATACATAGATACATATAACTAATTACCAGTTTGCTTAAGCTTATTATATGATCAACATTGCCAGATGTGTCTCCTCTGAAAGATGAGGGTGCTGTTGCAGGTCTCCAGTCTGGCACGGGATTGTATGGGAATGCAGCTGGGCCAAGGCAATGAGGTTATGCTTTGCAGTCCCTAGCTTGTCTTCTCTCCTAGATGAGCATTCAAATTACGTGCATATCCCTGTGCCAACTCAATTTTACTGTGGTGTAGTTGCAAGCACTGAAGCTACACACCTCCAACCTTAAGTGATCCAGTTGCCTGGCTGTGGAAGATTGTCTTTGTAGCAGGGATAGTCCATATATGCAGTTCTTGACTAGATGAAATAACCCATTTATGCCCCTTCAGGATGGATGGCCTTACTCTGAGCTATGCTGCTAAGCTTTCCATATCTCATTTCATATGTGGAAAGCTGAACCAACCTTATATTGAACAATTTACATTTGTGCTTGCCCATTCTTCCCTTTCCTCCACAGAACCTTTTCTTTTTCCATTTTTTTGAGATATTTTTAGTTAATATTACAGTGGAATGACTGTATGGTAAGTAAACGTTCAGCAGTGTATACTGACATTCTTGTGAGCTTGCACCTAAGAAGATCCCTTGCTAGAATGGCTCACACTTTCTGAAAGGTATGGTCCAGTGAGGCTGATTGATCAACCTTGATAAATCCATCTCAGTGAGACTCTAAAATTTTAATACTGTAGTTCATAATGTTCTCAGAATGAAAATAGGGAAGAAAAAACAGTGTTCATAGTGCAAATCTTCTGCAGGATTTTCATCCTTTTAAGCAACTTTTTCTACCATGATCCAGGACTGCATTCTGCTCAGCTTCCAGTCATCTGGAGTCCTACTGATCTAAATACTCAACTATTTTAGACAGTGCAAAGTGCCATCAATTAAAAATGTCTGAGTGGAATATCTGATTATCTTTCTTCTTTAGTATTAGCTTCCCATAGATCTTTAGAGAACAAACTATTTTAATCCATCCTGCAGGTAGTTAGTGGTTCTTTATCTGAATTATCATCCTGCAGCTTTTCTTTTGAGTCACCTTTTAATTTCCCTCTGCGATGATAGATTTTTGTAATAGCTAGGAGAACTATATCCAAGCTGCGCAAAGTAATGCATCACTTTGCACATTTGAGATGCCCCTTATCTGTTCTGTGCTGTAACCCCAGCAGAAAATCTAGAATTTGTTGCTATTATGTGTTAATCTAAATATACTACTTTTCTGCAGTCTTTTACCTGACCTCAGGTGACTGCAGAGAAACAGTCAGCAGCTGCTGTTTTCATGTTTTTAGAGCTGTTTTTTTCCCAAAATTCGCTATTGGGCTTAGAACTTGTATGTCAACTTTCAGCCTGAAGCAAAATTTTATGTCTGAGTTACCAATACACTGATGGATTCAGGTGGAATGACCTCATATAATATGAGAGAAAAAAAAAAAAAAAAAAAAAACTTAGGCATATAGACAGACTTCTTCAAGTGAGCATACAGTCAGCTTTCATGCTTTAACTTTAATACATTTATTTGTTTATTGTGCTGCTATATACTCTTTTCTGAAGGAGCAGGAGGGATGCTGTAATGTGAAGCAGGTGCAGCTCAGCTATATATTGTTTATATTTTCTATTTATCTCTCAGGCTTTTTCTTCTATTAAGTGTATCTGTTGCTTAAATATTTTTACTCCTTGTAATAATAATGTGAGTTTCTTGGTATACCCTTAGTTTAGGGAAAGATTTTCTGTATTTCTGTAAAGGAATGGAAATGAGGTATGTTTGTTGTGTGTAAATATTTTCATTCGATGGCTCATTCACATAATTTTCCCACTGTATTTCCATTACCCTCAATTCATTGCGTAACTATGTAGATAGATCAGGGAAGTGCTATTGCACCAGAACAATTTTCAATTTTGAGTCACTGGCACACTGCACATTTTTTTTTTCTTCCCTCCCTCCCCTCTCCGATCTGTTTGAGAACTGAGAATTTGTGGATTTGTGGACAGATAGTGCCATTATGGCAATTAATACAGGTATTACTCTTCACATTACTGTTCTACCTTTCTCTGTAATGCTTGATGTACACTTCTGAAATGGTGCTTACTATTAGTAATTGGACAATGGTAATTTGTCTTAAAATGGTAAATTGTCTTAAAATTTCGGATCATTTGTCTGGAGAAACATTTGAAATCTGGATTAGTAGGATAGTAAGACTGTATGGTGAATCTGTACTTTAGAATGAACTCTGTTAAACCACATAAAACTGAAAATGAGTTTGTAACTTGTTTAAACAAATTTGTTTACACAAGTTTGTGTGTAAAAAATAAACAAGATTTTCCTAAATCCTATTTCCAATTTTCCTAAAAATAGGGAACAAATAGGAAAAAATGAGCTTTTTCTTGCAAGTTTTGAGGCAGTCTTTCACTTCCTTTCTGCAAGTTCATGAGGAGGATCTGCTGTGATGATCTGCTCTGTTAAAGACAGCTTCAAGCTTATGAATATAAGATGACCTGTAGTCATTATTTTTTATCTTCCTCCTCCTCCACATAACCTGTTTTTTATTGCAATATCTCTTATATTGTTTACCATGCACTTTTGGGAACTGTTCTTGTCCCTCTACCCAAATAGTAATTATGATGTTGATTAATAGATTGAATTTAATCCATTAATTTCAAAACTTCCTGGAAACAAAAGATGAAAAGGAGAGTTTTATAGAAAATTAATCTGAGAATGAGTATTGAAAATAAATATTGCTCCCTATTTGCTTTATCATTTTACATTCATAAGTTGGTTATTCTTGCTGTTCTTCAAAAATAAATATTCATGTTCACAGTTTTGCTAAGTGTAACATAGCTTTAAACGGCCCTAAGACAATGTTTTCACAGTCATTCCATTAGCTATGTAAATTTTACATGTTTAAAACTAATAATACTTGTTTACATTACAAATATGAGTCACTAATATGATAATACTTGATAATAAAAGTTACTCTAGATGAAAAGCATGTTTATCTTTTATTAGCAAATATAGAATACCATTAAAAAAGCTCAAAGTATACCTATTAAAAGGCTTTCATATGTTTACTCTCTAGTTTTCCCACTGAAAATGGGGCTTCATTTCATTGCAAAAGATTATGGGCTTTGCTTTTATACCTTCCATTTCAGTTATTTTTTACTAATTGTGTGTAGCGTAAACACAAAGTCTGAAAATATTTTTTCATGTACAATTCCTTCATTGGACTATTTAATTTTTGAATGTGTGTTGTCATCAGCAGTAAATGTTTCATAAGGTAAGTTGTGTTTGCAGTTGGGCAAATTCAGACCTTCGATTTCTGTTGTGCTCATGTTGGCTGAGCAGCAGCTCGGGCCTCCCAGTGGGTTTGTGTAGATGTGACCAATGTCTAAACCGCTATGTTGCGGTCAATGATGAGCCAACAAGTGGGGATTGCAGCTTGTGTGCTTTCAGCTTCCTGATTTTTGCTGTATTCTGCAGAGTGACAGGTGATGTTTTAGTCACTGAGGTCATCAGATTTGACTTCGAATGCACCCAGAGGGCAGTTCTGTTGAGTTTAAAACAAACAAGAAGTCCTTTTTACATAGTCCCTGTTCAGGATGTGATGTGTTACAGCCTCAATAATATCTTTTCACGGAGCACTTTAAATGAACTGGACTTAAAGTCTGCTGAAGTCATGATGAATTTAGGACTTGCACAAGATGTGGACTTGACATAGCACTGGTTGAGCCCTGTTATTTGATGTAATGTAACACATTAAGCATAAGGATATTTAAAGCAACATTTACACTCAAAACAAAAGGTATTCTTAAATAAAAACTATCTTAAATGCTCTTTTCTTTTTCAGTCTGGCTGCCTGACTTCTTTCAAGAATCTCCAGCAAGTGAACCACTGAAAAAAATGGAATATTTTCTGTTCTGCTCATGTCTCTATACCGTCCATGGCTAAGAAGCTTATAGCATATCCTAGGATATATCTTTTATTAGCGGTAATTATCTTCCTCTTCCTTGAAATATTTAGAAATTTCCAGGTCTTCCCATTTATCATCAAGATGTATCTGTGATCTTTTGTTATTATATCTTTTGTAAGAAAAAGGAAAGCTTTTTTCAATCTTTGTCTAATTCAGTTTAGCTTAATTTATTAAAGAGCATACATCTCCAAGTCTCCAATACTGGACATATCATTTGCTATTTTCATACCTTCTTTTCTTTCTTTTTTCCCTTTCCTATTGTACCACACTTAGTCAGATTTTAAGTTCCCATGAAATCTTGGTCTAAAGCATTTGTTTTCCTACCCTCTTAATCTTTTATATTTTGCAAGACAATAGAAGACTCATGAATTAAGAAAGAGAAAATTAGTATTTGGCAAGTATCCTGGGACCTTAAGTAAATTGTGCATATCAAACACTTGCCACTTTGACATGTACTGATATTATTCATATATATATTTAATGCCAAGTTATGTCATGTTGTATCTGCTTTAATCTCTCGTTTTTTTGGCAATTCCTCAACTGGAAAGCTCTTACTATACTACTGCCATAAAAGCAATTCTTTTCATTTGCTTCCTTAGCTGACAAAAACTTAAGGGTCTTTATATCTTTAATGACAAACAGGATTTCTATATTGCAGCAATGATTTAAAAAAAAAAAAAAAAGGACTTTTTGAAAAATGAGGTAATGTGGTTCGCATTTCTAACCCCTTCTGTCATGACTAAAGAAAAATTGTATGGACAAGGACATCTCTGCAGTTCCTTCAAGGTTTGCTACCCATCACTTGGTTTTGAAAATCTTGTCGCAGTAAAATTGCATGTGCTTGACATTAATGGCTATTCCTCTGTGGGAGGAATATCCCTTTACAAGAGAGAGATTGTTCCAAAAATCAGATGAAAAATGAAAAATACATGCTTGGAGAAAGGGAGAAGTAGATAGAATTCTTGCTTTCTTGTTGCTTCTTGTAAGCACTGATGCTACAGTTTATTTTGATTACCTAAGCAATGCTTAAAGCATAAAGGGAGAAGGCTAAATTCTTCTTAAAGCTACAGATAGTCGCTTTATCTGATTCTTTCAAAGCTCCTTTGCTTCCCTTTATTAATAAGTAAAAACAGTAATTTAATCTCATGGTAAAGATATTGTTTCTTTTTGCAAAGCACAACAACTTACGTGGAAAGTAATTGGAGTATATATAACAAGTATGAGCTTAAACTATTGAATTTATTGTTTGTTAATTTGAAGTATAATATACAACTATTTTGTGAATTAATGGTAACCATGCTGAGTTCTGAAAAGAATCCCTTCAAAGCTTTATTTTAGTATTGTTTTTGATTGTAAGTTTTTCATTCTTTGGGGAATTTTTTCTCTCTATAATTTCTCTGAAACATTTTACAAGTCAAAATTCAACAAGACTTTATAATAAAACAAAAAGAATAAACTGTCATATTTTCTTAACTTCTTGTTTAGAGAAAATAATGCTAGAAAAGAAACACAATCATTTTACTCCAAGCCTGCCACTGTGTGACTGCTCTGTTGAAATATTTACTATTAAAATCTCTTAGCCTCCCCTCCAGAACTTTTTAGCATTTGGAAAAGAACTCTAGTACAGAATCATGTATGTGCCAGTCATAATCTCTAGTCATGCAGATAAGCATGTAAGTTCCTCCCAAAATGCTCTTTGAATGCACTGATGAACAGAGTTGTATATCCACAGTAAGTTACTTTCTTCATTGCTAAACCATTCTTGACCTCAAACTTCTACTCTAATTTAATATACAAAGCTTGAGTGATTTTTGAACTTCCTCTAGTCCCTATTGAATTTGACAAGAATCTGTCCTAGCTGTAGACTTAATAATGATGTTTCCCTTAATTGGTCACACAATGTAGAGGTTACTCTTTATCACACTTTACCTTTGCAGTTGGTACCCGGCATTGTCCTGGGACCACACCGGTTTCTGCTTTTATCGCTGGGAAAAAATGTTACAGCTGCTTGCCCAGCTATACGGTTGCCTGATAAAATAGAAGAATGAGCTGATTCTTTGACATTTTAGATGCTTGCTATTTGGAGCAGCAGCAATTAGGTAGCAATTAAGACTACTGCCATAAGCATCAGGTAGATGGTGGAATAATTAATTGACTATTATTTCCCAGCTGTTATTCAGAGTGGCTTCTCCCTTTTATAGTTTCTTATTTTCCAGTACATCCAGAAGTTCCCAGTTCCATTCTACCTGACCCTACTCCCTCCACCCCGATCAAGAATACAGAAGTCATTTATGTTCCTTGTTTTCAAAAGTGTAGAGAGAGTATGGGCTACTTTTTGTGCCTGAGTCATCCTTTGTGTTATGTCCTACCTCATACATCTCCATGGGAATTGGTTGCTGCCCAAAAAAACACAAACACAATGTTGTGTCCATATGTAAAAACTCCAAGCTTGCAGGACCTTTGAAAACTGGATAAAAAAACCAAAATTCATACGCTCCTGCTTGGCTCATTGGAGATTTGCTTGTATCTGAGTGCCAGCAGATGGTTCTCACATTTTGCTAGAACCTCTTGTGTTTTCATGATGCATGCTCCCACCGCATCTGCCATCTTTGCTTATCTGTAAAATCTTTACACCTCCTGTATATTCAGCATCACCTCTAGCTGTCTTCTGTCTTTTTACAGTGCTAGTACACTCTTCTTGCCTCTTCTCATCCCATGTGCCACTTCCTGTCTGAAATATGAGAAAGATGTCTGTTGGTGATGAAGTTTCTCTTCCATCTGTGCCAGTCCAAGCTCTCTAAATGGTTTTGTCCTACAGTAAGGATGCCTATGGGAGTCTGATCAGCTGGCCACCATGAATGCCATTAAGGCCACTCATTCATTCATTTGATTTTTGTACTTTAGCAACGGATTCCAAAAGAAAGAACTGCCTAAAGTGAGATATAGAGAATAGATGTGATTATACTATGTGCCTTTTGGATTATAAAAGGATAATTGGCCTGTGTGATATCAGTTAGCCTGGCAACCCACTTGGGTGATGCTTTTCCCTGCCGTCTGTGGGCTCATGATAGGAAACAGGGTGCAGAGAAGAGCTATGAAAGGAATCAAGATCGTTCTAAGCTGCAATGCCTCCCTTATTGAATCCTTTATAGCTTTTCTTCAAATATAGCCATTTCAATAAAAGTAAAATTGAAGAAATCTAATAATATTTAAATGAGTTATTTGTGAAACGGAAAACTAAAATATAAAAGAAACAATGGCAGCTGCGTTATTTACAAACTAACTACACAGATGCCTGTATTGCTTTAACAAATTTGTGACTGGCCAAGCAAACAAGCAAGCAGGCCAGGCTGTTGTCTTCATGCGTGGTGTATGCAGAATTCCAGGGTAAACCTTGCACTTCTAGGTTCAGCTCACAGTCTCTGTCTTTTGTCTTGTTTATTCAGTGCTTCCTCAATATCCTATTTTTGATAAGATACTTGTATGTGTATTACAAATGTCTTCTGTCTTCGCATCGTGCTGTTGGCGCCCAGGTTTCTTGTGAGGTGTAATATCCCGTATTAATCTGCTTTGACAACTAAGTGTAGCTGTCAA
This sequence comes from Nothura maculosa, assembly GCA_032353885.1. NCBI lineage: Eukaryota > Metazoa > Chordata > Aves > Tinamiformes > Tinamidae > Nothura > Nothura maculosa. Next base: position 1,383,113 of record JAUBOD010000011.1, read on the forward strand.
TCAAATTTGCAATGTGCCCATCTGGGAGTGTCCATGTCAACTCCTGGTTCACCTTCAACTGAGCCTGGTTTATTATTATAAATTACTGTTTGTAACCTAATCTCATTGTTTCATCTCCTATAAATCTCCAGCTTTACTTCCATATCACCCTTCTGCACATAGTGATGATGTTCTTTGCCTTGATTAAATTAACATCTCACTGAAATACTAGATTCAGTCTTTTGTAAATAACTGAAAATAAATTAGTTCCTTTTCAGTGTCTTAATACAAAGATAATCTTGCTTTCTTGCTGATCAGAAGAGAGTGCTGAAAGAAGAACTGTAGTATATAATGTATAAATCTTATTCTCCAGTCATAATCCTCTTGTTATAGGAAACTACAGTAGAGAGAGGTGGAATGTGGCATTAACTACAACTGAATATGATTAGTGAGTTTAGTGATACATATATGTATCTAAAATGTTTGTTTCTTTAGCATTGTAATTTATATTAGCACAGTAGTTTTTTTGTATTTGTTTCTTAGAAAAGAATTTTATAGAGAATGGTGGATATCTGACGAGAGATATTTTTGAGAAGGTATTGTAGTACATATAGATTTAATCTAATGATGCATACTTTTTTTAATGTTATATTGACAGTATATTGAGCGCTCTATAAGACTCTGATTGTGACAACAGACTATTTCCCAAGAAACTTTTAATTCAGATTTTGGTAAAGATACCATGAATTCAGTGTGTTATTTACATATATCTTGTTTACAGTATTGATGTTAGTATATTTTTCTTCTTTTTTCTTTCTTGAAAGCCTAGAATTCAAAAAGTAAGGATGGTAAGATCTTACTCCCCACACACACACCAATTCCTTTTGAAAACAGCAATGTTTAAATTTTCCAGCGGATGCTTTGTAGTGTGATATTTTATGTTAGGTTGCCTCAGCCATGTCAGATGATATAAAGTTACATGATGTAATTATGTGACCTGCATTGAGTTATCTCAATATGACACACCAGACAGGCAACTTGCTTCAAATGACATACTTTCCTGGAAACTGCAGATAATCTACTAAGAGTGGAAAATGGTTGGCAGTGGCTGCCTCAGGCCTGACGTTCTTCAGTATATTTATTATTGATTTGGTGGATGGGATGGTGAATGTAGCTGATAACAGAAAATTATTTAGGTTAAAGAAAACTTGATAGAATACTAAGATTTCCTCAAGGATCAAGACAAATTGGTTGACTGAGTAACATAACGTGATAACATAATAGTGATAATATGTTGATAAAATGTAATGTATAGCTTATCTTCTCCATTAAAATATTACAGTTATGCAGAGGATACATTTTAATAGATAGTTGGATTCAGAATTGAACACTACTGTGGAGATCTCAACGAGGCTGCATCTGAATTTCCATAAGATCATGCTGCTCACTAAAACCGACTAATATGTAGGGTTGTTCAGAATAACCAAAACTTGGAAATATCTGAATCAAAAGCCTTGCAAGGGATGCTGGGCATGCCCTAGGAATTTTCTTGACCTTTGATGTGCTGCTTTGTCATCATTGTGTTCCCTAAAAAGGCTGTTCTGCTGATTCCACTGTTTCAGAAGACAAAAATGATGAGCTCAGTCAAGAGGACCAATGGCAGAAAATAAAGAAGATTTCTAACCTAAAGTCTGTTGACCATAGTCGCTCTCAACATGCACTGGAATGCAGAATTTTTTGTTACAAAAATGCCAACCTTTGAATATGTTCTTCAGCATCATTCTTTCTCCAGTCTGTTTATTGGAGTGTCTAGTGAGGATGTCCTATTTCATCAAGAAGTGCTGACTATATGCCATTTCTTTTATTTGCTTTCAGTGGGAGAATTAGGACAACTGACAAGTAAGTGATGAGTTGTAGCGTGGCTGCGGTAGCTGCCATGAAGAATCCTGAACAATAGCACGGAAATGTTTACACCTATTCTTACTTTTGATAGCTTATTTTTAGTCTTCCTCCTGGCCTTAGTTTGCTGTTGAGCATCCCTTTCAACTGATTGTTTCTTTTGTTTAATTCTTGTTCCAGCTACCTGCACTTTTACAATTCCAGCTGCTTCGGCTTCTGTGTTAGCTTCCAAGAATCAGTGAAGGAAAGCATTGCTCTGTTGTTATAAAATAAGAAGGTTTAGATCCTCCTGCCAAGCCACCCAGGCTGTGATGGGAAAGCATGCAAAAGGCATAGCATAAGGAATACAGTAATGCTTTCCTGTTATTAACATGTGACTTTAAATTGATCCTGGAAGGTAAGATGTATATATGGAGACATGGGTTTTTTTATGATTAAAAGATAATCTGAGCTTTCTATAGGCTGTTAAAACAGATGATCTTAAATGTATTTAGTGAGAAGTTATCAGGACTTAGCCATGGTTAATCCTTAGGGATTTTTTCCTTTTTTTCAAAAAAGGTACTTCAAGTTGGCCTATCAAGAATGTTGTACAAACCAGTTATCTTGTTCTGGATTTTATATTCATATTTGCTTATGTACCTGCTAATGAGCATTCCTGTTTTGCAAATCAGGCACTTAAAATATGTTTTATTCTGGGTTTAATTCTATTAACATCTCTTCTTTGATCACTAGCACAGATAGTTTGCTAGTTCATAATGAAGATCTGTTGTACTTGATTTTTTTCCTTGATTAAAAATAAATCAATATATTTTTAGCAACAGAATACATCACTGATGACACTGCATTAAGTGATTGTATTAAGCAAGTTCAAAATAGTTCTTTTGATAATCTTGTTGTATTTGTTGTTTGGGCTAAAATGATACAAAATGGAGTAAAAATGTTTGAATTTCATCTGATCTTTTAGTAGAAAGTGAGAAAAATCAATGTAAGAGAAACATTGATTTGAAAGAAAGGAAATGAAAAGTGCTGAAAGATAAATGAAGGTAAGAAAGATAAATTTTATCTAGCAGTGAATATAGTATGACAAAAAAAAATCCAGTGTTGATGAAAAATAAAGGGTCAGAAAGAGCTATCGATAAGGTGCAAAATAATCAGACCAAAGGAGAAGCAGAAAGATTAGAGAATAAAGCAAGGTAAATACAAAAACACTTGATAAGAAGTATAAAGGTAGAGAATAAAAAGAAAAGTCCTGTAGTCTAAAATAAATGAAATAAACTTGAAATGCATAAAGAAACAAGCCACTGTTGAAGAAGACTATAAGGTACTATAAAAATAGCTTAAAAGTGCCATTTATCTGCAGCATGTTTAAAAAAAAAAGTGCATGAGTTATCTTTTCATTGTTGTTGTTGTTGCTTTTGTTTGTTTTGTTGTTGTGAAAATTTCCCAAATATCAGTGTTATTTGATTGAAAGTTTATGTAATTTATTTTACATCATTTTAATGTCTCAATAATATAAGGAACAGATGGTAATATAACAAAGATTTTTCACTTTGTGCTTTATGTGTATGTTTCTATAACAATATTCCATTAATAAAGCTTTTAAGACAAATACTTTTTTTATTAAAATAAAAAAAAAAGCATAAGAACTTTCATCAGAATTACCTCAGATTTACCACTTGTGGATTTTATGGTACAGTATAAGAGAAAAATAAATTAAAGGTAGCTTTCATATACTTGAAGATTTTAGAAAGGTTTTGAAGCATCATTGATTTTGATAGCTCCCATTATTTCTTATTAATGAAATTTCACTAGCTGACACTGCATACAACTTTTTCATAGACTGATCAGGTTCATCGAAGTTCATTCCTAGGGACATTACAGGGTTACTATTCCATTTAGATTTGTCTAAAATTTATAGCTTAGAATAATGCAGCATTCTATTGGGAGAAGCAAAGTTATATTATCAGATCTTAAATTCCAGCTTGAAAAAATATCGAATGATTTTATACTCTAATTAAGGTAATAAAGACTAGACATATTGTTGTAGTTTGCACAATTGCTTGATGCAGTAGTAGCTTGTTTTGCTTCAAAATCAAATAATTGTCCTGTGCTATCCCTGTTATGTAATCACCAGATAAGTCGGTTTGATTACCACACTGAAGACAATTAAAAGATAATCACTGTGTGACAAACATAAACTGAGTAAGAGATAGAGGAACATGCTGCATGGCAACTTCGTACTTTTGCAGTAACATCTGCCAGAGTCCTATCCTCACTTAATACATGTAGTCCACCCCATAAGTTCTTTCGGGCACGTAATGCAATAGAATTGGATGTGAAGTGCAGAAAATGACCAGTGAGAAGTCTCCGATTTTTTCTAACTATGAGCTTCCATATGTCTTACAATAAGTATCTTAATATAAATAAAATACCTTACAGCTATGGAATTGACTGAGTTTCAGGAGGATTGAGAAAGGTTTCTAGTTTCTATTGAAATACATGCTTTTAGATCCTATGTACAGAAGTGCTAGGTTATATACGAGGTTACAATGATTTTTCTTTTCCATGTGAGGGGAAAGTGGTTACAAAATATTACACTTCATAAAAATCCTTATTCTTTTGTAAGGATTTTCCCACCTAGCCTATTTCAGAAGAAGTCTTTCTGCACACAGTGAGATACTAGTATCTGGTTTGGGTTACAGTAATGCTGGTCCTCAAGCAGAAGTCAAGGGCCAAAATGTCTTCTGTGTCTTCCTAGGCTGAACTGTAGTGTGTATTGGTAATCTGCTTGTGACCCGCATGACACAAGTAATCACCAGCTATGCTGATGGCAACTGTGTGATCTAGAGGAAGTCCCAAGTGAATGAAAATACCACAATCTCAGTGAATTGCTTTGCTAATTAGTCATCCCTTTTTCAGCTTCAAGAGGTGCAAGCATTGAACATTCACTGTACAGAAGACTTTGACTGGATGAAACAAATCTGAAAAAAAGTCTGTTATGGGTAAATAATGGGTTAATATTTGTCCTTAATATTGGGTAAATATTTGTCCCTAATTATTCAAATGTGTTAATGTGTAATCTGAACTTATTTAGTTCATTCATGTTTGAAATTTGATAGTATGACTTTATCTACTTGTGTATGCCTGTAACTGAGTGTAAAATTGTCCTTTCTAAACTCCTAATACAGCAGAATGTAATATTTTTTCCTAACACTGCAGTAGAACTAAAATTTTATTAAAAAGCTTAGAAATATAGTTATACTTGATAAACCTTATTGTAAAAATATATGCATTGTCTATAAATGAAGGTGAACGTAGGCTAATTCAACAGAGCTACAAGTTCCATGAACGCTTTTTCATGTTTGAAAAATACATGAAGGAATCACAGATACGTCCTCAATACGCATATTCTACTACTGAAGTCTTAGACGAGGTTTGACCCAAGCTCCTCTGGCTAAGGGGATTAAATTTATGTTAATTTATTTGTACTTGCACTGTAGCAGGAAGGAGAGCTCTTTTCAAGTGCTGTAGCTGTATCGTCCTGCACAGTGGCTGGGAACCTAATTCTGAATCCAGCCTACATAACGTCGTCTGCTTTAATGCCCGTAAACCTCAGTAACCATCTGAAGCTTCTCTGTAGAGATGATCATCTCTTTTCATCAGTCCCATTTTGTGTACAGCTTGCAGATGAGGAAAACATTAAACTTCCAAAGCAGTGTAAACTGAAGGAAGATTGCAAATACACATCTTTGTATTTTCCCTCTATCTACCTTCTCTATGTACCAATCTGTAATCTGGGTTTTTTTGGGTTTTTTTTTTGGTTTTTTTTTGTTTTTTTTTTGTTTTTTTTTGTTTTTTTTTGTTTTTTTTTAATTCTTCAGAGACTCACAGGAATAGACTCTCCTTGCAGCTTCAAAATTGCAAAAGGACTAACTAGGCAGTAAACAACCTTGATTCTCTCTCTCTCTTTGTACAACCTTTTAATGACTGTCATCGTTTTAGCTTCAAGAGTTTGTGTGATCTAATTAGGGCAAATTGAATAAGACTGCTTTTATGCTAAAGCGTGAGAAAGTTAATTGAAATCAATCCATGTTCAGTGAAAATGCTGGAGACATCACTGATAATTTAAAGCAATTAAAAGATGTTGTCCTGAAGCAAGACAGAAACATTAAGTCTAAGAGCCTGCTAAAAGAAAACTACCTAAAATATTTAAATGATTTTATTCAGCTAAAATGGAGTAGGGATAGCTGATGCAAATAGAAATCATAAAGCATAAATCAGTCATATGTAATCTTCTGTCAGCTATCTCTAATGAATTGTTTTCATGAAGTAACAGATCTTTTTAAAAATCCTATTTCTGATGTTTTGTGAACAAAGGTGCGCTAATGATATCAAGCGGTATAGTTGCAGATTTTCAGTCCTCATTTTGTGTCCGTTGCACTTAAAATATTAAACTCAGAATTTAAACTCAAATTTATTTGTCAGATCCTTTTTAAAATTATTTCCTCATAGAATGCAAAGCCATATTTTGCAGGTGTAGCTGTTAAAATTCAGAACCCTGGAGTTGTGCAGCATCCTCATAGAAAAATTCCGGTTTAGAAGTAAAAGAAATATGAGTTCAAGAAAGAAGTCCCAAAACATTTAAAATATCTGTGAAAGGTAAGTTTACATTTTTAAAATTTGGTCTGCAGTATGAAAATGATATACTTTATGGCTCTACTTCCCAACTCTTGTAGGACTCGTTCTGTTCATTGAGAAAGTTTACCTTATGTGCTGTGACACATGCTGGAAGAGCTGTACAAAAATGAAGTTGTAAGAAAGAATAATTCCATAAAATATACCATAGGCAAAGGTTCAAGACAGCTAAAATGAATCTGCCGAATAGTGGTAATTTTTTTTATGATCTGTTACAGCAAGCATTTGCATGATTTGTATAAATTGATCTCAGTGGTTCCTCTTTTGGCTGTTGTTAAACATATGAAGGTTTGAAAGGATTAATTCTGAGTCAAATGTATGTTGGATGTACTTTAAGAAAAAAATAAGTGGGAGGCAGAACAGGACTTTATTTGGTGAGGCAATAGTTGTGGCCAGGACTTCCTTATTTGTTGTCTCACTATTGCATCTTAAAACAAGCACTTAAGTTGTCTTTGACCTTATAGCAATGTTGGAAAATGCCTGTTCATAGAATCTATACCTTAAAGATTTCCGTAATTGATAAAACAAATGGAAAGTCTGCCCCATTAGAGAGGAAGCATATTACTACATCTTAAGTTATTACACATAAACGCTGTAAAACCGAGCACAATTTGTAGTTATTTGGTTTAATAACTTATTCCTTGATTTTTTCCATTATTTGTGAGCTATGTTGCCACGGTGAAATGCTCCAACCTTTTCATCGTTTTATTGATCTTAAATGCTCAAATTTTTGTGTTTATTTTCAGATCAGAAAACAATGTTCTCTTTAATAATACTGTATTATCTCACAGGATGTATTTGCTACTGGTCTATATCATAGTAGTGCCTACAAGGTATATCTGTGATTAACATTCCATGTGCAGAGTTGATCTATGATGAAAAAATGTTTAATGAAAAAGATAGCAAGAAAGTAGGAGAAAATAAATATTTCCTTCTAAGAAATTAATTGGATTATTTGCCTTATTCAGGAAGTATAACTAGGAATTGAAAGCAGACATATTGTATTTGGTACTTTAATCACAAAAGCTTTCTTGTTCTCAAAATATTTTTGGAAAGAAAAAATCAGAAAACTGAAGAACCAACTGTAACTCCCAGAATTATTTCAAGTATTCTATGAGCATAGCACTTCTCATATTCCTTTTTTTTTTTAAAAAAAAAAAAAAAAACTTTTGCTTTCCCATACCTTCAGAAACTGATACAACAAAAATAATCTCTATTCCTGGGCCTAATCAACACATGCAAACTTTAACTAAAATGGTTTTCTACAGGAGGCCTAGCTCATTTCTCTGCACAGTGCCAGTGTGAAGTGCTTTTATGTATTTTGAGCAGCATTCAGCTAAATCTCAGTTTAGCTGAACTGGTTTTCCCCTGTCTCTTCCTGTTAGTTATAATATCACCTCTAACAAGTTTAGCTTTTAAGCTCTTGCATATTACACTACAAACTCACTGTGAAAATGTCATGCTTTATTTCCTCTACAAGATGTTTAATCAAAAATGACCCACAATTTCAAGCATGAATGCCTAACATCTCATTATTAACCACTACCTGGAACAGTTTATAGTGTTCAAACTTCAGCAAGGATGCAGTGACAGGATTCAGGAGGCCTCCAGCATCTCAGACTTTAGGTAACCATGTTACTGTTCTTTTTGTTTGATGTGAAATAATATGGGAGAATATATCCTGCTCTAGATGTTTACTATAGAAGTGTAACCTTATCATACTGTAAACATCAAGTACAGGCCTCATTTTATTGTTTGTTAGAGTTTTTCTAAGCAGACCTTCGGTGTGATTGGAAAAGGTTAAATTTTTTACATACTGTGAGAGGATTTTTATATCAGCAGGGAAATACTTGATCTACCTGACCTTAATCTAATTTAGAAGCCTAAGAAATCACAAGTCAGCCCAAAAAAGGGACTCCTGACTTAATTTGCTTTCCCTACTTCTTGACTTCTTCAGAGTTTCACTACAAGGACATTTTCCAGTTAGTTCATGAATTTTTCAGACACCTTTCACCACTGACCTTTCACTTCAATTTGAAGAAAATAGCACTGTCTGTAGTTCTCTGGGCAAAATAATATTGTTACTATTGCCTTTTAATTTGTCTTGTATCCAGCAAACACAAATATCCAGAGCCAGCCATTTTAATCTTGTGTATCTGGCAAGTCTTATCCTCCTAACCAGACTTGAACAATATTCAGTTTTAATTTTTAAAAAGGTAATATTTCTTTATGAAATAAAGCTTGAAAGACAAATCAGGAAAACTTATGATTAGATTAGGTGGGGTTTTTTATCCTCAGAGATCAATTTCTTCTAAGTCATTCAGAGATTGAAAAACTCCTTTTGAGATGCATTTCCTCTTTGAAAGAATGTAGATTATATCCCAGTGCTATCCAGCTACCAATTTTATCCAGATAACGACCCTGTTCTCTTTCCAGATTGTTTATGGCTTGAACTCAACAACTTGTCTGATAGGATAACCACTTGATGATTTTGCAAGAATATGGACTTGGGCATGTTAATACATTTCTCTGGCTCAGGTCCAGCAGTAGTGGTGTGGGCTTTTTCTTGTTTGGTTTGGGGTTTTTGAGTGTGTGTTTGTGTGTGTTTGACATAGGTAGGTACTTCAGTCATTACAGAAAGAGAGATGATACTTCTACTTGACTCTAGCACAAGCAGAACTAATAAAATGGTGGAAAACAGCAGTGAGTTGTAGTCTTCTGCTGAGTAGAAAAAAATAGGGAATATTTTACAGGTAAAATGAGGAAGTCAGGGCCACCTCTGCCAGCTGCATTTTCCCTGTTCGTTGCTGCAGGGGTTTTGTAATATTTCTAAACTTTCAATGTACAGCATGCTACTATAGAAATAATCATATTCATTTAGAAGTCGCACGATATGAGTCTTAGCACCATAATGATAAATTCTAACAATATTAGTTCAATGTGACAATAGTGTTTAAAAATGTAGTCCTCTTATATTTCCTCTGTGAAGGAAATATTTGTTTTCATGTGGCAATCAATTCCATTTAAGATAATTTTTATTTTTGTTTAGACCTTCTCTTACATGCATTTGTACAAAGAGTGCTTGTTATCTTTTCTTAACTTCAAATTGTATTAGTAGGGTACTAGGTAGGGTGATTTGGTTATTTATGCCTAAGAGCTTGCAATACTTAAATTAAAGGGGAGGGAGTGAACGAAATGGAATCTGGCTATTTCAGTGTGCTCATAATATTATACTGCTGCATTTAACAAATCTTTTAAACCTTGACATACAAACTAAAACTGCTTGGGTGAAGATCAGCCGAATCATAGCTAAGGTTCTTCTGATTTTTTTTTTTAATCTATTTCAAGTATTTAAATGTGCCCTGTTATGCTAAATGAACTAAAGAAAATACCACAGTTTATATCAGTCTTTCCTTATCTTCTTGTTCTTTTGCTTGTATTTTTGTTACCTGCATTTTGAGTAAGCTGCAATGCTTAGTATGTTTAAAATAGTACATACTTTTTCCACCGTTCATTGGTGATCTGATATATATCATTTCATTATTTTAACCCTCATTAGTTATGTTTTTGAATCTCTTGGGTGTTACATTAAAATAATACTGGAATAAATTTTGGCTGTGCATGTCCCTTGGGATTAAAGCAACCTCTACAGTCATCAATACAAATCTCTAGAGAATAGCCTTCCTACTTGGTGATCCAACTACAGTCTATCCTGTGGGCATGCCTCAGGGAATTCTGAGGTCAACTTGCTCTTAGGACTATATGTGGAAATCTGTGTGTTTTGAGATTGAGAAATATTAAACGGAATGTCCTTATGCATTGTGATCTCCTGTCCTTCTCTTTCAGAAGCTAGACCTCTTATTCTGTTACACTGTATACCGATATTCTTATTCTGCTAAAAAGCAAGTCATTTGTTTCTCTTCATAAATGTAATGATTTACGATTTGTTACAAGTTTCTACCAGTGTTGAAATACAGAAAACTGTATCCTATAAGCATTTTCAGATTGGACATGACTTTGAGTTATGAGTCTGGATTTGCTGCTGAATTTGAACTTCTCTGAAAGATGGTAGTGCTAGGAAGTGAAGATATGGAGCACTCTTCCTTATAGAGGTAGAACATGATACAGTTGAGATTTATTTTTCATGTTTGTTGGAATTTGGAAAAAATATTTTCCAAATATGTTATGAGGAGTGGGGAAAAAATCTTTTTTTTTTTATATTTTTAAGTGGTATCTTGAAACATTGAAAGTTTTTAAACCATTTGGAAGAAAATCATATTCTGTGTTATTTTTGAAATAACTTGTAAGAAGAAAAAATATATTTGCTCAGCACTTTTTTTTCAGTTTTATTTTGCTTTGGTGTTATCACTGCCATTTTGCACAATACTGTTTGATCACTATTGAATTTCCATGGAAATTTAATAATTCCTCTTCATTTTGCATACTGTGTTTAAACCAGCTGTAAACTTTCTCTGCACTGTTGTTTTGGTGGAGAGGGAGGAATCTGTGAAAATGGTAACAACAGTTACTGTAAATGTTTTTCAAATCATTTCTTATTTACTGAAAAGAGATGTATAGAGATTAGATGGTATTATTAGGTCATATTGTTAGATGATCTCTCTCTCTGAGAGATGAGATGATATTGTTAATCAGATGTTAACATGAATCAGATATTAACCAGATATTATCATGTTCATTTTTTTTTCAGCAAAGACATAACTGAGGAAAATAAGAAGGAAAAGAACTATACTTTAAAAGTAGCTTGACTTCTATTATATCAAAGTCTACAAAGCCACTTATCTGTTAGATATAATGACAAAATGATGTTTGATTGTGGGAGATCGCACATGAAAGCAAAATAATTTGAAACGTTGCTTTAGACTGATTTTAAAATCCAGTCTCTTTCACTTGACATAAATTCTATTTGACTTAAATGTGCTCTTTGCACATCAGGCTGAGGGTGAGTGTTCTGATGGATAATTGGTTGATGGATGATGCATATTCAGCATTGGCCTGGCGTTTGGCATAGTCCTTCAGCCTCTCCTGGACTGACACAATCATGCTACCTTTATATCTGCAGTTATCTTGCTGTTGTAGTTCTTTTGAGCCTTTTTAATTTGTCTATACAGTACAAAGTGAGTATTTGTCAATTGTTGGTCACCTATGGCCATTAGTTTATTAAGGTATTTTATTTAGAAATGTCTTTCCATAATTAGGTCCCGTATTGCTACAGTCATCATTCAGAAATGAAAATGAAGGATGCTCTGACTGCTCTCAGAACTTCTTAGTGACCGAAAAGGTTGTTGATGTGCTCTTACAGGATCTTTAAGTAACTTAGATGTTCAATTCTGCTTCACTAGTCAGACTACCAAAACTTGAAAAACAGAGACAGCTTCTTTAATATAAAAATTAGAAGCAGCTTATCCCTGCTCTCTAAAGGAGAAAATCTACAATTATTATTGTCTAGATTAACAAGACCTTTCGTTATCATTTTGCATTGCTTTTCAGTGTATTCCTAAAAAGCTCCTGTCCTTGTAATGTGTAGCTACTAGCTGTCAGAAACCATTTCTGTGGCTTGTGAATTTAATCAATTCAGCATGTCTGCTGAAAGTAATAAAACATCATTGAAATTCTACTTTAAGAAAGTTAATGCACTAACTGCTTCCCATGTCACTACAGACACTTAAACAGTAAGATATAGAACCTATATTGTTAGACATTTTAAAAAAAAATCACTGATATCCTTGGTTGCACTTTAACTTATAGATTAATAGAACTTATAGAACTTTAAATTTGAAGCCAGCTCACTTCATTAAATGAAACAAGACTAATTTGGAAAGTTTGTAAGAAAGGACCAAGAGAATCATAATGGTGGAGAAGTCTGTACTTAAGGTACCATGTTGGAACAGAAGAAAATTCTGCAAGAAGATATTGACCATATACCAATACAGTAATGCAAAAGGTCTGTAGGAATTGGAGATGATGACTTTCAGTAATTGATTGAAGAGAAAAAAAAACCCACTCCTTCTGGAGGATTTGGCTGAAAATAAATGCAGAAATAAGTCATTGAGGCAATCTCCAGCAAAGCATGTTGACCTTCACACCAGTAAAAATGCTGCTAATGCCAACAGTGTCAGTGTGGTGGAGACTGAAATTCAAAAGAAATGCAGATGTGGGCAATGGGAAGGCATCTACTGCGAAATGCAACTAGCAATCAATAACTTGTTAGCAAGGCAAGAGAGAAAAAATCACTTTACACGTACCAAAGGGCAGAGGACCTAAGACATTTTCAGGAAATTAAAACTCTCGTAGTTGTAGTGCTGCTAGTGGTTTGTTAATAATGAGCCAGGGCATTTAAAATCTGTCATGTGAATTTATGAAAGAAAACAGAGACTAAGAAGCATAGGAGGTGAAACTCAGAAATCATCTTTATCTAGTATCAAGCAATGGCAGAAGTTTTCTGGAGTAGAAGGCTTGGAATAAAAGGCAGAAAGTCATAGTAGTCTAATTTTAAGCCCTGGATGGAAGAAGCAACCATCCAGAGTAAGCCGGAAAGGGCTGTTGAAAAATTATGCTTAAATACCTAGTTGTTGAAACACATAGTTAAAAAGTAGTGTTGCCCATGGTCTTGGAAGTCATTGAGCCTTCACTTCTCTGGCATTTGAATCCTTTCACTACTGCATTTAGAAAATAACATAAAACAAGTAATTAAAATAATTTGATTTTTTTTTGTATGCAAATACTAGACTTAAAACAAATCTAGCTATAATAATCACTGAGTGTATTGCCTATAATTTAGCCCATTTTCTTCATCTTTTATCCTCAAAAATGATGTGACATGTACAGCAATTTCCAGTAGGATAGTTGTACTCTTGCATTTTTTTGTCTTTTTAGTGCTAAATTACATTATCCTATAAATTACGTTTTATCCAGTTTTATATTTAGATCAGCTCAATGTTCATAGAGATCTGGAAATGTGCAAAAAGTTAAGTTCTTTGTGAACTGTTATATTGTGGTCATTTTTACTGAAATATCCCTGCACTGGGAATTCCAACTGGTTTTTTTAAAATGAATTCTTTATGACCTATTGCATAGTGCGTTAGTTTTTCCCTGTGGATGACATTATTCATGGCTGGTTTAGTATCCACCACTCATTGTGATGTTGTCTCTGCTTCCCAGTAGAGCAATGACAGAATTGTTTATATTGCTTTTGACTTGGACAATTTGTGTGCATCTGTGTTTGTGTACCTCTCTGCGTGGTTTTACTTTCATGGAGAAAACACTGCAGCTTTAACCTATGCTTATGTGTCCTTCAAAAATACCTTCATAGTGAGCTCAGACGACTGAGAAATAAATTAGCAATGATGTCCCTCAGATGATAATATCACCTAATTAAATCATGCTAAACATCACTTCATTAGACATGTATCTGGAAATAAGGTAAAGGAGGTAATGATATAATTAAATTTTGAATTCGTTTATTTTAGACTGTAATATTGCTGCTAGAAGTTTGAGAACTATAAAGGGGTCTGGTCTCAAGATCCAGAAAACATGGTCCTCTTTAAAGAGTCCTTCATGTGGAGAGTCTCAAGATAAAATGTATCAAGATAGTGAATAGCTTTGGAAGCTAGTGGCAGTTTTCCTTTGATCCTAATCTGCAGATTCTGCAGCATTTTTTTCTTTGCCATATGATGCGTTGTTTGCAGAAGGCATTGCTGCCAACTGATTTTAATGTAGCCAAATAAAGAGCTGAGAATGATTTATGAGAAGGTATCATGGTATGTGTTGGGACAGGGCCAAACTCTATGAAAGAGCTGAAGACATAACAGTTTTTATTTAGGCTTCGGAATAAATGACCAGATTTTTGAGACTGTCTGATCTTGACTTCTCTCAGCTCCCATCTGGACATCCTAACTTCTCAGGTGAAGTAACTTTCATTTATTTTGAATAGACACTTAAATGGCAACACTGATTTTTGAAAATTGGCCTCTAAGAAAAAGGAAAACAAAAATACAGTGAAGATTGTGACATAAAGAAAAAGACAACAGGATAGAAATAAATATTCTAAAAGAAGTAACTGACAGTATAGCCTTTAAGCATTTGAAATTTGGGAGCTATTCTCTCCTAATTTTATCAGTGCAGGCAAAGGTATGTACTGAAGTTTAGTCAAAAATATTCTCTAGAAGTTGTTTGTTAAAGTTTTGTCCTGCATATGCTTCCAATATACTTGTCCAGAATATACTTCCAGAGCATTCATAGAATCATAGGATCCTTAAGGTTGCAAAGGACCTTTAGAGAATCCAACTCCCCTGCACACGCAGAGTCACCTAAAGTATATGGCACAGGATTGAGTCCAAGAGAGTTCTAATCTAAATTATCTGTACTCTCATGAAATAGCAAGATTTTTGGAAAGCAGTAGTACAATACCCAAAGTATTAAATGCTCTTGAGGAATTATTATTGCTAGTTTATATTTTATCAGGTCTGAATAGCTAAGGAGGTCATTATCTTCTGCAACTTGAATTGTATTCCTAAAACTTGTATACTTTTTATTTAGACTGGTTGCCAAACCTGCAAGGACAGCAAAGTCTCTTAGGCCTGAAATAGTACTTGTTTAATTTAATTCCAATATTTTTCTATGGGAAAAAAGTTACATATAGTAGAACTGCTTCCAACTTAGTGCACAATATAGCCTCAGGGCTAAAATTTTACCTATATTTAGAGAAACACATATTCCTCTATCCTCTGTAAAGGAAGGAAAAAAAAAAAAAAAAAAAGAGAGACTTGGGAGAAACCAGTTACCCACAGAACTGAGGAAGGAAAAATGTCCATCGTGGCCACACTCAACTACTGGTTTTTTTTTGTTTTGTTTTGTTTTTTTGTAGCTCTGTGTGTCAGACTGAAGAGGCTGCCATTCTTCCTACTGATGATCTGTCAGCTAGGTTTGCTTTTAAATTCCCTTTTATGATCCAGTAGCTCCATATGAGCAGAAAGGGGATTTAGAAAGTTGTGAGGATTTTCTTCCCTTAGCATCTTGCTAGTTCAAATAATAATGGACAAATGGTGGATGTGGACCTTTGCCTTTGGCAAACCTGTGTAGTGGAAGAGGATATTGTGTAATATATCTTACTGGGAAATGCCCTAATCCCAAGAGATTTTAAGACACCCTGGAGACTGAAAAAAATGTGATGGTTGCATGCTGGAAACACGCACGTTTGTCTTAAGGTGTGCTGAGACTGGTGACCCTTGATCTTGTGCTTGGCTCTTAGTTTCTGCCTTTAACAGGTTTTAGGAGAGATTACTACTTTGCATTTAAAGTTCCCTCTCTGGCTGCTAGCAATGTAGGACTGATAAGTCATCCAAGAAGAGCAGGCAAGATAAATTAGGTGCTTAATTTGCACATCAGGAACTGCAGACAGACTAATTTTAAAAGGACATTTTGATAAAGTAAAATAGTCCTGCGCACGTATTAGTAATTGCCAGTTCCACAAAATTGTTAATGATAGATGAGTTCTGGACATTGAATCTTTATTTAAATTAATGTTTGAAGGATACTCCATAAAATACAGACAACAAAATCACTAGGAAACTTATCACAGAATATTCAGCATAAGAACATTTGTAAGTTAAAGTGTTCGTCTCTACCACATATAAACCTGTGTCCTATATAAATACAAATATAAAGCACCGCTGCATATAGTGCAGATAGTCACATTACTAACACTTCCCTAAGCCAAAAGGAGACTCTATTAAATGTTAAAATTTTTAAATTTTGGTGCTCCTTTCCTATATATTTAATGTATTATGAATACAAAATTTTACGTATATATATGCTTTGCAGGGACAGACAAGAACAGCAAGAGCTCACTCCAGCTGCTTTAGATCTTTGCCTTTGAGAAAAGTGAATTATTAGGTTATTAAAAAATAACCTATGTCACGAGGTAATTTACTTGAGGTTTCTTATGGACTTGGTTTTTTGGTGTGGCCCCCAAGAATGCACAGTATTGACCATATTACTACACAGGCTGACTCCACTGGCCCACTGACCTGCACAAATCCCAAAAGATAAAATGAGCCCTGGAAAGGAATACTGCTGCAAGGAGATTCTGGAGGTCCTCGGTGGATGGAGGAGCACCAGTGTCAGCACGAAACTCCTGTGTTAGCTTGTAAAACTGTGGTCTTTTGAATCTGTGTTTGTGGGCATCTGATCCAGGCTGATGAAAACCCTTTTTTAAAAAAAAACTTTAACATTGTCCTTATTTCCCTCATGGTGTCACACACGCTCCCATAGGGAAGCTTAGATAATCATGATTTAATGTTTTTTCTTCTCCTCTTCTCCACACTGTCCTGTTCTATTTTAACTGTCTCTCAGTGGCCCATGATTAATATTGATACCCAAGGGCAATATTTATTTCCTTCTTGGACAGAAATAAAACTCAATTTTACGAGAGACACTTAGTGTCTGCATCTCCTGTAGATGTAAACAGGTTCCGTAGATATTTCAGTACCCTAAAGACATCTTTATATTAAGATTGCTCTTGGGCAAAAGCAATTTAAAAAAATCCCACTGCATGCACTTGATATTTAGTGTAATAAATGAGGCAAATGCATAAGAAATGCAGTAAATAAACATACACTGGAGAATATTGAGTCCAGTATACAATTAAAAGAAGTATATTTGTTACAGGAAAGATTCATATTTATAAAGTATGCTTTGTTCTTTTCACAGATGCCTGTACTAGAGCCTTCAGGCCAAAATTTGCAAGCTCCCCATTCAGACGAGGATTTGTGCCAACCTGATTAAATAAATACCTTTAAATATGCTAAATATTTAAATATTTATTATTTAAATTTTTTTTTCATTGTATATCTACTAAGAAAAGGCCAAGAAGGAAGAGTTTGTCAGAACATTTCTTTTTCAGGCCGTTGTAGGTAAACTGTTGAGATAGAGGTTGGACTCTGCAAGGAACCTCTCCCGCCTCTCACTCATTATCTGTTTTGTTTTTTATTTCCTCTACATGCATTCTTATTCAAGTTGGAGTTTTGAAGTTTGAAAGTGAATTTGCAATGATACTGGACAGCTCAAGATCCCTTTGGGGATGTGCGAAAGCTTTTGAGTGTTAGACTTAACTTAAACTTAACTCTTATTATCTCATGGTGTTAAGGAGGCACCTAGTTCTCTGAAGAACTTGAGTGAACCTAGTAAAGCTCCGTCTGCCCTTATACTTCAGTAGACCCGTTTCTATGTAGCATCTTCTATTTTATGACCTTGGCTCCCGTTCTGCTTGTGTGTTGAACACATCTTACTCCTAGGAGGTTGTATAATTTGGAGGACCATAGAATGAGGACTCCTTATGAGCAGAGTTGGGTAACCTTTAGTCTATCCATGTATTTAAAACTGGAATTGAAGAGCCAAATCTGATTTTAGGAAGTATATGTCAGGCTATGTCAAGAGAGAATTTCATTATATTGTTAAGATAGCTTGTTTAAACATCTTCTGAGGATTAATTCAGTGCTAATTGCAATCTTTCATATTTCTTAAAAAGAAAATAGACACAGTTGAAAGCGAGAAAATCTTCTATCAACTTAAATAGTGGGAAGATAAAAGTATGCTAGTGAGGAGAGATTATAAATTAATGCAATTTTTATGGTTCCTTGGTGCACTCAAATTTTAGTACTTTTTAATTTACTTGTATCCTAACTTACACTGAGATTTTTTGGAGCACAGTACCTCTTTCTTATTTTTTTAGGCATGAGATTTCTGATTAGAAAAAAAATTCTTAAGAGGAAAACAACATTTACAGGGAGAATGGTAAGACAGCATGTTTTTTGGAGAAACTTAGATTTCTATTTGAAAAAAAATAAGTAAAATTGCAGAAATAATCTTATAATTATTCATTTAAGGCCAGTTCTATTTTTAAAATTGAATCTGCTCTTCTAAATAGCAAGCTCTTTGTCTTTAGATACAGGCAAAACTGAGTGGAAAAGTTTGATTTTTATCAGTAACTTTCCTGAATAAAAAATGACATTCCCTAGCTGCCAACCTCCTTGAAGAACATTATCTGTATATAATGACAATGGCAGTTGCTTTAAATGGCTTAAGGCTATCTATCACAACTAATTTAAATTCTTTGCTTTTCCGGTCATTTGGATTCAGATGAAACTGAATTGCAAAGCTTGCACATTACTTGTAGCTTAGTAAGAAAAATGTAAATAAAGAAAACAAAGCAGAATCCCAATTCTTGCTGCTTTGCTATTCTCTGAGAAATTCATGCCATCATTAAGTATGGTCTACTGGACAGGAGAGCAGGAGTCCAGACTGATCATTAACTATCAGAGTATTAATCAGTAAGTTTGAAGAAGTTGCTGCTTTTTTGTGTTTCATTTGTTCATCGCTAAACTAGGGGTTATGATTTTGCTATTGCAGACATGCAGTAGAAAGTTCAGCCTTAACTATTTAGGGTTAGATGCTTAAATGAGTTCACTGCTCACAGGCTCTTATTTTGCCCCTCCAACAAGAGTATTTCAGTAGTGTTCAGTAGCTTCCATGTAAATATCTTTTTGGGGTGAGTGGTGGTTGGCTGCCTCTAAGATTTTCTTATAAAGTTTGTAAGATCTGGGATGCTGCTCTTAGCTTTTGGATAAAAGGTGCTATAGCAATGTCCTTCTCTCTCTCAACGTACACTGATGATATCTGGATAGTACCAATGGATGAATCTCTAATTGGCCACAACCAAGAGCACAACTAACTGCTAACAACAGTGAAAAGCCACTGCCGGTTTATTAATAAACTTGTTTTGTAAGTGTTGTTTCTTGCAAAAGCTTATATCATTTTTAACCAATTGTTAACGTTTTATACTTCACTGGGTAGCTACTAAGAAAATATACTTGATAAGCAGGAAGCTGTCAGTTGTGCAAATTTTACAGAGCCCCTCTCATTAAGAGACACATCTAAAGCCTATTGAAGTTAATAGAGGGCCCATTAGGTTTTCATCAGAGCTTAAAGCAAAAAAGACTTGGCTTTCTATAGAGGCAAATTAATTGTGGGAGAGAGAGGGCTACAAGGAGACAAGCACTTGTGCTGTTACCCTGTTGAGGTCGTTTGCATTGCACATGCTGAACTTAGTTCTTGAATTTTAAGTGGAGGAAGGTTGTAGCAAGATACAATGAGATATTTTGAGCTTTCTGCTGCACAGGAGAGCATGTTTATTTAGTATGTTTGCCCTGGATTTTGGTGTGGTAACTCTTAGGCTCAAGAGGCTTTCCCCACAATATGGAGGGTTTTCCAGAGATGCAGAACCAGTATATTGGCTCAGATCTTTCTTACTGGAAATGGAGAAAATGATGGGGAAAGGCATAGAAATCTAGAGAGATCAGACCGTCTCATCACTTCATTGATCTGTGGCTCTTATACGGTCCCTTTTGGGCCCAGGTTTCAGCAGCTGGCACAAGTAAATGCAGCTGATGATGTACTGAGTCTTGTTCTGAAACACAGCAACCTCCAGTTTGCATGACTAAAAAAATCCATTAAAAGCAGATGATAGTTTTAGCATAAAATAACCAAAAGCTATATTTCCAGACAAACTGGAAACAGTTCAAAGTGCTATTAACATTTAAGTCTCTTATTGTATTTTATATTATTATGTTATTTTTACCCAATTCATGAGCAACTGTGATACATGACAGCTGTATGTTAATATTGACATCTTAGAACATAGTAAGTTACAATAAAGAAGTCAAAATAATATTTTATTTTTTAATTATCAAAGAGATTACTTGGCACATGCTAAGAAATCTTCCTTCGTTTAACTGATCTTATTTTGTTGTTAAAGTCAAGAGCTTTTAATTGTATCAAGACCAGATAAAAGCTCACTAATTAAAGAAACTGATTTCATCCTGCCAGAAACAGCTGGACATTGCTTTTCTACGATATTAAAAATATAGTACACATGAATATCCTGTAGATTAATATGCTATATGCAGTGTGTTTACTCACTTCTTCCCTCTCGAGAGGAAGGAAATTGAGATACTGTATCAGATTAGCTTTGTGATAGAAGTCTGTGTTTTGTATAACCTGCACAGTTCTCTAGTATGTATTCTCTCGGCATCCTCATCTGAGAACTTAATTTAATGGAACCACTTGAATCACGAATGTGGTCTTTCTGGGGTTGAAATAATTAAAGAGTTTGGAAACTAGGATTAATAAATCATTATAGCAAGTTTAACTTCAATTAACATTATAAATGTTTCTATTTTAGTAATTGGCATCTGATTAGTATGTTGCAAGGTATAGCTGTTTAGGTACTAATCAAAGGTTAAATACTAATCAAAGTTTCAAAACTTGTTTACAAATTGCTTAGACATGTACATATTTTTATTTTATTTATATGGTAACTAAGCTTTTCTTTTACATGTGTTTGCTCAGGGCTACTGTTTGTAGCATATGTTGAGATTATTATTTATTAATTATAGTGAACATTGCCAATATGATTCCAAAATCCATAGGGCAACACATCTGCCCTTCAGATACACATTGTATAATCTTATCTGTCAAGAAGGTTGTTTTAATATCTGTCTATGATGACTTACAAGAATATATATTTTTATTTTTCTAAAACAAACAAGAGTCTGTGATGAAAAAGGTAATAAAAATCTAGTGCATGCAACTGTATTTTGTATTCAAACACAGTTATTTTGTACTTGAGCAGTCTAAATTAAATACTATAAATTCTGCCCAAGAAATGTAAATGGGTTAAATCCAGCTACATAAAAAATCAAAGTAAAAAGTAAAGCTACCTTAAAATAATCTTTTATGTTTTCTATCACTGAGCTTTCTAGCATATGATACAAACATTTTACTTTGAAGACTGTTATAAAAGACATGTCAATAACCAAAGCAAAGAATGCTGTTTTGTATTTCAGGTAGAAATCAGAAGGAGAAATCTTGATCTAAAAGAGAATGGGGGATTTTTTTTTCCAGACTTGAGGACTAGTGAAAATAACAGCGTTCTCTCATACTGGTGTCAAAAAGGCTTGAGACTTCCCATCCAAAAACTTGGAAGCAATGGCAAAGCAAGCCTTGGAAAAGGCATCAGTGCCCTTATTTCTCACCAAGGTAAGAAAAGGCAAGAGTTTTTCTGGGCAAAGTCATCAGAAATGGTTGTTAGGAATCCTAGCTATTCTTAAGGAATAGGTATCTAGGAAAAAGAGTTCTTGCAGGTGTTTAAAACTGCTTTTAAACTTGTAGGTGTTTTAGACTGCTTTTATTTTATATCCTTTAATTTGACTATTCCCAGCCCTCCCTGGCATTAATGGCATCACACCAGTAGAGTAACCCTCCTTTGAGGATGATAAGGGCACGATTCATCTCTCCTCAAGAGTCACCCCCAGGATATTCACTCAAAGTGTTCTTGCAGCCCTTTGAAGCAACCAGATATCTACATGCCACAAAGGCAAAGTGTGCAAGGTCTTTGGGGAACTTTAAAGTGCATTTTGGATCTTGAGAAGTCTCATGAAGAGTTTGACCTTTAATTCTTTAGAAAATCAGTACTATTCAGATGATGGTCTATGCAGGGACTCATTCAAGAGTATGTAAATAACTTGCCAGTGTGTTTTAAGAGAAAGCATTCTTCCTTCTTAAGGAAACTGTAGCACATTGCAAGCCTATTCCCAAAACTGCAAACTGAAAGCCTTCTAGATGAGGTTCATTACCTCCCCCCCCAGCAAAGGAAACCAGTTTTCACATTTGGATGATTTACAGTGCAGTACTTCCCACACGTCAGTTTTTATAAGCAGCATTTGAAACAAAACAGAAGAGTGCAGTCGAACTTCAGTAGCCGAACAAATCTCTTGCCCTCATTTCTTTAGAAAGGATAAACAAAAAAATGATTTCAAAATTTGAATGGTATGGGAAATGGAGATTAACCAGGCAGTAAGTGAATGCAAACTACAGCCTGGAGCAAATCTGTAATTAGGTAAGTTACAAACACTTCAATAATGAGTAGTATAATAGAAATTCTGACAGGTCCTGTACTGTAGAGAGCTTGTGGGCACCACTGTAATAAATGAACAGAGATCTATTTGATTTTTTTGTTAAAAGTGAGAAGCCCCAAGAGTTTTGTGTTACTTCATTTAGTGCTTGGTGAGGCTGTTTGTATGAGACCTTCCCCTCCATTTTAAATCACTTATTGCTGCTTTGGCAATGTCTGTTAGATTCCATTAGATTCATTAGCTCTTCTAAAGAGCATTGCTCTGTGGAAATAGCTGAAACAGCTGCCCTGTGTAATTTTGTTATTGCTTTAATTTACTCAGAATTCTGCTTTAACACTCCAGCTGTCAAATATAAAGAGGAAAAAACAATCAATATAAAAGCACTTTCTACCTTACTATTCTTATGCGGATGGTTTGTGGAAAGAAGTGTTATGAAAATGAGCAAATGAAACATTCTGTTGTTTTCCAGATCTCTTGGAGTAGAGAGAGAGATAGAGAGAGAGCGCGAGAGAACAGTTTGTAAAATGCAGGACTTCTCTGTGGGGTAGGTTCTTGTCCTCTGCTAAACATGTGCTCTCACATGGCAAAACATCTGTCATTCTCCAAGCAGACTTGTATTTCTTGGTCACTGCTAGATTTTAGCCGAATGGGGTCAAAAGAGCTAGACAGGTGCTGTGCTGGCATCTTTAAAGCTTCCTATACAGAAGCAGGGGATAAGGTTTTATTGATTGCCTTGATGTGGCAAAACAGTGTGGCTCCAGAGATGACTGAAAATGGGTCAGTTCGTTTGGTAAAAGTGCTTGGATTTGTTAACAAAACTCCTCATGTATAAAAATGTGTATTCTTCCTGGCTGCAAGAATAAAGGGTCACTTACTTTTTATAGTCCCAACCAGACCATCTAGTGAGAAAGCTCAGGAAATCTCCTGTTGTTGTTGAATACTGATTAGAAGTAAAAAACTACAGTACTGGGGGCAACTAGCCTGGCAAGGATTCAGGCTGAGTATCTTTCACAAGGGCTATGTACTGAATGACTCTGACCTAAAACTGGAATTCATGTTAGTGATAATTTAAAAATGCAGCTACAAAAAGGGTAAATCCATGATGTAATGGCTGATCTATTAAAAGCTTGCTAAAGACTGCACCTGTATTTGTTTTACATGTTTCACAGTGGCATTTTGCTGGAAGGGATAATGAATGCACATACTCAGGTTCTGATGTCTTTGCTTTGGTGTAGGACAGAAACAAAGTCTGCTCCAATAACTGCAATACTCTCTGTAGTCCCCCCTTTTTTTTTTTTGGTTTATATTGGTGCTTCTCTGAATACATGATAATCTGAGTGCAATTAATCATATTTCATTCATCTCATTTCTGCCAAACTTTGTCATTTGCTTGTAAATATAAGATTATTGATTAGTACTTCTGAAGGACTGCAGTATCTGGGAATACTATTTAGAAAGGCAACTTGAGCAGTCAAGTACATATTGATAAACTAATTTGGATTTTACTTTAATATAACTTTCAAATCTTCTCCCAAAACAGATTACTGAAATCAAAGCTGTAGCTCAGCATGCAAGTTAATACCAAAGGCCGGGATTTGCACTGATGACTTCAGACTGTAATTCCAAGATGCTTGACAGTAGAGCAAGAACAAAATACAATAGATCTCTTAAGTTCTTGGGAAAGTAAGATAGACTTAATAAAGGGCTTGATGGTTTTGATGTTGTCCGTAGCAAACTTCCCTTGACTTTTGTGAAAACAACATTTCCATTGATTTCTTTCCAATAGGCAATTTTCAGGCTACAAATGCTTTCTTGAACAGAATTATGACTTTAAGCACAACCAACAAGACAGCAAGTAAAGATTGAAAACTCCAGAATGCTAATCTAGAAATGGTATGAGCAGTCTCCATTAACAGCAGATGCTATCTTTCTCTGAAAAGACCATTACCTCTATTAAGTTAGTGTCCATTCAACATTTTCTTCTATTTATATCTATAAAAATAATTCATGGCTGATTTGGAAACAGTATTGAATCCAAGGTCCATGGATTAACAATAGTGCTGTTATGGGTAAATGCATATTCTCAAGTTAGAAAATTAAGAGCTTGTTATTAAAGTGTAGGGTTTTTTTCTTCTGATATTACCATGATGCAATTTGAGGTGCAATTCTTCTGATATTACCATGATACATAGTCAGACCTTTTACTTCTCTTTTACTCAACTTCTTCAAATATCTTCAAATGTTAAACTTTATATTTCTACTGTCAGACGTGTTTATTTACATCTTCCTCAATAGCTGTCATGTTAGTGTCATTGTTTTGGTCTTATTTTTTTCCTTTAATTACCTTTCAACATATAGTCGTGAAGATTAAAGGTCAAACACTTTATTTCAAAGGTCATGCTTAGCTGGCCATGACGTTTATTACAATTTTCTGAAAGTGGACTCACTTGTCTTCGCACATTAGTATTTTGTCATAGCATAGGTATACAGTGCATTAATAAGTAGCATATTTTGTAATTTTCTGCTATGTAAATTTGTAGGCATATTTTCTTTTGATATTCCTACATAGTCAAAATAATCTAGTTAATACCCAAAATGTTCAGAATAAATTTAAGGTATTTCTCATTTAAACAACCTAGAAATCAATATGATCTTTAATAAAGTATTTGAATGAGTAGAAAACTTATATCTTTAATTTTAAACAGACAATCTCAGTCTTTGGCTCCAGGCAAAACCTAGAATAAAATTTTCTATTTTATTGGAGAAATAATATTTTCCCCCGTGTTGCATGTTTCTTTTCTACTTGCTAACTGCTAAATAAGGAGGCAGTGGTGCAAAAGAAGCACATATTATTGAGAATTAACTGCATATGTTGTAACTTTGTTGGGTCTTTTCTATTACAGTCAGTAATTAGGAGACCAAGTAGTAACCTAAATACTGTTTAGCTGGTTTCCTCAGAATTACTGTTGCTGATAATCTCAATATACTTTGAAGCATTAGTTAATCACGTCCCTTGTTTGCAATAAAGTCCTCCAGGATTGTCAAGAGAGAAATTGAGTATAGAAAGTTAAGATATTTAACACTGCAAGGGTTCACTGATCTGAATGAACTGGGGAATTTGGAGGGAGTTAATTATCAATTTATACTTGCTGCACTCATTTGTTCCCAGCCCTTTGGGATTCATGAGGTGTTGATCAGGGTTTCTTGTCACTACTAGACCAAGCAGGGAAAGAATAAAACCAAAGAGATCTATAGATGATGAATTCTGATTGACATTTAGTATCTAGAGAGTCATCCTTTGTGGAAAAGAACTTATGGAGCAAAGGTAGACGTCTAAAAATGCTATTACCATTGGTGATTTAAAAGTTATACTGCTTTCTTGGGAGGTCAGTATATATATATTGGGTAACAGTAATGACTATGTGTTTAATTACCTTTTTACTCAGAACATCCTTCACCTCTCAGTAATAAACCATGCGTAATTTGTTGAAGTCTCACTGGTTATTCTCTATTAAGTTAAAATGATAAATTTATTGACCTTTTAGCCCAACTGATGTGTCCCTGTCAGGCTATAAACTTCATTTTATATAAAATGTTACAATGGAAATCAAAATTCAAGCTATCTATGCATCTGTAAACTATCATGCACTGATTGGGAAATAGTGTACTATATTTATAATTTTATATTTAACTGCACTTTGTTAACTTTAATTTCATTTTCAAAACCTTAATTCTTACATGGATTCATCTTGAGATGTTCTGAACCTCAGTGGTTTGCTTAATTTATAAACATCTGACTTTTCTGTCTCTCAGTTTAGGTTTTTCCATGTTTGGAGATGTGTCCACTTGAGATGTGTCTTATCCTCCATTTATGATGGACTAGACCTTATCAACCTATGCGTTTTGCTTCATTATATATTGATGAGTAGTAAATAGGTGTCTCGCAGTCAAAGAAAAGGTAAACTTTGTGATGTAGGAACACAAATATTTTGAAATACGTGTAACTGCTTTTATTGGAAAGATTGAGGCAAGTTTTGGAGAAAAGAACTGATCTGAAAAATTAATTCTTCTCTCTAGCATATAAGTAAAAGTTGTAGTTAGAGCAGTTTTCCAAAGACTATTTTGAATGTTGGTATTTTGGGTAAACTGGTCTGTCTCTTGAATTTGGAATATTTTAACATGAGATATTGTATATATGGAAGACATTCAAATACTTCATTCACATTTTATAATGCTTCTTAATGAGTTTGCAGTTTGTCAAAAAAAACCTACAGTTTGTCAGTTTCTCATAGAAAACATGAATCTCATAAAATATTTGCTAGAGGCAGGTGAAAAAAGACACATTATGTTGGCAGCTAAAGCCTTATTATATGCAACTGTGAAGGAGAGTTAAAAGGTAGATACCAGAAACTTTTTGAAAATCTTTTGAGAATCTTTTTAGAAAGATTCTAATTGTACCTGATTCATTATTCATCAAAGAATGAATCTGGAAAAAAAAAAAAAAAAACCCTTAAAATATGTGTGCAACTAGTCTGCAAAACATCTATAAAGCAGTCATTCTCTACAGGATTGGTGTACTGGATAATCTTCTACTACACACCTATGCCTTTATGTATTTTTACTGTTAATCTTATTTTTCATAAGCAATATGCCATTCTTCAAAGAATTGTAATTTTTTTCTGGGTGTTATGAGACACTTGCATAGGGGCTACTAAGACACTTCTCAGAGCTGCTGAAAACCTAAGAAAAAGCGATTGGCAGGGAATGGAGAGTAGGTAAATATTGGAGCGCCTGTTATCCCAACAGGAAGATGCCTGAATATAGATTTTTATCTCCAGATTATGATACTTTCTGTGCTGTGTGTGTGTGATACCACTCAGGGCTGCAAGGAGGGATTGTTCTCTCCCTGAACAATAGGTCAAGAGATAGAAAAGCATCACAGTGAGGGAGTCCCATCTCATAAAACATCCATTCACAAAAGCCTGACAGTTCATGATTTATCAAATTTTAGATCAGACATTTTCATATATCTCTGTGACTGTCTTTTGTAAACCATGTGTTATGCAGCTGTTTAATCAGAGTTAATCTACAGTTTCATATGTCTTTCTGATTGTATCTATTTTTTTATGTTATAGTTCAATAATTTTTTCTCTAATTACATCAGATGGGGAAAAGTATAGAAAAGGGAGATTTTATACTAGCCAAGGCAAAAGTATATTTGACAGTCTGGAGTTAGGAGATCTAGGAAGATTATGATGTTTATGGAATTTATTATTGCTTACAGGGTCTGTTCTTTACAATGATCACAGACTGTCCCAAAACTGAAAATGTACAATAAGCAGGAAAGAATTCAAGAGGCAATACCTTGATATATTTTTTTCAAAAGCTGGTAGCTGGAATTGAGGATATTTGAGTTGATTCATCAGAGGAACAAAAGGCACCCACAAAGATCGTATTTGGAAATTCCAGGGGCTTGTGATTATTGGATTTGTGGACATTCATTGAATACCATTTTTTATCATGAGATTATCTCTAACTTGAGGAGGTTGTCAATCATGATCTACTCTTCAAATTTTGCTTCCAGATTACAGCAGCCTTCTTGAATTATTTTTAATAGTCTTTCTATTTAATGGGAAATCTCTATGAAATGTAATCCATCAGTTTTCATGTGTTTTTAAAATCATATTCAAGTGAACATTATGGACAACAATCTCTAATAATTTACTAAGTATTTAATGTATTTTGAAGGAAAAGGTAATAATTCGTAAATGAAAACAAGCATATGGATTTTTCTGACACAATTTTATTGTCTGCAGAAAATTCCAAGAATCAAAATCAATGAGAGAAAGGGAAGCTATGAAAGGCTGAGATGACACAAATTCAACATAATGAATAATAATAATGAAAAAAATATTTCCAAATCTGCTTAGTTTCATGGTTTAACTGGTACACACAGTCCACAGAGCATTAACCACACAGTTTCTTTCCTTTTTATCATACAGAGCCATGAAAGTCAATTTACTTTTTAAACTAGATCAATTTTCTTTCCTAAATGAGCTGAGGTAGGGTCACTCATCAGTAAACCCCTGTCAAACCATCTTTTTTCAGATTGTCCAGCTCTGTGCTTTAATGGCACCACTCTGAATTAGACCTTAATGTTATGTCACTTTAAATTAGTGGCTTTAGTTCAAACATGGCCATAAAGAATATTATCCAGCCAGGGTAAACAGTTTTCTATCAAAACAAATCAGTCTAGGTTAGAAATAGCAATGTCACTGGCACTTTTCTGTGCTTGGTTTGCATTGTGATTTTGGCCATGTCTTCTTAAATGGAACAACAAAAGTAAATATATAAACTAAATATATGTCCTAGTGTGTTATAAAATTCTTGGTGCATATTTAGCATAATATATGCAGAAGTCTGAAAACTTTGTTGCTTCCAATTGTGTTTTTTTTTCTGATTTTTCACACCCCTTCTCATAAACTGTGTCTGTGCTCTACCTAAAACCAGCAAATGTTACAGAGCCGAACTCAGTACCCTGGTCCTTGGGGTAGCACCTTCCTTTCTGCACCTCTTCCATTCAACACATGAAGCCACCCCTGTTCTGACAGGCAGCCCTGTTCCTGTGCCGGACATCCTTTGAATCATGCCAGATCAAATGGGATCATTTGAGTCATTGGGAATCCTTAATGTCCTTGTACATCTTTCACTTGCCCAAGTAACATCTCTGTTTATTTTCAGAGACACGCTAAGATGAATGTGTTTGTATACCCATAATCAGATATTGATTTCTGTGCAAAATGTTTGTAATTTACTTATGGGAAAAATAATTTAAAGCAGTTTTCATGATGACAGTTCATTCTAAGGACTGAGTTATTGGTTTTGGAATTCTCTATGTAGTGAAAGCCAACTGAGAACGGTAGTGAGTTATTTGCCAGATGGCAAAATTTGCAGCAAACTCAAAGCTGATTGTTTATGTGCAGTCCCTACTACATGCTGCAGGAGAAAAAAAGAGCTGTAAAATTTTAGTCAGCAACTGTCGTTCAAGGAAAAATATCAACTGATTTGCCATTTGTCCTTCTAAATAATATCTGCTAAAGCAAACTGAGACTTTCTGAACTGTCCACTACACAGATAAGGATTGAAATCAATGATGTTAAATAAGTGTCATTTTGAACTAAACATTCTTAATAAGGTGGAATTATACAGAATTGTGATGGATTTAAAAATGCCTAGAGGATGTGGTCCATCCTATGGAAACAAAGTCAAAGGGAAAACTTGGTTCTAAACTGAATAATTAGCAATTATGGTACTGCCTTGCAGATGAAGAATGAGCCAGCTGTTACAGCACTAGTCCAAAACTACAACAGCTCAAATCACTCTGTGCTGATTTGCAAAGAGATAAAGCAGTGACAAAAATGGCAGGGGGAAGGGGCGAACTCCTTACCTTTTAGGTGGAATTATTTGGAATAGCTGTTTACTTTTGAACCTTAAGGATATGATTACATACAAGACAAAATGTATATGGAAGAAATAGTGAAGATAATGCTAAGCAGACATTGTATCTATGTTATTCTTAGACCTAGGAACACTGAGACTGAAGTGCGGATATTCCATGACTGTCCATATAGAGACCAACCCCATGCACATGCCAGAAGAGCAGTTACAGCTGTACGATTCTCCATTCTATGGAGAAGCATAACAAAAGGCAAGGTAAATTAATTCAGACACATCTATACTTCTTCCTAGACATAAGCAAGCTGAGGAAGACTGCCTGACCCTGTGCAATGCAGTGTGAACTTGCTGGTTTTTTGGGGGGGTTTTGTTCTTTTTTTTTTCTCTCTGTACTCACTCAAGGACATAACCACCATGTTCCCCTCAGCCCTGCAGCTCCTTCTTTTCTGCTGGAACTCTTCTATAATCAAGTTACTCAAAGGATTCAAAGCAGGAATGGCTTTTATTTTCAAGACCGCAATTTATCGTGGCCTCATACAGAAGCTGTAATATAAATCTGATGTCATTAATGACTGGAATGTGTAAATACTTGCAGAATTTGATCTAAAATAAAACTTCTAGTGTCAGCATGATAAGGTCAGGGCCAAAATATTTATGGTTATATGAGGGAAATCCATAATAACCTATTGATTAAACTGTGATTATTCTGTTTAACCTAACAGAATTTGAACAAGTTGTTTGTGGTGGAATCCTGAGTCAGTAAGAGCTTTGGGGTGGATATAACCAAAAAAAAAATAATAAAAAAAAAAAAGGAAAGGAAGGGAAAACAGCATGCAAGTGAAGTCCTTCATAGCTGCATCAGGTGAAAAGGAATAATATTTTCTTAATATTTTTTGGACAATTTATAAGAGAGATATACGAAAAAGGTCTGCAAGACCTTCCAGTGATACAAGAAGGATACCACCTTAGCGTCACTGTTCCTAATTGACAGAAGAGTATATCACACAAAACAGTACAAATAGCAGATGGTTATAAAAAGACATAAAGAAAGCATGAGCTATAAGAAATCTTACTTTAAGTAATTCTAATTTTGCTAAAATTATTGGATAGTACTACTTTTTCCTCATAGTGAAACTGAAGTGGTAGAATGGAGAAGGAGAGGAAGAAAACTTAGCAGATTTTTTTCACCAGTGAACTTTGGGTGGAATATGTTAGCATTTGGGAGATGAGAGGAATTATTTTATTAGAGATTTGAGAGTATGTAAGATCATATTTTAGAAAAAAATACCTTATAAATTTAGTATCTATCATTATTCAAGCCTTCAAAAATAACACAATCCTCTTTCAAATGCTAAAAGTTGATTACTCCTTTATTTAATGTATTCTACATGTAACACTCATTTACTGGGGAAAAAGGATCTAGTACAAAAAAAATACAATTTCTATGACTCCTAGAATTTTCATATATCTAAGCTCCAGCTTCATCCCTTCCAGAATACATAATGATATAGAAATTCAAACTTCAGGGCAAACAGGAGGCCAACTTCTGACATCTGTCCTTAGTCTGTAATTGATTTGACTTACCAACAAATAGCAGTATCAAATAATTTGGGAGCTTATAAGAGCTTGTAATTACTGGAGTCATTTATGTTTGCAAAGTCCATTTGCTACAGCACAGGTGAAAAGTGTGCCCTAAATTCTGTCAGATCACCTGCTTTTTATAGATCAATCTACCAGCTATTTTTTGTTCTCTTACATAAAGTGGTTGGTAGTTTTGCTCCTGTTCTGTATCATATAAAATATTGCCCTAGTATTTAAGATAAACTTTCTAAAAATGAAAGGTTTGCTGGGCACAGGGTTGACTTTACACTCTTTTCAGAGGCTTTCACACAATTTTGTTGTTAGGTCTTTAATGACCTGGACGTGTTTACTGTGACTCTGCTGGACAGTTATTGTGTTTGGGCTGACGCAAGAGGCTACACATTGATTTTTACTCCATTGTGTAGTTGTAGTTATTCTGTGGTAGTTAGACACTTCCTCATGCATAAGTATTCAGGGACATTCCAAATTCTAAATTTAACAATATAGATTTAAAAAAATCTAGAGAAAAATTCTGGAGGAATAGGATGAACTTTATTTCTCAGTGTGTCTTGTAATAACATATCTTCTTCTTTAAGAGCTTCAAAATATTCAGACAGCTGAGGAATATAATCTTGTCCAAGCTTTTGTGATTTTATAAGGAAAACATTACTGTGTTCTTATCAGAGAAGGTCCCTTCCTTTGCCTTCAGCTGAATAGTCTTTCCTGACATAGATGGAGAAATATTTTCATGTTTTATTAGTTTCAAAGGAAGCTGTGTTGTGTTTCATACTTTTGTGTCTTGGACATCTTATAAAGAAAAATAACCACCAGGTATCCTGGTAACCTATGTGAAATTTTTGCCTTTCTGCCGAGAGGATATTTAGGACAGCTCAATTGTAATTAAAAACAAGAAAGATGATTTCAAAACGGCTACTGTCAGGCACAGTAGAATCTATCAGCAAGAAAATGTGGCTAATGCTGAAAGCCATCCACCTGGCTGTGATACAGTTCCCATATGGAATTATTACTTTGCACGTGATTTCTATACTAGCCTCTTCTACAAAGTATATGGAAATGTCAGTAGAAAGATGTGGTGCTTACTGGAGTTAATAAAAGCAAATTACAGATTTGTAAAAAGGCAATTAATTGTATGTGACAGTTAAAGTCATGTGAATATTGCAAAAGGTGTAATGACAGTAATAAGAATGTTTATAAGGCAAGTAATAAAATATATTTATGTGCATAAATCCATGGACTTTATTTGTATAATCTGTTTTGAGCAGGAAAGAAAAAAAAGCTAGGTTGTTATGCAAGTTAAGAAGAAAGGCAAAACAGCATAATCGAGAAAGTGCTGATCTAACTGCCTAGTTCTATCATCACCATTTGCGAGAAAAGGAAAATGAATTAGCTTTTATAAATGGTCAAAGCCGATTATGAATGTGGGATTTGTGTTTATCAAGAGTGGACTAGAAAGTAACATCAAGCATGCAATAGGACAAGCTTATTGTCAATTTCTAGATAGTATGCATCATCATTAATATGAATTAAAAATGCAATGCATGTGAAGAATGAATTATTAGCTCTGTGCACATAGGCAATGTTTCCTGTTAAAATGAGGGTGATCTTAAGAAGGGAGGCAGTGCCACTCTCTGCTTAATCCCTATGTGGATGTGCTTATAATGTTGTAGTTTCTATTCAGATTGTATTCCCAGTTTCTCTGTGAATCATGTTCTATCAAGAACATGTGGTGTCTTCTTGTATCGAGAGGATCATAGTTTAAGGAAGTCATTCATTGCAAGTTTTCTTAATAGGATTGTTACTTAGGCCTTAAAAGGTTACCAAAGTCACCAAAAATTATGTATCGATTCTTATTTTTAAGAGATTAATTAGAGCCTTTTTAGATAAAATTTGAAAAGACATGATTTTGAAGAGTGTGCTTCATATTGCAACACCTGAAGGACCTCATTATTGATAGCATATTAACTTAATGTATATTGGGTATCAATCAGTTGGTTTTTTTTCCTATTTGCCCTACTTAGTAAACTGATGTCTGGTGACATCTTCCTTACAGTACAGAAAACAGTCAAAGCTGATAAAGTTAATGCTGGCCATCAGGTACACACAGTCCCTTTCATGCACCCTCTGAATGTGGAGAACTTTGCTAGTTGTACCCCTACACAGTGATCTGCCCTTCTCTCCAAAAGCAACTGCTGCTCCCATGCACAGTGCACTATTTTTTACATTCAGTCTGTTCAGTAGATGTTTTGCTGAAGTACCAGCGCATTAAACAGTCAGCACAGTGCCATTAAAAATAATTAGGATTAATTTTCTCTAGCTCTCATGAAAACAAAAAGTAAATTATTTGCAGGTACCTGCACAGTGTCGACTTAAGTATGATAGACGAAAGTCATTACTGCTAATTTAATTTAAACAAATATTAACTAAGCTTTGCAAAAGTGACAAGTAACTTTTGGTTCACTATTTTTGCAGGTCCAACTCAAAACACATCTTTCTTCTCCGGAGGAGTAAAGCACTATTTCAAATGGATGATGCTTGTGGTAAGGGTATTCATCACTGTGAAAAACTTGGAGAAATTTACAGATGGCTTTTTAGAGTCATACAAGCTTTTACAAATGGATGCAAATATTTTTAAAAAGGCCAGTTATTACAAATTTAATGAATATTTGAAGTTTTCCATGTAAATAAATAAATTGTGGAGTTCAGAATTTAATCAAGCTCAATTGAAATAAGATATACTGCAAGAAATAGTGAAAGTTTCTTGATTTTATGGCCTTATTCATATAGTCTTTTCCTAATGTGATATATTGTGAGGAAAAAATATATAGATACATCCTGTATGTATTGTTTAAAATATTACATGAGAAGCTATCAGAAGACTTGAATGTGTGCTTCAATTCCCTGACAATTTAAAGGATGAGGAAAGGAGTCACCAAAGTAGGAATAAATACCTCTCAAAAGACTAAAAAAAAGTATTTGCTGGTGAGAGGACCTGATTAAATGTCCATATACTCTTCTAAATGTAAGAAAAAAAAATGATCTCTTCTGTAGCACTGATAAAGTTTCTTAACCTCTTGTCCATAAATTACCCAGATTGTAACTTCAGAAGCCCAGCAGCAATATTGGGCCCTACGAGTCCAACTTTGTCAGAGTTTTGCTTGTAGCACACAGTGAAAAGATGAGAAATGCTGGTATAAATATACCAGTCAAAAGTGCAAATTAGACTAATTAATGAATTGACAGCTTAAAATAGGAAATGTCAATTACAAAGACAGCAGAGAAAATACATTTTTTCTTTTCCCTGCTGCTTGTATTGTAGAACAGTATCTGATCAACAAAAACTCATTTCCGTAAACAGAAATGCTCATCTTTTCATAATTTGTATGTGGCAATGCTGTATATTGTTAAATTTCTTATATTCAAGGTGCTAGTTATTTGTTGTGGTTGCCTATCTTTTTTTAATTATAAACAATATAAAAATGTTGTCCCTTACCCTCATTTTTATTTAACTTATTTTCCAGGCCCCTTGCTGGCACTCGGCTTGGGGGACCTGCTGCTGCTCCCTCTGGCCACGCTGTTGGAGAGCCACAAGGCCCAGCAGCTCTGTGCCCTCACAGGCCGCGTTTCCCCTCCACTCCCACCAGCTTGTCATTCCCACTGCAGCAGCAGAAACAAATCTCCTACCTGTCACCAATTTCCTGCTTGTCTCCTGACGGTTCGTCCTAGCTGCTCTTGCCTCCTTTCCTGCTGCCTCCTCTATCATTTTACACTCATTTCTGTTCCTCCCCAACTCAATGCTGTTATAGCAGGAGAAGTGTGATGACCATGTTACTCACAGTGCTACAAGCGTTTCTGGTGTTCAGGTGAGATTTGATTTTTCCCAGAAAGGTTGAAACGTATTGTTATGCAGCCGCTGAGTTGACTGTTGACTATGCAGAGAAGTTTTCTCCGTCTTCTTTCCTTGAGCTGCTACTTAAAGGAAG
>JAUBOD010000011.1:1418811-1443849 GCA_032353885.1 Nothura maculosa
GCAGCCGCTGAGTTGACTGTTGACTATGCAGAGAAGTTTTCTCCGTCTTCTTTCCTTGAGCTGCTACTTAAAGGAAGAATCAATTCTTAGTGAGAACGAGGCAGACTTTGTGCAGAGTGGTGTTTTGAGGTGGAAGCAGCAGGGCAGGTATCTCCTCTACATGATTTATTTCTCTTCTAGATTTAATATACTTTCGTAAATAAAACAGGCCATGTTTGCCTTTCTCATCAATTCCCACCTGAGCTTGTGAAACAGTCTGGAAGGTGAGTCTGCTCAGCAGACAGAGGAGCTGAGTAAATGCACAGAATGTGGCTGATTGTGCAACTCCTCCCAGGAGCAGGAATTACAGGATAACACTGCTAATTGCTGATCTGTCTTGCGTGCACCAATGGCAGGGAGTTTTAATAAAGTATGTATAAGTATCTATTGCAGGAATTATTAGCACAAGTATTGTACTCATTGATCTTTTCTTGCCATATATGTGTGTGTTTGTATGTGTGTTAGGCTTCAGGTTATATTTATGAACTTGTGGCAGGCCTCAGTTTATACTGTTCAGCTTGAGAGATCAAAGCTGTGCTAAGAGATCTTTCACCAGATTTGCTGCATAATCTGGCAAAGGGAGAATGTGATGTGTGCAAAATCTTGTAGAAAAGCTGCTGGTACTGCTGCTGTTGGGGGTCTGAGTGTGGGGCTGAGCTTGCACTTTAGGTCAAATTAACTCATGGAAGAAAATCTACACATTGACTTGAGACAACTTCTGAAGCCTAAAAGGGAGGAAAGTGTTTAGTTTGGGTGTTTGCCACCGGATGCTTCCAGATCCTACTACCTACCCATGGAACACCTTCACTTGAACACAAGATTTCTAGTGCTTTGGAAGCAGAAGATGGAACCATGCAGACTAGTCTTCTGCATTGACAGCCAGATCGGCTTTACTTAGGCATTCATTCTCAGCTCTCTGGGATTTATGGTGCAATAGAAACCTATTTTTGGCTCCTTTTTTTTTAGTGTACCAATTTTCTTAAGTATCTTGTACAACAAGAATCAGTGTCTTGATCTGTCTAGCTTTATTCTTTCATTTTGGAGAGTAGTATAAATATTGATAGTAGTAACCATGGATATTTTATCTTTTATCTGACATGAAACACAAGAAGAAAGCTTCTCCAGATCAAATTGACTACTGATCTTGATGTGTCTATTTGTTGCTATAATAGCAATCCCATAATTTAAAAAAAAAGAAGGGAGGAGGAAGGCAAGATAACCTTATTAATGGGGATCAAAAGTTTAAAAAAGAATAGATAGAGCAAGATGGATGAAATTATCCTTCTCTCATAGAGCAGGAGTTAAAATCAGTACTGAAGTAGTGCCAACCATTGAATTTGCTGAGATGAAATATATAGGTATTGTGAGAGGAATTATAGTTTTGTTGAAAGCAAAAGTCAAAAGTGAACAAACTAAAATCATGAAAATAGTTTGGAAATGAATAAAAGCTGCAGCAGGATCTAACATTGTTTTTGTTTTTTTTTCTTCCTCTACATCCATTTAGACTGATTATATTTTGTTTAATAACAAGTACAAGCAGTTTTTTTCCCACAGCTGTTCTCTTACTTTCATATTCTGCATGTGAAACCATGTAGAAGGCTTTTTTTTGTTGCTACCAGCTCTTGATTTTTCTTATACCATCTCTTTTCATTCTAAAAAAAAATGATTTCCCCTGGATGCTAACTGGAAAAGAACTGAAACTGGATGTTTTTAGTATAGCTGTGATTGACCTTTATATTCACTTCACTGTCTGGCATTAATTTTTCTCAGAGTTGCATTAACATGTGTTGAATGTACATTGGATTATATTTGTTGGTAGTTGGTATGTTGTAGCATACAAAGAATGCCTTGCTATAGACTCTGTTCCTCACTAGAAACACTTTTTTTATGCCTGCCACGAGGATTGCAAACTTCTGATTATGGGATCATTTCTTTTTATAATCAGGAGGTTTTTGTGTCAGAATATTTTTCGTTTTTCATCTTGTTTTGTCTCTTCATCTGTGAATATATTCCTTCTTTGAATTGCCATCTTCTCTGGGTTTACTGCACAAAGAAGTTATGAATGAGAGAGAGATATTCATTCATATCTTTTAGCTGCATGTACTCAGACTCTGTAGCTCTTCTCATTTTTTGTAAGCAGAGACTATTGTGAAAGTGGAATTAATTCTTAGATTTATGATTTTAAAGCATTTGTTGCTTAAGAGCATAAGCATATAAAACAGTTGTGCAAATTGAGCACATCTGGCCGAATCTTTCCCTTTGGTGTCTCTAAAAAGGCTGCTTGTTCATAAAGTTCACACTATGTTTTTTAGAGATGTAACAAAGAACTGGACAGAATTTAATTTTCAACAACCCTAACTATTGTAGTTTTAATACTCTTACGTTCTTGAATAAGAGTAAAAGCATATACAGCACTTTAAGTGGAAAGAATTGACAGTGTGTAGAAATGGGAACAAGATACTGTGATGTCTAGGTTCATCATGTGGTATGATACTAAGTCATATGGATAAATATTATCAGTTTTGGAACTCCTGTGGTGACTGATTTATAAATAAGTATACAGTTCTCTGATGTGATCTCCTGAAAGACATGAAAGATGCACAAATTAATACTAGGGACTTGGCATGCTTATAATGTTAGTTGTGGGGTTACTGTTGTTTATTTTGGAGATTGCTTCTTTTTTCTGCTAAGGTAAATGAAAGGAGGTGATGAGGAAAACCTTGTGGACAGAAAATGTTGTTATCATAGGAGGAGAAAATATGGGGCGGGAGGAAAGTATTTTCTGGTTTCTGGTGGTCTTTTATATTACAAAAAGAAGGTAAAACTAACCCAGGAAGTACCTCTGGAAAGGCTTTGAGGATGAGAGGTCATTTTTGTAAGCTTTTAAGCTTTATAGCCAGGAAATTTGACCTTTATCCTCACTCCAGTCTCGACTCACCTACCACTTGAATATTATAAATGGATTCTCTTTATATAACTACTCTGCTACAAACAACACATGGTGATCGTTTTGTTTAATGTATGGCCAAGTGACTATAGATCTTAAAAGAGGATGAAGATGGTCCAGAGAATACTTAATATAGCCTTTACTTTTGAATGCTCTTGTTTCAGTTCCTCTCACTGGTATCTATAATCCTCCCTCATTCTTTTTGTACTAAGAGACTGGTGAGTTAGTACTCAGATGTCTCATGAAATAATTGTTCTTCCTGATTTATTTATTTATATATTTATTGGTAAGTTGGGGCTTGAATATTCTTTTAAATTCAAGTATCAGGATAATCTTGACTAATCAACTCCAGTTTGTTGGAATAAACCTGTCATTATGAAATTTTCTGGTAGAACATCAATAAATTAAATATTCTAAAATACTCTCCTAAAAAGAACTTTTGACTAAATGTTCCTGGACATTTTCTTTTGACAAGATACATACATCTATGTTTTAACTATCA
The DNA here is from genome assembly GCA_032353885.1 of Nothura maculosa. Lineage (NCBI taxonomy): Eukaryota > Metazoa > Chordata > Aves > Tinamiformes > Tinamidae > Nothura > Nothura maculosa. The sequence goes on from JAUBOD010000011.1 coordinate 1,422,300, forward strand.
TCATGTAAACATGAATCCATTGCATAGAGGGAAATTTTTTAAATTAAATCAAATTGAGGAAAGAAATCAGATGCAGCAGACTTGAAAGAATCAAAACTGTAATAGTGACCTCTAGTGACTAGAGAAAAATAATTAGGTCTTCCAGAACAAATTTCCTGTCAACCTGGGTAGCATGTTATAGAAATTTAGGAATGTCATTGCATTTTTTATGAGAGATAATCTTCTTGACTTTTCAGTCTTTTTTTTTTCTTTTTTTGTCTGAAATTGATGATTTGTAGGTAGAACTGGTATCTGGCTAAATGCTTTTTCCTTAATAATACTTAAACATATTTTAATACTATTATTTTAGTCTGAAAGTAATTAAACTTTATTTAAAGTGCATCTGAACTTTTGTTGCTGTGTATTCTCTTGCACACAGAGCATAAAATGAGAATAATCCAAGTGACTCTTCTTTGAAATTTAGTTCTGATTAATACCGTTACATTTGCAGAAGAGTTTGTGTGTGAAGTAAAATATCAGACATCTTTAATTTATCTTCATGATCAATTTATGAATCCTGGCTCAGCTTCAGTGTTTCTGTTTTATGTCTAGCAAATTGATGCAGAGAGAAATATTCACAAAGGTTTTAAGAACTGGTAGTACTTAGTCTACAGAAAGCCATGGTACTGACCTTCAAGTATAGAAAGGGATGCTGCAAAAGGAATGACATAAAGTTTTTTACACAAGCCAAAGAGAAAGGAATATAAAGTGCGGTCAGGAAAAGGTTGTTTGGACAGATCTTTCCTAAAATATGGCAGATGTAGAAGAAAACATCCTGAGATCCTTCCTTTCCCCACTTTGATCTTACTGGGCTCAGGATTTCACAGAATTATTTGCCAATGGATTGACATGAAATTCTAGCCCTGAAGTGTCCTGAAATATATTATTTTAGCTCATGGTATTTATGCAAGAACTGACAGCCTCTCTGTCCTTGTAATCTTGAGTGCATGGTAGAATGCATATCAGTATTACAGGGATGTGTATATCTGCTATTTTATTAGTAGTATGCATGGATAACCCAGGTTTACATCTCATATTTGCTGTTTATCAGCTGATAGCATACAGATATTTGTCATTAATTCAAAGTTAGCTTGTTGGGAGGTTTAGAGAGGATTGTTTTAATTCCCTTATTGATTTCCTAAGCAAAAGAAAAGAGTGAAACAAAGTTAATCATATCTCTTCAAACATAGCAGTTCAGCTCAGTCCATATCTTCAGATGAGTTCTCTTGATGCAGTCAAGACCCATGGCTGAGCACAAGTGGGATCTCGGAGCCTGTGTTTGACTTAGTGGTCCTAAAGGGCATGTTATTTTTCTGGAATGACTTTTTTTTTGATAGAAAAAAATATAATCTATGCTATTAGATTCTCAGTTTTTAGAAGTATTTTGGGCATGCTGAGTCTAATTCTTGAACTGAATCTAGACATTTATTTCTTTCAGCTTCTCAGACTGCCGATTTAAAAGTCGTATTTAGCTGTGCTCTACCAATGTTACTGAAGTGACATGGTAACAAAAGATAAAAAGAGAGGGAAAGAAATGTAAATCTTATTTAAACTTCTCTACCAAGAGAAGCTGAAGTGGAACATAAGCCAATTAAAAGGACTAGCTTGTATATTTGTCATTCTCAGAATAGTTTTCTCAAACTGGGAAAATTATCCTAAGTCTTCTCTTATACCTCATTTTAATTCTCTACAGCCAAGAGTATTCAATGTTCATGGGCTAAACAGAAAACAAGCAAATGAAAATAAGTTTGTTTCATTTCTCCTTCTGATACAGAAAGTTGGAAAAGTGGCCAAATCTATTAATATATATTTTTAAAAAACCCTAAATATTTCAATTAGATTAATCTGAAATGTTTTAGGTATTTTTGCTGTTTCTAGTAAGCAGTTCAACTGAACTATATTGAGAGACTGAAATACAGAAATTCAGGAGAAAATAGTGCCAGAAGCTGAACCCAACATCCCAAAATTACCCAAAATATAATTTAGAGGATACATTATAGGTGATGCAATTCTTCCCTACTTACTGACTTTATTTACAGACTCTGAGATGCAGAGGAAGGGAAGTGCTGCTTTCTCCTTGGAGAGTCTTGGGAGGTCTCTGTCATGCTACATGTTCTGAGTTAGTGTATAATTGATGTAGACAAATCACTTATCTCTAGAACCTATTTATAGAGCACAACCTCACTAGACTGGTATTGAAAAATACCTCATGTTGCTCCTTGATAGTTCATTCTTTATGTAGGTGATGTGCAGCTCCCTGGGCAAATACCTAGATTGAACCCTGTAGTCAGAAGCTGGAGTAATAGGATGCTCTGCTTTGATTATTTTGCTCTGATTTGCCTCTCACCATTACTTGTTCATTTTTCTGCTAGGTGTTAAAAGAAAGCTGGATCTGAAGGTTATATTCACTCACCCAAATGTCAAAATTTGTGTGAACATCCCAGCTGACATTTTTTGCTCTATGCTTGGTAAAGAATGATCCAAGTATTTGACAGTAGTTCTATACCAACTGTGTCCCACTAGCCATGTTCAGGCATGAAAGCTCGATTTGGTTTATTGTCTCAGAAAGCTGATAAAGACCTGAAGTTGAGAAATGTTAATATAATAGCTTGACATTTTACTTTTTTTTTTCCTTTTTTTTTTTTTTCTTCAGCTTGGATCGAAAGTCATTTCATGGGTTTAAACTAAGGGAAATATACTCTGAGAGATTTAATAGACTAATCACTGACACTTCAGCTTTTTCTTACACTTACATCATTTGGCACTATTTACTGCCTCGTTACCAGTAGTGAGGGTAAGTATGAGGTGATTCAATTTCTAGTACTCAAAAGTTTCTGCGGTGTCTATTTGAAGCCAGGTGTCTATTTGAAGCCAAATGACAAAATAATCAGCATTAACTTGTTAGGCATCTAAGCCGTGGGCTATGACTTTTTGTATATGGATAACTTTTATATCCGAGTCAGGCTGACCAGTTTTCAAACTCTGGCCCTTTTGTCTAGATTAGTTTACTTGAATGATAGCTAACATGAAAGCATAACATGATACCGGAATTATTTTATTACATATAATTCTGTATTGTTTTCAGTTTTCACTTTTGACTGATGATTTTCAAATTTATGCTGCTGATAATAGCTGGAATAACAGCCTCTGCTGAAATTGAGGCAATGATGAAAACTGAGCATCTAATGTGTGAAACTTTTAAGGGTCTCCTTCAAACTCAGCTGACTCCCTGGAGGACTTTTCCAATTGATGCCAGTGGAGGGGTATGGAATAACAGTATTCACTAGCACACAGGCTGCACTGACCAGATTTGTGACTTAGATCCTTGTGGTCTTTCTTCTCCAAAAGGAAAAACAATAAATAGCTTCCATTTGACTACTTGCACTCATAATTTTTTGAGTAATTTTTAGTACAGAATTATTTCTTTTTTATTATTGTGCATCGTAGGTAAAGTTATATTACTCTGAAGAAATAATATATACAAATATAACTCACAAAAGGGTTTTCCTTAATTTTAAAACGTCAGTATAGTTTAAAAACCACAGTGTGGTTTAAAAAGTGTTCTTTGGAGCAGGAGTTATCCTCTCAGCAGGAATCTGCATATGTAGGACATAGTTTGGTGATTTAATAAATCTACTTTTAAAAAATTACTACATCATAACTGTGGTGGCCATGCTAAAATCTGCTAATGTAGTGAATCCTCTAATTTAGAGAAATTGTCCAGACTAGATTTTTTTTTTTTTTCCTGCTAGGTGAAACAGTGAGGATTCAGTATTAATAACCATAGTTCCAAACTCTAGTTTGGAATGGACAAAAAAAAAATCACTGCTACCTATGCTTGAAGAACTACATGTGACTTACCTGTTCTTCTCTCTGCTTCAGTTGCAGTGGATTGTGTGAGCATTTGAGGCACTGTAGAAAGGAAACTTCTTGTGTGCACAGTGCTTCAAATTCAATCTTGCACAGACACCAACAAACACCTCCAAATAATGATATCAGTGGTCTGAAATATGTCAGCTGTCTAGGAAGGTAGCTTCTGCTCGCAAGAGATTAAAAGGATTTGTGCTGAACTGGAATCCCCTTCTGGATCCAAGCCACATCTGTGGGCAGGTGCTCCTGAAAGAGAGGTAAGTGTCAGCTTCCCTCCCTCTAAGGGAACTCGGTGATGGGGAACACAGAGCATCGCGGAGACTCGGCATGCCGGAAAGGCCGTGTGGGATGATAACAAAAAGGAGCAAAAATTCGTCTCATAGGTGGTGCTCATTTAATACCATCAGAGTGTTTTTCTTCCTCTGTTGCAGAACATGGGCGAGACCAACATACCCAATCTCTGGTGTTTTGTTCAGTAATACATAGAGAGAAAATTCTTCTTTAGAACTGCTAGAAATTTTGCTTATTATTCTTTTTTTCAAATGAACATATCTAGGAACACTGAAGTAAATTCTCAAACTAACAACGTTACAAAATATATATTTTTCAATGAAGTTTGGAAATTTTAAATACAGGGGGAAAAACTTAGTGAATAATTTCAAATACTATCACTTGAATTTTTCAAGCTTTGAGTTTATTTTCAGAGAGACTCATATCGAATGTATTAAAAATGTAAATAATTGAGATGGAAAAATAAGAGCCTGGAAAATGAAAACCTCAACCAAGTGATGCTCAGGTCAACTCTGTCAACAAACTCAACACTGCCTCTGAAAACTACAGTAACACCTTTCATGTTTCCTTTCTCCCTGGTTGAGGTTTATAACTCCCTGATAGACCTTGAATTTGTTCACAATTTTGTGTGGGGATGCTTTCATATTAGATGAAAAAGTAGAAAGAAATGACTTTTACTGCCTGTCAGTCAGATCATGATGAAATATTGCATTCTGCACAGCACGCCATGTCCTGCAAGGCCTTGGCTTTCCTTTCCATGCGTGCCAGCATCCAGGTTTCTGTGGCTGGTTTTGTTCCCAGCTAAATTAGGCAGTTGGCACCACTAGAGCTCAAGTTTTTTAGGGCTTTTAAGTGCCATAGCAGGAAGAAAACAGTAGAAATGTTATCAATGATAAGTAATACAAAGTCTAACATAAGGAAAAAATGTTAACACTGTGAAAGGAGTCTGAGGAATCAGCTTATATGACAGTGCAAAAAAATGGAGCTGTGTTTGGAAGAAGAGATGGCAAATAAAGGTCTGCCAAGAGAGAAAAGAGGAGTGGATGGAGGGGAAAGCCAACAGAAGAAAGCTTGTATTTCTTCTGTTAACATCTTGCATGTAAACAGGAAACATGGAAGAGATTTTTGACATTAGACAGAATGATTGAAACTAGGGACATGGGCAAATTTTGAAGATTCAGTTTTTAAAATGGGAACTTTTGAGGAAATTTTTTAGCTTTTATTTCTCCTTTTCTGAGACTCCTAGGGAGAAGAGTGTCGTTGTCTCTCGTTGTCCATTCCATAAGATGCATATATTGCTGGGGTTCATGAGGTTCATTACTTTGACAAAACTCAAAAGTAGTTGCTTACGCAGCCTTTCTTCGACATGATCATATTTTGCCATTTAAATCTGCTTGTAAATAATTAGGTACTCAGTGCATGTGATTGACAATGGTTATTTGCTTACTTCAAGAACTAAGCAAATACTTTGACAAGATAAGAGAGGAATGAAACTAATTCATACTTTCTGTCACCGTTAATGTAGCTGATATTCCAGCTGAGGCTATTTGTTGCAAGCGCTGTATTATTGGAATTAACTGCTCAGAAATTACTCATATATAATTATATATAAACTTTTCTTTCTTCTGTGAATATTTTAATGTTATATAGACATACTATTAGATTTATGAAAAACTACTCTGAACAAGTGTTTCTCTTTTTGTCTGTTTGGTATTTCTTTTTCTTTCTCTGATTTGTTTACTAACTTGTTAAATGCTGTTTGCATTTTTAAATGTTATGTATTAACTTTTATATTTGTGAGAAATTCCATTACTGAAATCCATGAGACTCTGAGGGATCAATACAGTAGCTTTTATTTTTTTGGGCAGGTAATTTTATATGTTTAGATTTAGTAATTCATGCCACCATTTTTTTTTTAGTGTGTTCTGTCCAAACACATTTTTTTGTTTCTACTTTATGTATGACTTTTCATGTTAAAACCCTTGTTTTGGGCTTGAAGTCAAAGCTTGACTCACCAATTTAATGAATACATGTTCTGCTGAGAATATAGTACACAGTAGTGCAAGTAGTTGATTAGGGTGTACTTTCTAGGGAAAGTTCATGGGGAAGAGTTTTGTAGACATAAGCAGTGAAACAGCAAGCTTACTATAGTAGGAACAGCCTTATTTGTGGTTATGCTGTTTCAGCATTTTTGATTAGCTAGCTTAATTTTGCCAGATAAATCTTAACTTTTCAGCCTCTTTTCTCTAGCCACAGGCAACCGGATCTGATCTGCAGCCTTTTCTCTGTCTTTCACTCCGAAATTAGACAGGCAAAATGCTGTTGAAATGTGCTGCCATAGTCAGGTTATGGTAATTGCTCTCTAGTCCACATAATGTTTTAATATACAGGGTAAAATAAGTACCAGAAGGTTATTTGCAACAATTGAGCAGTAACACAGAGATGCACTGTCTGGACAGTGAGTAGTTCAAACTCAAAGGGACAACTATGGGAGAGCCCTCAGCTTTGCTCTCTACTGTGCTTCTGCTGATGTGCAATGATTTTTTTAAAAGGAGGCTCCTCTCATTTCAAAGGCGTTAGTCTGTATATGCCATAGGAGGCAATGCTTCCTCTCAGCTCTGGAAGTGCTATTGCATTGCTCTGAAGATTAATTTTCTTATTTCCTTTTCAAAAGGAGCCAAGTAAATTCCCTTATACGGGTGCTTTCTTTACAGTTCAGGTTATTATTTATATACAGACAAGGGGGCTTGTGTAAAAGAGGACTATTTAATGATAACATGAAGCAATATTTTCACTATTTTTACCTCTATCATATCATAAGGATTTTGCTCTTAATCTTTCTTGCAGAAAAGTCCTTCCTCCAAATTAGTGGTGCTTTCATTCTGGGGAACTACTCTGCAAGCTGTCTGTAGTGAACTAGATAAAATTGGTGACTAAATTACCAGACTAAATGCTTTGAATAGATGTATCTTATTCACTGACATATAACCACTACCACTGTATTTGATTTTATAAGGCTGGGATTTCTGTAATACATTATTTGATAGTGAATCCAGATATTGTGATTTTTCAAATGACTTTGGGTATTCAACCAAATTCTCATTGATTTTAAATTGTATCTGTGATAAACTAGGGAGTTTACAAAAGCTTTCCTTTCAAGAAAGGATACATTTATCCCCAATTTCACTGTAATTGTTCGTGAAAAAATACTTTTGTGCTTGTTCAATCCAAGCTTTTTATAATTAGTATTCAAGAATGTGTAGGAATCAAAATGCCTTTCCTCAGCTGGATAGCGTGTACCTGAGTTTGTACCATCTGGTCCTAAATTCTTAGTTAATACTGTGAGGTGAACTTAGAATAAAGTCAGTATTCAATAGAAGTAGGAGGATGCATGTGTGAGAAGAGAGGGAATAAGTGGAAGAGGAAAGGAAAAAAACTGCTCAGCCAATGCACTTTTCCAGTGTTTCTGCATACGTTAGTTGTATCATGTTGGTATCTCAAACAAATAACTAAGCTGATCTAAATATGCTAGCAGATTTGGTTGTTAATCACGAGTCTATCTTTAGCCCTTTGCCACTTTCACCCTAATCAATGAAAAGCTGCCAGAACCCCTACCCTGAAATCCCCACCTCTCCTTTTATCTAATGATCCCGGTTCTGTTGCCTGGAGACAACTGTAACACATGCAGGAACGCTCGTGAGCGGCTGTCAAGATGGCCATTTTATTACAGTGATTTATAAAATGGATTATCTGTGAAAATGGCTCAGCCTCTTCTGCAAGCGCCCTACAGAGGCAGACACAGCTCTAATTGCCTGGTCACACCAACGGGGCTCGCCTGCCTGATATTTTACAGCCATAGGCAGATGCTTTACTGCAAATGACAGCAGTCTAACCAGGAGGAATTAGCCAGCTCCTAATAGCATTAACCTCCGAGTGCATTCATGCAGTTTTGCTGTCCGTTGTCTTAGATTCTTTTGCCATCTCTGACCACCCTCAGGCCAGAACCATGTTTTCTTCCAAATTCTCTCTATCAATAGGAGGCAATGAGGACTCATGTAGTGCCAAGATGGAAAAAAATTGCTGCGACCAAAAACCAGGGATTGCATTTTTCCTTTTGTCTTGTAAAACAAATACTGTTTTGAAGTCTACATATTGAGATTGCTGTTCTTTTCCACACAGCACATGTTAGCACAACTTTTCAATTACCACTCCCTTTTGCAATGCTCAGTTGCTGTGGCAAATGCAAGGGAATTAGCATAAAACTCTGTGTGATCAGAAATATTTAGAAAAATGTTGTTATTTTAGTGCACTAAAATTTGATATTTTACAGAACTTAAGTTATGAAAGCAAAAGGCAAACAAGGAGCAATTCAGTAGCAAGGATGCTGCATTAAAGAAAAAAGTACTTAAATAATAGTTAACTAAAATTGGAATGAAGTACCCCACCCTTAATACAAAAAAGAAACCCTCCTCTTGCTGAGTATAAGTTAGTGTTGAGCCTCTTTACCGACTATAGCTCTTCAGAGACAAATATGAAATACTGGAGTCGTAGTAATTTCAGATGAAATCTGCTTCTAGTCAAAGTCTTCAACTGTATACGTTAACTCTGCCCAAATGAAGTATATGTAGTTGTCCTCCATTTCTAGTTTCTTGTTTCTACCAGTTATCAGAAAAACTTGGCAAGAAAATCACATGACAGTAACATGAAAACATGGAACAATTTGGTTTAATATGAGTAGAGATGGCCAGCATTTCTTTTTTTTTTAAAAAAAAAAAGGATTTTGGCTTTTGCAGGCTGCTGTTACTGAGCACAATTATTTCAGTAAATTATGGGCTTGTTTGCCAGTTGATTTTCAAAATGACTGTTTTTATTACCTTCATGGATTATAATTTATGGATTAAGCTAATTACACATAAAGACTTGAATCTCAAGTATCTAATCATATACTTCAACAACACTAAATATTATAGTTAAATGCTGAATATGTTTCCTTGAAAGCTATATTGATATAAGTATGATTATTTTAGCATTTTATTTTTTTCTATACTGTGAGAATGTGATCAATTACATGTGTAAAATTGTGTAGAAACTATATCTATACCAAATGGCATAAAATTATGTCTACTTGGAGGACAATATTTAGCTGCTGTGTGTGGAACCAGAGGACAAGCTTATTCTCAAAGTGCAATGTAGCCTTTCTTTTAAGCGATTGGACCCTTGCTCAACCTTTCCATCCTGAAATCTGAATTTCTCCAGCTTTGCATGACACTAAATTAGCTTATAACTTACCATTGCAAAATATATCCAAATTTAATTTGGTGTTTTGTTTATAAAAGTTATTTTCTGTTCTTCCAGAGAATAGAGTATTTGCTTTGAAAATGTCCTTTGCCTGATATTCACTAAGTAATATTTCTGCAGCATCCTTTCTCCTTTGTAGCTTCAGCAGGCCTTGCTGTCTGATGAGTCATTGCAGATTAGAACAGCTATGTGCTAAACAAATCAAGATGGCAACTGCAGTTAATACCATATGGTAAAGAAAACAAATTCCAACCTCAGATTTTTCTCTAGCTCTGCAGAATGAGGATGAACAACTGTGATCTCTGAATGAGAGACAAGATAGCCATTTCAGCTTTGTTGCTCTTTTCAATATTCTTCTTCAGCTATTTTATTGCTGTTTTTCCTTTTGTAACTCTGCTTCAGTAATGGGTAAGTATAGGAGTTAATGAGGTCTGTTGATTCATATAGAATCATTACATAAGATAACTAACTTTATAAAAAAAATCTATTTAAGCGCACATGCTTATATGAAGCATTAATTAAGCTCTCAGAAATCATGCATTTAAATATTTTCCTGATTCAAGAATATAGTGCTCATCAGAATACATCAGATTTCAAAGTGGTTGCTCTTTAATCAAAAAGAAAATTGGAACTTGATCATGATGTCTTAAAAATAATCATGATATTCTTAATATGCCCTCTATTCCATGCAGATAGGAAGTTCTATTTTGATACAGATGAGTTTAGAAATATATACTTATCTATCTGGAAAATGTAACAAGAGATAGAATTTTAAAAGGACACATGCAGTATTTTGGATCCAAATATTAATTTTTGTATTATTTCTGATTTTCTTTGGCTGGTTACCTGGCATGGTAGGCTCTGCTAACGTATTTGGACTGCAAGATTAGTGTGTCTTTGCAGAAGAACCTTGCAGATGCATTGCCTGGACCTGTAACCTTTCTATGAAGAAAGATTACTTCTACTTCTAGGAAGAAAATTTTTTTTTTTTCAAAGTAATCCAGTAATTTTGTAGCAATTCCCTGATTCAGAAGCTTTGAGATTCCCCCTTTGATGTCTAGGAATTTCCCAGATATCTAGGAATTCAGTCTTTTTAGGAACTCTTCAACACAGAACCATTCTAAGAACTGGTCAGTGCTTTCTGGGATCTTTTTCTGTGCTTTCTAGTATTCCCATTTGCTTTCTAGGGATTTCCCACAGCTTTTTAGGGAATATTGTAACTGGAAAAGGTATGTGAGTCTTTTTACTGTTTTAAAGACCAGTGGCCATGGCTTTCATATTTTTTGCAGCTTTTTTTTTTTTTTTTTTGCACCAAAGGACCTATTTGAAGGGCTTTGCTGATTGCATTCTATTCTCAGAAAGAGAGACCCAGGACCTTCCTTTACCATAGGTGCATGCTGTGTAATTTTGTCCTATGCTAATGCTACCTGCAATGTCACTACTTAAATAGAAAAGTGGAGGAACAGTTGCTTTAAAATTACTGTGGAGACTTCTGTCTACATACATATTCCTGGGTACACAGACATACGTTTTGACTGCTGCTACGAACAGAGGCAGAGGTATAATTGCCCTTGCTTGGTTTGGCTGCCCTCCAAAATAATGCAGAAAGTCACTTCTCAAAATTGTCCTTAACTCAACTACAAAAAAAAGATGTCCTGGATTTGACTTTGTAGGAGCTGTATGCCAAGTTTAGCACATTACTGTTTCTCTGTTTAGTGAGTATATTGCTATGTGTTTGAGAGGTATATGAACAGCAAAGCAGGATATATGAAGAACCACAATACCACATGCAGGATTACTTGTTTGGAGGGGAAAAAGCATATATGACCAGAATTTGTCTCCTCACCTTTGGAGATGATATAGTATAAATATATAATGTAGACATAAGAGGTATGTTCTCAGACAGCCTCTAAATTAGGACATGAGGGAATTACCAATTAGAGAAGCTTGTTTGTCTGTGTAGAGATCAAAGGGGCAAAACGTGGTCCATAATACTCACCATTTTTTAATTTTAAACTCCAATTAAGTGATGCAGAATAATCTTCAGCATTCCATCTGGCAGAAGCAAGGAGAGAGTGGGGGACAGCAGTTAACGACATTAATCAAGGCTTGAAGTAGACAGGTTCAAGTACTGCAAGCTTCGTTTAAAAAAAATGAGTTGGGGACAGGTTTAGGATTGGAATAACATTCCAAAAACACTGCATGCAGTGCAAGGAAGAGGAGCCAACTTTGACTCTTGAGGTCTTTTGTTAACCCTTTGCTGGCATTTTGTAGACTGTGGTAAGATGACCCATAATGTCATTCATTACTACCTTGGGTTAATAGTGAAGTATGGGAAAGGAAACATAATTGCGTTCCATTAAAATATCCCTTTATTGCCAGGCTCCCAGGAGGCACTTGGGAAAAAAAATACATAAATTCAGTTGTCATATCACATTTTTTTTTAAAAAGTAAAACATAATCTTGTTTCTTTTGAATAATTTGGCAACTGATAGTGCAAATCACCAACACATTTTTACATATGAAGTATTATATAGAATAGTATAAGGTTTGTATCATTTTTCGTTATGTTTCTGTTCAAAATAAGCACAGAAAAATATTTTGGCAAAAAGAAAATTCTTAACACACCCGAAATGTTGTTTCAATATAAATATATCAGATATACATACAGATAGGTCCAAGTATATCCTCGCTGACTAAAAGCATAGTTAGCATTTAATGTGGAGGAACGTCTTTGACAACACTGCAAGAAGGGCTCTGTGTTGTTGCCCTTATCTGTGGTCAGTCTCTACCAATACAAAGAAGGCCTGATTACTATTCCATTCTAGTATTATAGAGTACTTATTATAATATAATTATTTCAGTAAAAGCTGTGGGGGAACAGAAGGCCAAGCTTACTGAGTTGTTTTCTCAGTACTGTTAGAGCTAGGAGAGACATTAGACAGCATCTTTTTTAATGTATCTGAAATTTTCTATGAGTTTAGTAGATTTTAGTAAATATTGTCAGTAAAACATTCTGTGAAAACCTAAATATAATATAGCAAGATTTCTGATTTTTTATTGAAGACTAAATGAATTCCTACGTTTCCTAATTTTTGGCTCAGCTTAAACAATATCTGATATATTCATTCTTGGCTATTTTTTCAACTTACCACAGGGAAAAAAATCATCTATTTGGATAATTGGTTGTTTTAGATAGTATTTAACTTATACCATAGGAAGCTAAGGGAGTTTTTTCCAGCAAAATTCTTTACCCCAGGAAAGGATAAAGGCAATAATTGTGGTCAAAACCAAAAAATATAATACATTACTTCTAGCTCTATCTTTACATACCACAGGTACTTTCATATGTTTTTACATATACTTTCAATCAAACAACTGACATTCAAATCTTCTAAGAGATTTAATGTTTTCTGTATACTGATATGGTATGTGTTTATTTCCAAGAAATGCTGAAAAAATATACAATGTATATTAATACACATAAGATTTAGTTTAACTAATTAAGGCATCAAAAACTTCTGAAAATCTTACTTTATATTACTAGAGTATTCAACTGCATATAGAATGCTTGCTTTTTTAGTATATTTTTCCTATGCACGTGATTAAAACACAGTGCAAGAGTTGCAGATGCTTTTACGTCATCTGCCACATCTTTGAAAGTGTTAATCTCACTAAATGAAGCTGTGCAAATAACTTAAAATCCATTCCCAGAGATCAATATTAAAAATGCAGTTTAATTATTCTCTTACACTTTGCTGAGAAGATAGAATTGAATAGTAGATATTCAGTAGCTTTTTCCATAATGGACAATAAAGATATTTAAAAATCAGACTAAAGTCTATTAAAACTATTTAGGGTAGGATACATAAAACATTTCTAATCTTCCTGTGCTTTTGCTGTGCTAGCATACTGCTTAAGATAAGTAAGAAGTTTCTGCAGCAGATATGCAATTGTGGAAGGAAATAAACTTGAGATGTTTGCCTTTTTTGACTTCTGCAACAGGAGAGTAATTGGATTCATTTAAGTTCTGTTAACATAATGGTAGAACTCTAAATATTGCTAAATACTTCATGTTGTTACAGTTTCTAAATCAAAAAAAAAGAAGAGTCTTATTAAAACTTAACCAGCAGAAGCTAACCATAACTGATTCTCTATTTAAATTGATTAAAAAAAAAAGGGAAGGGGAGGAAAGAGATCATTTAGACTTACTGAGATCAATATAGCTTATCAGCTGATATATTTGAAAAAAAAAATAGGGTCAATAGGGCATTACCTTAAATATCTGGATTTTGGAGAATTTTATGGACTGAAAATAAATGTTAAGCCCTTGAGGAAATTCACAGACAATTAAGGAGATCATCTAACACTAGAAAAATATTAGAGTTCAGCTGAGAGTGAAATGTCTCCTTTTCATTTCCCCTTTCTCCTGACTATTGGCAGGTCAAAGCTTTTATTATGTAAAAGTCGAATTACGCAAAAACAATTGTTACAGTGATATTGTCTTTTGGTAAATGTCTGTTATATTATCGAACTACATATAGTTCTTTTAATCTCTGTACTTTTATGAAGTCCGAGTAATTCTTATGACATAGTATATACCTGGCTTTCAGTTTTTATAAAATGGAAGTAATACATTATTCAAAATTCCTGGAATTAATTTATATTTACCAGGAGAAGCCATTACCATTTTTTTCTCCTTTGTTTCAGATTTTGATTGAACGTAGCTCAGCCAAAGGACTAAATCATTGAGATCTGACGTCTGTTTCGGTCTACTTAATTTCCCAAAGAAATATCCCAACTGTGGTACTTTGGATAGGTTGAGCAACTATGGGAAAAAGTATTTGGAGCTTTATCCAGGCTTATATTATTTATTCATCTGAGTTGGAAAAGTGCTGGAAAAATGCAGAGCTAGAACCAAATCAGAAAGCTTCTGACCATTTGTTTTTAGAACTGAAGCAAAAGGAAGACATAGACTATAATGTCTTTAAAAAAAAAAAAGCAAATCATTTTAAGTATTTTTGTGGTAATATCTTTTGCAAGAAATGAACAACAATTCACTAATTGTCTCTACTGTCTTACTTGCCTAGAAACACAGACCAAATCTTTTTGAACTCACCATTGAGATACAGCAATTGACTGGTAAGCAATGTAGATACTGCTCAGGATTAAATGCATATGGTAACAAGGTGATTTCACTGAGGAAATAAGATGCCCTGTTTTAGCAACAGAATTCTTCACTTGATGAGGCTTTTCATTAAATTCATTAATCTTCAATAATGTCTCTGCGAAGGGGACAATCTTTAATGAAAAGGTCTTTTCTTAGGACCAGTTAGTCTAAAGGTTTTGAGCTTCTATTAAAAGAAAGCATTTGTTTTGAATTACTGTTATCTCCTGCGAAAGCTGATTTGATTTCCCTTTTTTGTTTCCCAAGCTAAACTTCACCTTTGCTTGCTCTTTACTCCAACTATGCAAAGGTACTAGAATAGCTGCTTCTTCCTACACTGACCTAATCTGTTCATTTTACTGGAATATTCGCTTTACCAAGTAGAAGTGAAAAAGTAGATAAAAGGATCTGAAATGGAAATTCAAAAGCATCCATAGGATGTTTGATCTTATAATCTGTACTGAAATCTAAGCAAAAGCATTATAATGCACTTCACATAATTATATCTGTCCTGTACCTGTTCAGTTTATTCTCCTGAATCAGTAATCTGTTATTCTAAGTGTTAGCATTATGTTAATACTTGTTAATATATGAAAGCTAAATGTTGTATTATCAAAAACTGTTAATCAACAAACGTGAACAAGAGCATAAAAAAGTTTATAGTAAACTAGGTGTGATAGTAATATACATGATCAAGATGAAAACATGAACCCAACTTATTTAGTTAACTAAATTATCACAGCTCATATTTTCTCCTTGCAGTATTAAATTGCTTGATGAAATGATGATCAAGGCAATCAATTCCCATCAGTAAAATTCAATTTGATATTTTCCATGAGAAATCCATTAACACTGCTCTAGATGGTTACCATTGAACATACATTTCATAAAATTATTCTTACAATTATTGGATATCATCCTGTTTTCACTGTAAAGAATGATAATGCCCTAAGGATATCAGTAAGATAGAATTTACCCATTTCAGAACCAAGCATATCTTTTGATTAGTTGTCACTCTTTCTAAACTGTAGTTTAATACAATTTAAGCTGAACAAATATGTATAGAAGCATTGGAGCATAACTCTGAAGTTGCTAGAGCTCTGATTGAGTGTTAATTCTTTTTTTGTTTTATATTGCACCTTTATGAGTTTTTTGGCTGGATAAACAAATATTGATTCATCAGTTGCAAAGGAATTTAAGTCTTTGGCTTTAGTCACAATATTACCTTTATTTTATATCTATGGATCTATTACTGATATATAGTGGAAAAGTCAATTCTTCACTTTAATAAGATTAGGATGAGGCTTGAGATAGAGGGTGAATACGTACCCAAAATTGATTGGAAATCACTTGCTGAAGCAGTTTAGTGTAAGAAAAGCCAGTTTCAAAATATATTGAATAACTGAAGTATGAAAACATTGCAAATATTCTCTTGTGCTAAATCTGTATTACGAAATAAATAATTTTAAAAAAGCTGTCCAAATGGTTGCCAACCTGGTATATACACCTAGTATATCAAGGTATATCTACTTGTTTACCCACCGTGAGTGGCAATTTAAGCTCACAGCCTGGATCTCATCCTGAGACAGACTAGAAGTGCTCACATAGTTGAGCAGCAGTTTCATTTGAGAGATGGCAATTAGCACTTAAAAACTACAAATGTATTCCAGCAACTCCTGGTCCACTTCTTCATACTGTCCCCCTTATGCTTGACTGTCTTGAAAATCTTGGGCATCCGTGGAGCTGTTGTCTGACTACCTGATGAGGGGGATTCCTGCTGAGTGGAGCTGTTAACTCGCTCAAATGCAAAATATTGTGGGGTTAGATTCAAGGTGCATGAAACTATCAATACTTCAAACACATACAGATATAAAATATGAGTGGATTAAAAGCATATTTGGTTAGTATCCAAAAGATTTGTTCCACCATATGTTCATTTTAGGAGTCATAGCTCTTGGTGAAACCCTGAAATAAAGAAATGCAGATTTTTGAGAAACTGAACAGTCAATAAAGTGAGTTCCATAGAAAAAGATACCTAGAGACTTGCAGTACTGCATTAAGTACTGAATTGATTCAGTACTATACTTTTATTGTCACGGGCAATGCATGGTTCTGTTTATTATCGCATTTCTCATCTATCTACAATATTTATGTGACCTATAATGTTCACATTGTTTCCCTGTTTTAGCCCTCCATACAGAATTAAATAAAATTTGTACCAGAGTGAAGTAACACAAACAGCCTTGTTTGCTTAGAAGAGTTATCAGTTCTTGGTAAACAGCTAGTCCATGGCTAAATTTTGTCCGCAAAATCCTGTTTTCTTAAAATTACCCTTTACATATAAATGAAGGCTTATAAGGCAGTAATGCCTTATACTTTTCTGTTTACAATTTCTCTTTTCTGCTGGCTAAAATTTTAATTCTTGTGGAAGATTACTTTTTTCCAAAAGCCTATAGAACAGAGATTAAGCACTATGGAGTAGAAAAATTGTTTTTTACATTATTTAATTAGTAACAGTTCAAAGTGATTAGTCTCCTGAAAAAAAAAATTCAACATGTGTACATTTAATACATAAATGAATATGAAACAACAGGAGGTGAGCAAATGATTGCTATTCATAAAAATAATTCCTTACAGTAGCCACAAAAGCTTTCACAGGCATATGCTGAATATGAACTAGGCTATTAAATATATCCCTAATTTCACTATTGAAGAACATGAGAACAATTATTACTTTTTTTTTTCTTGTGGTATGCTTTTTTTTTTTTTTAATACATATTCCTTATATAATGGTTGGGGTTGTTGAGGAACAATTCTTCATACTGTCAACCTTTGAGAATGAGATAGTCTATATGCTATGATTTTATTAGAGTTATTATTATATTTTATAAGGGTAAAAGAACATGATGCAAGTTTAATTTTGTAGCATTAATATACCAAAGGGTCCTATACTTTTATTTGTTAACATTTCTGTTTTATGATCACCAGAGTATATAAATATCAATTTTAACTTATCTCTTTTTCTTTGAAACAGGCCTCTTCTTGTAGAGACCGCCATCGTCACATTTCAGGCCTCGTGAGCTGAAGATAAAATGGACTCCTGGAGGTAGGTAAGAGATAAAAAAGGTAGGAAGAATGTGATTTTTCTTTGCTTTAAGTAGATATCTCTAAAGAATGAAAGGCTGTTGGCAGTCTGTCCCATGCACCCCATAAAGATTCAGTGACATATCTATGTTAGGAAAGAAATGCTTTTGCTTTTATGTTCATGTGTGTTTAATGTGCATATGCATATGGAGGAAGTGTGAAATGTCTGTCATTTCTAAACTTCTGGTGGAATACCTGAAGTTAGTACTACACTCAAAGTACTCAAACTCATGTGGATTGTGTCAAAGTAGATGTTTACCACTTTTCACAATCAAATAAAATTATTATTATTTTTAATGCCATCTCTTACAATTGTCCTTTGCTGATATTGGCTATTATAATGTATTATCTGAACAAACCAGAAAGGAGGATGAAGTGTATGTATTTAAAGAGTGGAGAGTGATCAGAGAGAAACTGAGTTTTCTGGAGTTAAATGAGAGTAATTTACAAGAACCAATTACTTATATCTGCAAAATGGGGTCACCATGAGTAGTGCTTGTACACAGCGGAAAATAATTTGACAGTTCAGACATCAATTCAAATGCAACAGTGCCCTTCTTTATGATATTTTTAACTATATTTTCTAAACACTTAGCTATAGTTACTATTTTGTCCTATAGCGTTCACATAGTGGATAGTGACAGAAAATGAAATAAAATCTTTCCATTCCTATTCCTGTTTGGACTGTATTCAAAATGTTTAGATTACAAAATAAATTTAAAAGATGTAGCTTATTTCTGCAATAAATAAATGTGGCTCTAAAATACAAATTTATTATATCACAACTGGAGCAGCAGCAAGAAAAGTAGATCATTTTGAAAGAATGAAAAGAGAATATATATTTATCTATAAGATATTATGAAATATTTGAATGTAAGAGGTTTAAAAAGCCCCTAGTATTCAGTAAGTTGGAATAATAAATCCAATAGTTTTGCTTAACCATACATGAAACAAATCAACAAAAGGAAAACTGTTATCAGAAAATGATGTGAATCACACGTTCAGCTAGTTCTAAATAGAAACTAATGCAGTTGATTCCGAGTTTCTCATTTTCTTCAAGACCATCATATTTAGTTCTACTATACAGAAAACTTTGCATATCTTGATGGTGAAGCAAATAACAAGTAAACAGGAGCTCGATATATGGACCAAAACAGACACTTACTGAAGTTCCTTATGTCTACATTTTTATTTATTGTGCTTACAATGTGAAAAACATCTTTGAAATGTAGGCTCATTTAGGAGATCCCTGGGAGGGAATGCTGCATGAGATTCATCCTTGTTTCATCCATCTTTCCTCCTTTGTGTGTATCTCTATTTTGGACAGGCAAAGTTCCTCTTATAAGAGAGAACAGAGTGATCTGCTGGTGCAGGGGCAGGCGTGTGGCTGAGGGAATCGAGGACACAGCTCATCACGGTAGAAGATGCCTTTGTAAGGACAGGAGTGGGAATACCAACCTGACTTTGCTTTCTTTCAAAAATTTGAAATGATTCCTTCACCCACATAGCTGGTTACTGATATGGGCAGCCTTCGTGGTTTAGTTCATGCCTATTTGTTGCTCAGTGACCTGAACACTGCTTTAAGACCCAGGCCAGTAACATATATGAAAGCTGTCTAATTGTAAACACATTAGCAGTATCATTCATGTGCTTAACATTAAGTCTATTCCTAAGTAAATGACTAAGTCCTATCCTTTCAGGTGAAAAGCACAAGTCATTCATAACATTTGCATAGATATGTACTGTGATCAACAGCATTTTGTTACTTGTTCACTATAGCTGACTTTGACTTTTCATTATCAAACTTCTGGCTTTTGAGGAAATGAAGAAAGAAGTGAGAAAATTGAAAGCACCCTTTAGGTACTTTTCATTATTTGCCTTAGGTGTAAATAGAATTTAATCAAGAGATTGTTAAGCCACAGAAAACCAGGTTTCTGGGTATGCATGCTTTTGTAGATGGTAATAATGAGTATACAAATAGGATCTAGGGAGGTAATTACAAGAATGATTAACAAGTTCAAGTAGCATGATAAATTATTCAGAGCTAGAAGTATTTTTGCTAACCCAAAGTACAAGAGAAGAGCTCCATAGCCAATTTTCAAAACCAAAGGAGAGAGAAAATTCTATAAACAACATATGGCTTCTAGATTTGCTGCTTTCCTTTGTAAGGATGGGTATAAAAAATAGACCTCTTATTAGCTAAGGAAGATGAGCTGCTCTTTCATTGTTTTATACCTTTTTTCCCAGCTAAAATAAAATGTAGCCTTATGAATTTTTATATTACAATTATGTGAAACAAATACAGTCATTTTTACATGATCTGGATTTTGCCTGATTTTTTTAAGTTCTACTCCATCTTCTACTAAGGTACTAATGATGAATAATATTATTTGTATTCTAGTCACAGTTAGACTCCAAGTCACGAATCAGGTTGCTCTCTATGCTGGATTTGGTAGAGGCAACAAACAAAGGAAACATTTTCACACTTTGAAATGTTCATAGATAAAAATGAGATCTTGTTATGGCTTGCCTTTTATGAAGCATTACTTCATTTCTTTCAAAAGAACCAGAAATAAGAAGACAAATGGCTCCCCAAAGTTCTCTTTCAAAGGTTAGCTTTTCTCATACAGCATAAAAAGTACCTGGTTCGTTCAAAAGCGCATTTTCCTTCTGAAGTTTTTTAGTAAATTAAGAGGTTCAATGTAGAGCTTTGCTGGCCAGCTGATGCCATCTACTGGGGTCTGTCTAAAGAGCTTAAGTGACACAGCGTATTTTTCCAGGGGAATTACTTGGTGTCAGTCAAGGTTAAAGCTAGATTTAACCTGGTTCTCAATTTCCCATATAATTAAGTCATTGCATAGCAAGTCTTCTGTGTGTATTTCTCAGTTGATTGTCATTATACAATTTAAGTTTTTTTGAGGTCCCTACAAATTATAACAATCAGCAGCAGGTTCCAGAGTCTTTGAACACAAGTTTTAGTTACTGATGTTACTAAATACGTCAACTTCATGCATTCAGTTTTAAATATGTGATTCTGTGATTTGTTCCACAAAACTCCTAATACATATATAGAAGTTATGCATCATCTTAGGTATAACAGACAAGATGTGAAACTGGCCGCATGGTTTGCTGGGCTTACTCTTGTTAAATATTTGTTGAAGGGCTTTGCTGAGTTGAACAAAAGAGGGAAGTGCTTAAATTCTAGTGATCTAGTGATTTGGAAGAGTGTCCATTTAGACTGAAGTCTAACGGAGAAATTGAGGTGGACAGACCTCAGTGTCTCCTTGGAGGACTCTTAATCTCCTAATAGAGAAGTACAACCCGCTTGGAAACCTCATTGCTCCATGACTCCCTGGGACAGGAGATGGTAGAAGAAAATGAGGAGGCCACGGCAACTTGGAGAAAAGGGCATGAAGGAGATGCTATGGGTGAGGTTTCTATAAGACTGCAACAGAGATCTCTTCTCTTGTACGGACATGGTTGTCTTTTTTTTTTTTTCAGTTGTGGGAGTTGTCTTTCTATATTTTACTAATAATGTAATACAAAAGCTGTTGCTTAAAGAACAGAAAATAAGGAAGTGATAAAGGATGCACATTTTCCTCAAAAAAAGTTGAGCTTTGGGTAAAGTGACAGAGATTTACAAACTTAAAAAAAAGAAAAAGCCTTTATATTTGATAATAATGTTAGTTCTTTCTAGTAATATCTTTTGTTAATCACACCTCTTGATGAAGTAGCATTTTG
>JAUBOD010000011.1:1443949-1476384 GCA_032353885.1 Nothura maculosa
AAAAAAGTTGTAAAAGTTTCTTTTAAAATTATTCAGTTAGCTATTTAATGAGAGTCTGCATCCGTCAATGAGACATGGAATTACTACAGATGGAGCTAATGCATCGTAGAGGTCCAAGAGACAGCACTGCTAATAGCTCACAGTGCAAGCTGAAACAATTCAGATGATAGCTGGTGGGCCCAAGGGGTAACACTCCATCCAGGAAGCATGTTGGATGTGTGGGACAGATGGAGAGAATAACAGTCCACTTAAAAGAATTAACCTGTTTTTTTGCTGTTGTTCCAACAAGGATCTGTTCTTTTTATAAATCTGTGCACACACGATTTCCTTCAGATACTTGACTTAAATAAGCCTTGACTAAGTTTGATGAGGCAATTGGAAACTCATGATCCCTACCTCAACCTTGTCCTCCTTGATAGCCTGTGCTGATTAGAATTGCTTAGATTAGTGCAATTTGCTGAAACACTACCAGGATGGAATTTCTATAATGACTACAACAAGAGACTCTTGCATATGCTGTAGTGAAACCCTATGATTATTATTAGATCTGCAAAGTCCATCATGTAAATGATAAATCTGGATTGTCTGTCTGAATTCTACATAATACAATAGCTATGTATTTTAAGCGTCTTTAGGGGAAAGAAGGAGCAATCACTGTGTGATAATTTTTTTTCAGACATATTATGTCTTTGTCCTACACCTTCTGACCAGCAATTAATTCCTAGTACCCATTACTGTTTGCATCATTCATTGATTGCAATGAAATGACAAATGCCTCCTGCAGAAGTATCGTTTGTATAATTGTATTTCTGCCAGACTTACGCTCTGTTGCTGAATCTCACTTCAAAGTATATTTTCTTATTGTATGAAGTTTCCTAGTGACATATTTTTAAATTTGATTGAAAAGTTAAAGTGTCTGACTGGCTGCTTCATGCTGAACAGAGTGAATAACTTCTTTTTTTTTTCCTTTTCTTTTTTTTTCTTTTTTCATTTTGTCTATCAAACTTAGTATAGCTCTGATTGCTCTCATTCTTTTGCCAGGTCTGAAAGACCAATAGGATTGTGCTTTTAAGTATTTCATTAAAATCTCTGCTTGCATATGCTATTTCAGTATTTTAATAATATTTTTGGTGATACTTCATTCCTATTCTTTATTCTTATACATCTACAGATCTATCATGCTGCTATGTACAGCATTATATTAGTATGGCATATGAGTATTCCATCTACTGAATTTAGGAAAATACACTCCTTTCATTAATTGAAAATAAAATGGGAGCAGAGTTGTAAATGTTTCCATAAAATTTATTCTCCCTATTTCAGTGTCTCATATACCTTGGTGACTTATTGAATTGAGATAAAATACATAGCAAATAATTTTCAGTAACATAAAAATTCAGAGTAAATGTTTAAATTCAACCCTTACTTTTACTTTCAATGGAAAGACAAGCTATCCATGCACAGCTCTGAAAGGATTTCTTCCCTTCAGTTAGTTTTCAGCGATAACATATAGTAAGCATATAACACTTAGGTATAATCAGTTCATTTTTTAGATGCTCTGAATGATTATATAGATCTTGTTATGGCATTCCCTGTTTATAATTAAAACCTACTTTTGGTCAAGCTTAAAATAAACAATAAAACCATTAAATAAATCAGGTTGTTGAACAACATATTATCATTTTTTCTTCATCTGAGGTACACATAAATAGTGAAATAAAGCAGTAAATAAGAGAGATATTTAGGCTTATTGATGGTACAATAGTTAACTCAAGTTTGCAAGAAATTACAATTAGTAATTTCAAAGGAGAGGGAAAAAAAAGCCATTCTATTTTCAAATAAAGGATGATTGGTGATATCAGAATGTGAGCACAATGCAGCCACTAAGAGGTTTTGAACACTGAAATAAGACCATTTCCAGTTGTGTCCTGTTTTTTTAGGCAGCAGGAGATTTACTGCTCACAGCAATAAAAGAAACAGCAGCTTTGCTTCTGGCCAATAATCTAAGTGGGGGGCGGGGAAGATGAAAAGGAAACTATGTTTGGATTTATAATAAAATCCTTCTGTAGGAAGGACATAATAGATTTCAACATAAGGCTACCAAAAGGGTAAGAATGAACTTATCATTCAGACTTACAATCCAGTGACAGTTATCTTAATTAGTAATGTACCAGGCTGCACAAGATGTGCAACTTCAAAGTTTAAGGAACAAGGAAAAATAAACAGTTAAAAGGAAATCATAAATTATGTAACGTGAATAAAACAAATCCAGAACTTAGAGACAAGTTAAATCACTTCATGATGTTTTACCTGCCCACTTCCTCCTCATAACTTATTTCTTACTTACTTAACTGTGCTTATCATCTTGCTGTTAACTATTAGTGATTTCACATGTCATAACCATATTAAAAATATTTTTTTAGTGGATGGAGGGTGGAAGAGTTGTTTGTTAATGAACAACTGACTTGCTTCTTTATCCCTGAGGCTAACCTAGAGCTTTTTCTAACACAATAGTCAAACTGCTCTAGATTAAATGACCTCTATTGAACTGCGTAATTGGCGGGAATTGTTAAAATGTGGTGTGTATTAAGTCCTTCCTTCATCTAACTCTGCTTCTTCCTGTGGTTTTGTGGTCAATCTTATTTCATGTTGGGACTTTAGTAGTACTGGGTACTCAAATCAGAGACAAAGCCCTACTGGGATAAACACTGCAGATACCAAGCAGGAGCAAGAACCTCTATAACTCTGGCTCCAATCAGGGTGCTCTGGGAGGCAAGTCACCTGGCGTGGGATAGTGTCCATCCCATGGCCAGCTTGTGTCAGAAGTAGTGAGCAAAGACTTAGGCACAGCTGACAGCAGAACATCTCCACTGTTTGAGAAATATATTCAACCCCATTTCTCCTTGAGTGTCTGCAGAAAGGGGAGGTACTTGTGGCCCACATGCTTGTAGGTTAGTTCAAAGAAAATGAACAGTTGAACAAAGCCATTCATTCTCCTTTTTTTATCATTTACTTCACACTTTAGAGCAGATATAAATGTATAAATATGACAATTTACACCTGCATGTTTGTATTTAAAGAACCAAATTAATCCATAGACATTTAGGTTACCACCACAATTTTGCTTAACTTTCTGCTTGATCAATATTCAAAGAAGACAGTTGGAAACTTCCAGCAAATCAGTTATGCATGATAATGGAGGTAATAGAGGAGATCTAGCAGCTCATTTCATGGCATAGATCTTGACTAATATTCAGATCTGTTATATGCAATTGGCCTAGTAGCTGGGAATGCATCCCTATTCAGTTGCATTTTAACCGTATGCATAATTATGTTGATTTCAAATCAGTATTTAGAGTAATAATGATCATTCTGCTCTTGTTATAGACTTTGTTCTAGAAAGATTGGTCCCTTAAAGACAGACCAGAGAAACTACTACCAGAGAAGCAGAACTACTACTACACTACAGCAGTCTGGGAGAAGCCACATCGTTCTTCTGCTCATCCTCTTCTTGCAGGGTTGTGCTGTAGCGTCCTAAGCATGCAGCAAACAACCCAAGGCATAAAGGAAGGACAAATGAATAAGAGCTGAAGTGAGATTTCAAACAGAGCAACTGGAATGCATTGGTGGTTATTGAACCTGGCTGATCTTATTTCATTAAAGAACATAGGTTAATAAGATGAAAACAAGCTGTTGCAGGCTATACCTAAAACTGCCTTATTTTTAATTTAAAGATTCACATGGTAAAATAAGCACTTAACAGAGTAATATAATTTTGAATAAGTATCATGCTAAAGGGCATGTTTCTGCATGACTTCCTTTAATAACTGCCGTCTACAGCCCGATTCAGCCTTTCAGATTATTGCAAACTGAGTGCTTTTATATAGTTATACAATATTCTGTTTTATTCTTGCTATAGTAAAAACGTGATTTTGTTGTTGACCTTGTAAGTGGTAGACAGACACTAGAAAAGATGCCAGAGGAATAACATTTAAATTAGTATATTTGAATTGGAAAAATTCAGATATATGAAGAGCTAAAGCAATTTTAAAACAGTGTAGACATGTTATCTCTTGTTTAGAATACAGATCACTTTACCATAATAAAAGCGTTGAAAAGTTAATGAGATAATTGGAAGATTTTATTATGTAACTTGACTTTAGACCTTCGCTAAATATAAGTGGTGTCAAGTGGAATAAATTTCAAGTTTAGTTGTCATTTTTTACTTGACAATGTTGTTTACCTTATTTACTTGCTTTTTTCTCGTTAAAATATATTGTACCCGTGTAGTTTTTGAGAGGTAAATTGAGTAATTATCTTGGAAATATACCTAGGCTAAATTGTGATTTTAATTTAGTAAGTCTCCTTCTGAAGAATGGAAAGTAATTCTGACTTTGTCAGGAAGCTTTAAATAACTGAACTGTGGGAAATTCACCCAGGTGTGTGCAGACTAAGTATGCTTGCAAGACAGATCATCTGGGAAATCTTTGTTTTTAGACATTGACCACTGACAAGCTGTGAAGGTTGTTTTAGCCTATTTGTCTAGTATTTGTTGATAAATATGGTATGAACCTCAGGTTGTCTATTGCACCCCTAAATAACTTATTTTTAAATATTTTTCTCTCTTATTTAAAAATATGTCTTGTTTACCTTCTGTGAAATTTCATAAAACTCACTTTTTTTTCTGACAGTTTTTATTTTTTAGCATTTCTCTCTGATTCTGAGCTTAAAAACAACAAAAATCCTTTGTTTTAAAGTTAGCAGTATATTTATTTCAAATTCTGTATTAGGATATGACGCACTTTGGAAATGATATCTGAATTTTAGTAAGCAACACCTCAGGATATTTATCTGAAAACTTGGACTCCAATGCAGATGAAAAAATATAGGAAACACTTGTCTGTTACTGGAAAGCATTCACTGACATGAACAAACCTCTATTTAATTTAGGTTGAAATAATATGGTATGAATGACAGTGTTTGATTAAAAGCAGCAATACTAAAATCAAATGTGTGTCATCTTTTAGTTTCATGGATCAACCTTTAAGGATAATGTAAGTCCTACTGAAAAAAATGGAAAAATCCTTAAAATACGTCCACTTTCAGTGTGTATTTGAGGGAACATTTCCAGTTACTGCTTTCTCAATATTCAAGATTTCCAATACACTGACTCAAATGTTTATAGCTTCATGCCAGGAGAGCTTGAGTTCACATGGGTCTTTTTATGATGATACGGAGAATGGGAGGAATTCATTTACTTCCAATTTAATCCAAGCTGTCATCTCTATCTGTTCCAGATAAGGAGATAAAAATACAAAAATTTCATGGCATGCAATTTTTTCATATACATGTGCAAAGGGAGAACGTACATCTTTCCCTTTTTTTGGACTGGACACATTTATTAACAAAATGTGCTAGCTTTGAATCATTCTCCTCATTTCAGGAGATGCAGTAGTCAGTCAAGGAAGGCTATCGAGGCCTCACTAAAGAGTCTATGGTTGGGAACTGGAGGGCCCAGACAAGGCTACCTACCATGGAATGAAACTACTACTTTGAAGATCTGTTCATTGAAAACATGTTAGGTAAAATACAAACAGATCTGTGCTCAAAAAATGTTAAAAATGTCCTGCACATGCAGCAGAGATTTGATCTAAAATGATACATTTTGAGAGATATGGCACAATTCTTATTTACTGTGTCTGGACTATCAGTGCACTCAAAAGCTTTCAAAGTTGGCATAGTGTTCTGAGTTCTGAGATGTTAGAAATAAAACCACCTGCACCATATGTACATTAGTGACACATTAGTTTTTATTCTTCTGTCAGACAGATGCAGCAACAGAAGAGAAGCAGCTGTTGTCATCTCAGGCTGAAGCACTTACTAGGAAATCTCGACATGGACTTTTCACCCTGGACTGCAGTGTGCCAAGTGAAGACCTGAAGCTGTGGTATGATTTCTACTTACCAGTAACACTCCACTCACCAACAGAAGGCTGCAGCAGTAACATAATTACAGTATAAGTTAAATAATTATGCAAGATATACAATTGATAGTTCATATTTCTGTTATTATATGCTTATTGTTATTAATTTGTTATTACTGCGTCAGTAGATGGAATGTTTCCACTGGGTTATCGTCCCTCTCCCCACTAGGTGTAACTTAGTGCACCCTAAGGAACGCGTAACAACCCAGATGTATAAGGAGGAATCTGCACGGCTGTTTTGACATGTTAAATCATGTTCTTGTTTTCCACAAGAAGGACTAATCTTTTTTTGGGGAGGGAGCAGGAGTGAAAGGTGAGTGGAGGGAAAAGTTGGGAGTGATCACAAAAAAAAAGATTAAAAAAAAGGGTGATTGCTTGTATTATTTGGAACAAAAATAAGTGTTTTGGGCCAGCTGTAGACCCAAATTGGCCTAGATTGGTGGTCTTTTTTTTGAAGAACATTGATTTTTGGAGTCATCTTGCTATTTTGCAGGAAAATATCAAGGTCAACTGAAGAATAATTAACATTACTTAAAGTATATTTGCATTTCCTGTCTAGACTAGACTGAGTTTAAATTCAGATGATGTGTGAAGTCAATTAACATGGCATAAAAATATATTCAGGCCACTGTATTATTTCCTGAGCGTTTTTTTACACACTTTTAAATATCCAAGCAACAAAATGCTAAGGATATAAATTCTGAGATAAGTGGATGAAAATAATTATTTTTATTAATGTACTTTTGTTACTTGAACAACCTCATTTTAATAATGTCTTTTAGTCATATATTTGAAATAACAGGTTTCAGATTATTTCTGTGGATGGTACACTAAATGGAATACTTTTATAAGGATACTAGTAATTGTAAATGATTAGGGATTTAAAAAATATTAATTCTGCAAGTGAAGTGTTTTATATTAAAAATGATATTGTATAAAAAAAAAACAAAATATGTGATTATTTCTTAGACAAGAGGCTATTTCTTCAGAATCTAGCAGGTCATAAATCATTCTTCCAAGCATTTTAATGACTTTTGAGAATTAAATAATTTTCAAAATTTGATTATTAGAGATATTAAACAGTGTGTTGGTCACATTTTCTGTCAAGATGGTAAAGATCCATTTTCTGATATGTCTCAACCAATGCTAGATATGAGGAAAATAAAAATACTTCTTGATCTTTGGATTAAAAGAGATGCATTTCAGAAAAATAGAAGGCAAGTGTATACCTGCAAAACAGTTATTTAATCTGTTTGTTTTCTAGCTCAGCTTCCCTGTGATATAAATTCAGTTTGTTATATGGACTCAGAGTAAGATGGAAAGTAGTATTTCAACTCTATTTAGCTTTAGTGAGACCAAACTCACGTAATACGTCCAGTTTGGGACACAGTGCTTCAGAAAGGAGGTGAACTGTGGGCTGTTTGAAGAAAGCCCACAAGACAGCTTCAAGAGAGATCAGAACATATCTTTTGAATACAAAATAAATCAAGTAAGGCTGTGTAGCCTAAGGAAAGAAGACAAAAACCAGGACAATTTTAGTTTTTATTATTCAAATACTCTTACTATAAAGGATGGGTGAATGTTACTCTATCGTGATTAAAATGAGAATAAAGGTATTAACAAGGAAGGTTTAGTTTTGACATAACAAGAAGAAATACTGTAATGAATGTTAGGCTATCACAAAAATGGGATGCCTGAGGAGATTACAGAGGCTCAAAATTTGGGAATATGAAAAAACAAGGTAGAGAAATAGCTGCTTGAAATGACACAACTGTGGTTTCTTTTCCGCGATTGTTCAGCTCTTAAGGTCCTTCACAGCTTTTTAAAATTTTATTGTATTCTGAATACTCAATTTATATGCCCAGTACCGCATGTCTCTCTTGACTACAGAACACAAAATGTCTTTTAGAGATAAGGGTGGATGAAATGAGAACCTTACTTATTTTATGTATTTATGTTATAGCCACCAATATTACTATGGCTCAATTTTATAGCCCTCATTTTTGTGACTACCATGTCTAACTTGTACACAGGTTCAGCTTCTTTTTTTCTTGTTAACAATTGAATGAATTATTATTATTCCAGAATTGAAAGGGGAGAAAAAAAAATTGAACTGTTCTATTAAAATCTCTTGGAAATTGTAAGAATGAGTCCACACTTAACAAATATTCAGATTGTGCTCTTTTAAATACTATGATTTTTAAAACTATTTATTATTTAGCCGAGTGTATCCATAAATATATTTTCATTTTTGCATATCACAATTAGATTCTCAAGAGATGTGGGAAAGGCTCGCACAGCATGAGGGGATGGAGAAACTGAAATACCAGAGCAGCTGGCGTAGTGTGGCAGTTCCTTAATAGGGCAAGAGAAAATCTGCAAGTTGATGATGTAATGCGAAGGTAACACATTCTATCATATGAAACCCTAAACAAAATACAGCTAAGAATTTTGGATAATGCTTTTTATGTGGTTAATTGGGAATGTTTTCTTGTGATATGACTTCATTTCTCCAAATATCTGCTGAAATATCTGCAAATATCTACTGATTCATAGACTTAGTAGCTTATTTTTGATGGATTCTTCCTTGGATTTTCATGGATTCAACCTCCTTGCTTTCTTTCCTAAACCTTTCAAGGAAAGCAAATAATTCAAGCCATCTTTTCTATGAAACTTCCCTTTTGAGACCAATCACATTAATGTTATCTCTAATCAGTACATGTGTGCAGTGAAAAATATGCAGGAAGGCAATATTAACATCATAACCCCCACCAGATATTCTGTGCAGTCAGAGCAATAAAAAGACTCCACACACTGGCATAAGCAGTGTAAGTTGTTATATACTGCTATAGCTGTAGCAAAATTAAAATTGATAAAAAGCTCTATGAAGTTCCTGCTGGTTTTAAGTTGATCATACACTTGACAATAGAAAATGCAGATTATGATTATTTAATGTTTTCAATATGGTAGTTGGTCAGACCATTATAGACTTCAGTTGTTCAGTTTGGCTGCTCATGTGAGCAGAGAAATCATATCAAATGGCTGCATAATTCATTAATATTTTTAGATTATAGTACTGTGAACCTTTTTTTTTATCAAACTGGCTGATTTTTTTCATCATTTTACTGAGTAAATTAGTTTACATATAAAAATGTGCACTATACTAAACCAAGTTAAATATTCATCCAAGATTCTTACAGTAATTATGGGATATTCAGGTATTTAATTTAAAATGTTACTGTAAATAAAGCATTGAAATGGCCATTTGTTTTTTATTTTTAAATCAAAGAATTTGAGAGGGGGATTTTGCCATGTTATTTATTCATCTAATAATTTGAATTTCTAGCCATATACATGTTCTTATGAACAATCAGGACATGCTGCCTTTGTAATGCAGAGAAGGAAATATTTGAAGCTTAATGTTACTCAGTGAGTATTGGATTTTAATTAATAACTGTGTGGCACAGTTATTCAGATAAGAATACTACTTTTCAAATGAAGTAAATTAAAGTGCATTGTGTGAATTATCAGAAAGACTTCCTCCTGGACTATGCTAGATAAATATTCATTAAGTAAGATCAACACTAGCAAGCAGAAGATAAGCATTATCAATATGGAAGGCTCTTTGCGGGAGAAAAGGTTTGTATAGATGGCTTGATGTGACAACTTAGAGCAAAGGCCTACTGTAAAGAATGGCTCTCTAGCAGTTTATTTCCCCAGGTGGATTCCATTCTATTTGCTGTCATTTGCCACTAAGCTAAACCATTACGTCATGCTGTTGTTAATCCTGCCGAACACAGGCAGAGCTGGGAGATGGGCCAGGATTCTCTTCTGACTCTTGTTATTAATGGAGTTGTTAATCAAGTCCTACCTGCAGACCTGGTTTATTCCTCCTCTGTCCTGTTATTTCTGTCATCAGCATCAGGGCAGCAACAAAACTGGAAATGTTGAAGAATGAGTTGGGGTTACTGGGAAGAGGCTCAAACAGTTAAGAAGCTAATACTGTCAAATTAAAATAGTTACAGCATTACTGCATTGCTGTTATCAGAAAGATTTCTGATTTCTTGTGCAATGACTGCTATGAAAGCCAAAGCTGGGGTCTCCATCAAATGCAATTTCAAAATCGTTTTAAGTATTCTTCATGTGAGTTCACTGTGGAGGGAAATATTTACTTTGTGAAGTTTCAAACGGACAGATTTTTCATTTAAGTCCTTGTTTAACTTGAAACTGTGATTACATTTACTGTTATTGTTTCTTCTGGCCTTTCAAGTGTATTATGGAAATTTAGTTTCATATTCAGGAAGATTAGAACAGTATGTACAAGCACAAGCAAAACCTTTACCCACCTCCCATGAATTAACTTGGATCAGCACAAGTCTTTGGCAGGTGTTCTCCTTTTTTTTTAAGCTCACTTAAAATAATGATTTTTAAGGAAAGATTCTAATAAATATATTGTACAATTTGCATAATGCTGTTCTGAAAATACTTTCTCATACTCTTCTGGTAAAGAAGTGACTCTACATGATTGAGATTTTAAATTGCATAATCTATTTGCACTGCCTACCTTCAGGAAAAGGCTGATTTAGAAGTGTAGGTTCCTGAAATAGTCAGTGAGAAGAGGTAATGTCCCCCAGAGGGCAACCTATGAGTACATCTCTTCAATGGAAATTTAGATTCGTTTTGTATGCGCCTATATTAGAACCTTAGGATTAGATGGCATGAGTACTTTTCTTCAGAAGCTGTTTGGAAACATTACATGCAGATTTGGAAATTGAAGAGGTTCTGCAAAGCAAGAACTTAAATAGTCATTCGTGAATAGAATATGCTTAATTTGATTTTTTTGATTGTCAAAGCACAGTAAAAATTAAATATTGTCTGAAATAAAAGGTTTTATTATGATAACTAGGAGTTCAAAGTGAAATTCTGATAAACTTTTCCCAGTATCACAGAAAATTGATGTTTTTATGGAACCAGATTCTCTAAAAAATTATAATTTCTTCCAGCTTTCTTCAGCTTGTATTGTTGAAAACGCTTAATTACATGATTAGAAATTATCTCCAAATTTAACTTTGTGGGAATGCAAAAATTCCTAGCTTCTGTCCCAGAATCCCATTGGCCTTCTTGGCCACCAGGTCACACTGCTGGCTCATGGTCAACTTGTCATCCACCGTGACGCCCGGTCATTCTCTGCAGAGCTGCAGTCCCCAGCCTGTACTGGTGTCAGAGGTTATTCCTCTCCAGGTGCAGGACCTTACACTTACCCTTGTTGAACTTATTGTTGAAATTAACTGAACTTGTCATAACAATAGCTAATTTTAACTAAAAATGTATTTAAAGAAGCTGCAATAAAAGATGCTTGCTAGGATCAGACTCAGATAACAAAAATGAGCTTGATTTGTGTTTTGGGTCCTTTTTTATTGCATAACTTTCATCATTCCTCTTGAAGGGAAGCAAAGATGGAGTTTCTCGTAAAATATGAGATCTAGTGGCTTCTAGTGGTTTAAAAAAAAGAAAGAAAAAAGAAAAAAACAGTGCTAAAGGCTAAAAGAGTTTATTGAAATTCTAAGGACTAAATCTGCAAAAGCTCCGTGCTTCAGGCTTGTTATCAGGTGCCTGCATTTGGGCATCCTGACACTCTATAATTGAAATTCATTGTTCGACCTTTAGTTTATAAAAATAGTATGCTGTCATTAGCACTGACTGCTTGCTCTATTCTCTTGTCATTTCTTAGGCCAGCGTAAACCATCTTGGAAGAAATAGCCTATTTCTTGTCAGACCTCACAGTTTGTCAGTGTTAAAGCAGAAGGTGAATACAGTGTATAGCAATGCACTGGGGTCTAATATTCCCAGTATAATCTTTCCTAGAATTGCTAGAAAATAAGTTTTCCCTTTTATTTCCCCTCACTCCTTTTCCTTTTTGATTTTTTATCAGATTTCATGTTCTCCATTGAGAAGCTCGTATCAATACAAACATTTTAAATTTTGAATGTAGCCATCTAATGCACTTAGCACTGGAATTAATTAGTTTTCTTTCTCCACTCTTATTGCCCCAACAAAAAGAGAATGCAGGTGCGGACACAGTGTAACGTATTAAAACAGGAATAAAGATGCTGTCCAGTTGCTGTATTCAAGGGAGTAGCGGGTTTTTCTGACCTGACAATAGGAAATGGGATTAAGGTTTCCTCCTAAAATTTAGATAGAACTGAAAAAAAAAAAAAAAAGAGAAAAGGATTCTTTATGACAGAAAGCATAAGCAGGAAGAGTGCCACTGTATATAGTTGTTGACTCTTCAGACATAGTAAGTTTGTAGAAATATAAAGATTTAACACAAAATTAAACAAAAGACTGTATATGTGTACATTTGATCCTTGAATCTAACTTTGCTTGTGGGTCTGAGAATAACCCTCTATCAAAGGCTGTTTTATGGTCTACTTGCAAAAAAAAGAATTTTGCAGAAATTGGCAGAAATTCAGAATACTTAACTTCCCAGAAGATTTCTGCCATTCAGTTTGGATGATGTATTACAAGATCAACAGCTTTCTAACTTCATTTTTACATTATTTGCAGCAGAAATGTTATTAGATATGGATTTAAGTCATATGATTACCAGTGAGTGGTAATTTTAAAGTATCTGTGTGAGAACTGCTTGAAGAATTATTGCACTGCTGAAATCAACCTATGATTCAAATTTAAACCTAATCTAACCATAACCTACCCTGAATATTATCAACACCTTCCCATCCCTTATCTGAAGTAAATGGAGAGGAAAAATAAAGTATAGCATGGTATTTTTCCTATATTATGTCACCTGACAAACTGAAATGAAATAATTAAACCTGTATAATTGGGGACAAAAAGGAATGAAAGTGTTCTCTGCATTTTTAAGAAATATTGTCAATAAAGGGCTAGCAAACAAGGTTCCAGAACTGTTCTTGCTGTAGCATTCAGGTTTTAGTTAACAGTCTAGACCATATGTAACTGAGGAGTGATTACAGTAATATCAGCTTTGGGGTCCCTTCTGTCCATCTTCTGAGGTGGCATCTTCTGAATGGCTGCTGCTCTGAAATGATTGACCTGAGTTGATGGTTTCAGCAATTTTTCTGTGGTAATCTTGTAAACTCTCCTTTGCTTGGTATGCTGGTCATTTATTCCACCTAAGAATATTTTATTTGGGGTTTAGTGAGAGGTTTAACATAAAGACAGAGATGCTGTTTTCCATGGCGTGCCAGGACTCTTTCCCTGCAGATCCTCTCTAGATGTGTGACGAACTTTGGATAAAGGGGCTAGGAATAAGACTAAGCTATGACATTTTAATATTGAGGCTGCTTTTCAGCCCCATGTTAAATGAATATTAAAAGAACTCCCAAGGCCTGGAATCTGCAGCCTTGCCTGCTCTTACCAGAAATGCCAATCTGTGTTGCCTCCTTTGTCATCCTAAGATTGCTCTTACTCACTGTGGTGATAAGTGGACAAAAATGAAAAAGGAGGAGAGGCACCTTCTCCCTTTTTAGGGAAAGTCTGTAATGAGTTTTCCTTTCTATGGAAAACTTTCTTAATACCATTTTTTTTCTGTGTTGTCAAGTGCTATATTCAGACATTTGATTGACAATAGCAAACCTCTGTAACATCTGATTCAACACAGAAGTTTGTCAAAACTAGTCTTCTTTTGACATTTAGTATATTTTGCTTAGAATATAGAACAAAACGACAGAGCCAAAATTCCTGAATTCATTTGTTTCTTAACCAAAGCTTAAGAAAAAACTTGTCATAGTTTTTTTCAGAAATTTTTTAAAAAAATTTAACTTGTTCATCTGAATCAGGTTTTGAAGACAATGCCACTGTGGCAATGTTTTAGGTAATACACATATATTTTAGGAGAATGGTGATAATTGCTAGTTAGGCTAGCTTCAGAATCACATCTGGAGTGCTTGAACACTGCCTGGTGACAAAAGCGGATAATCGAGTTTATATATATGCTGCTGCATTATATATCTAAAGCTTTTTCAACTGCTTATAAAGACAGTGAATGAAATTGTACATACATTACAGTCACTTGCCTTGTTTTTCCTATTCTATAGCTTAAAAAATATTTTCAAAAGAACATACATGAAAGTGTCTGTATATGGCATGAGAATATATTTGTTGTACTAAGAGTCTTAAGAACAAACTAACAGTCCATTTCAATAGTTTCATTCTCATCTGCAGAGCAAGGAAGAAAGGAAAAAAATATTTATGCTGTTCTAGAAGAATCTGTAAGTACTTTTGTTAAATACCTATGTGTGGTTTAAAATGCTAGATTCTGATTTCCCACTTGTTGGAATCCTTTGACAAATCTTAAAGGTCCTAAGTAAATGATAGTAAGCTTGCTGATGAAAAATGTTTTGGACTTTTCACGAGATGGGAATGGTATTATATTTTAGCAGTGATTCATGAGCTGAGAACACGCAGGTCTGTTCTTGGCTTTGAGATAATTTGGATGGAAGAGATTATTGTTAGCTGTCAGATGGGATGGGAAGAATTGCAGTTCAGGTGACAGATTATGGCAGATTCTTCTAGATGTCAAGTCAGTCCTGAGTCATTCGCAGAAAAGAGTATTCCAAAGTTAGTGCAATCCTTGCAGGGGTTAGATGAATGTTGCAGTCTTTAAAATCTGAACTTTTTTTGCTTCTGTCTGTATTACATAAGTGTGGATAGCAGTACTATGTATGTGAAGAAGAGTGCTGTAAAGATTTTAAAGTATATGAAATATAATTATTATGCTAACATAAGCCATTGAAACACGTGAACTAGAGGTTGTAACATTGCGAAAATTATTCGAATTCGATGTGTATACTTATAATGAAGTGAGTATTGTTTCCAGTATGTAAACTTGCATGGGAAGGATATGATCGATGATGTTGAAGGAAGGGAGGTGGAGTGAAAATCTACTGTTAAATAACGAAGTTTCATATCAAACAGTATATTTTTAAATAGTAACATCTCCTGTGGTATCTTGGGTATCCATTTGATTCTATCGGCAGTTAAAATCCTGAGGGTGAGCTTTTAATTTAATGCTTTACATTAAAGGGCTATTCTTGTATAGTGCATTTGCCTTCTAGCCTCTGCAAATAAATAACAAGTGTGCTATATATCACAGTCAAGTGAGTTTCACTGGCAAATGGATACAACTGCCTCAACCATTTTTTGTAGTACTGGGATAGGAAACATTTATTACATCCATTATAGACAGCAAAGTGATTTAAGAGCCAAAGTGGTGTCATTTATATAATGTTACAATTTTTCTTAACTCGGTGAAATAAAATAAGCGAAGATCCAAACAGGCTCTAACTGAACATTGCTATAAACCCATATGGTCATCTGTAGCTAAACTGTACAGTTAGATATTTCTGCACTAGGTCTTTTTACTTGATTTCAGTTTCCTTAAATTTATACTATTCAGAATATGAATATAGATAAATTTCTTGTCCTACACCTACCTGTACCTTCAGAATGTAGAAAAACTTTGGTAGTTGCAGAAAACTGTTTATGGTAACATTGTCAATTTAGTTATTTCAGCAATGATCAATGCTGATAGCTGAGCAAGGCTGCTGCTATGAGCGCTCATTTTGGTATTAGATGCATTGTTGCATCTATGCTTCTTTCTATCCATGTTCACATAGGACCTAGAGAATAAGCTCTGAAGTAAAAGGTAAAGATTTACTTCTAGTAGCATACATTTTTCTGTTCTCATAGCACCTACGTGATCTTCTCATTGAACTGGGCCGTGTAAAGAGAAAGTCACAGATCTTCAACCTAAAAACAAGAAATAATAAAATGAATTAAATGTTCCAAAAGGTAGTGTGTGTTCTAACACACTTAGGAGAGCAATCTTAGTGTCAGATGGGAACAAATAGAAGAGTAGAAAACAATTGCTAAAGGTGATGGGTTATTTTCTGAATGCACTTGTATGTCATCAAAGTTGTATGAAAATTTTTTGAGTCACACTTACAGGTGTGGTAGAGACCACCAGATGATGTGAGAAGATGGCCTCTGTTTGTGGCTGAGGATACTTTGCAGAAGTACATTTTTATGTGATTTCTCAAGGCCCTTTAGAGTGATACCTGATTCTCTGCCATTCCTGTAAAAGTCAGAACTGCTTTATGTATTTTAATGTTGTTGAGTTTTCACTCTGAGTTTCACTGTAGGCTTAGAAAATTGCATCCTATTCTTTATGTGCTCTGTACAAGGGCCTATTAAGTCCCTGAACACCAGAAACTTGCTGAATTTCCCTGAGGTTAGTGGTCTTATTACCTCTTATTTGTTGAATTAATCCTCCTGGGAATCATTTAACTTTTTTAGTCCTAAAAACTTTCAGAGCTTCGTATTATTACAAAACTTTTAACTGAACTAAAGTTGTTAGGGCAGGCCTTAAGCTTGCAGGCCTCGTCTTCACTGCCTTATGAGGAATTTCTTTACATGGGCCTCATCTGAGTTTGCCCTGCAATGCATAAAGTTGGAGAAAGAATTGGAAATATACACTTACCAAATCCTCACTTTTTCCTAAGACCTCCCTCACATGCCTGTTCGGCAGCATGGGCCGTGGGGTGAGAGTGGATAGTGCTCACAAGAAATCCCTTTATGGCTAATTAGAGTCACTTGAGAGATGCTTTGCACAAAGTTGTATTTAGACAGGGAAGAATCTGAGATATTTGTTGGACTCTGTATGTATTACTAGTAGTCTCAAGGAATAAATCAGATTAAGATGATTAAATGTAGTGGTAGATTTGATAGAGTGAAAAATGGAAGTTCAGCCTCTAAGTAGAGAAGTGTGTGTTTGTATATTCAGAATTTTATCTCAGAATGTAGCCGCTCCAACATTGGATTTTACTGCAAGATATGCAGTGCATCTCTGTCACAGTAGTTCATTTCTAGTATTGATTTGGAATGTAAATTAATAATATACTCAGTATAGATTTCTCTACGTATGATATTAAGCATTTCTACACTTTCATTTCTACAGTAACAGAAATCTCTCCCCCAAATTCCAGCTCTAGGAAGCTGACAGTATTCAGATAACACTTGCAAAGGATTCCTTGCTTCCAAGAACAACAAAACTGGCAAAAGAAAACCTTCTCTCCTTACAGTTCTTCCAGGGATGGCATTTATCATTCAAGTGCAATCACTACTGGATTCCACCTGTTACTATCTAATCATTCAGTGAATTTGCTCGTCCTGCCAATGGTCTTGTAAGTAACCCTGGGGGGACTGTAAGAAATTCCCTGAAAGGAATGTAATGCCTCGGATCAGTGATCAGCAAGAACTCACATTTGATTTTCAATGTATGTAGATTATCTGTTAACTTGGCCAGCATATTTGTTTCTGTTTTATTTGTTTGTTACAATTTCAAACTCAGAAATTCTTGTTTCAAAAATTGGATCCATGATCTCCCGTAATAATAAAATGAACAATAGTTGCTGGATCATCTGCCTGCTTGTGAATACAAACCTTCCCTCTCCCATAGTCACATAGCCATCTGATTTGTCTCCTTTACAATGTGATAAACAAATCTGGTAGAAAGATGTCCCATAACTAAATGCTTTGTAAAATTTCTAAGTTTTTCACCTGTGGAAGCTTTCCTTGGCTAAGAATGAAACTACTGTGCCTGATGTAGAAGCATCTGGGTACCGTTTGTCTGAAGTATGTAGTGTATTGAGTTAAATTTTAGCATGAGTCTATTAGAATTAGGATTTCCTAATATCTTTGTAAAGATTTATCACAATGAAGGCCAAGATCTTTCTGCTATCTTTCTTCCTTCAACTTGGAAGTCTTTTAAAAATGTATTTTTTAGCAGCACACAAGTCAATAGCAAATGGGTCAGTTTTCATCCGTAGCACACCTCCACATTTGAGAGGAGTAAAGGTCACATTTGATAGCTACATTCTTAATCTAGTGTACTGGAACAGCTGCTTGCTATTCACTAAAAATTGGATTTTTATCCAAAAGAATGGTTTTGGGGAGATGATAAGTTGTTTTGTATTTCTTGCTTTGCAAGAATTGCAGGCATTCAACCACTCTGACAGGTTTCATAGAGACAAAAGGAGCTACCTTTCCCACAGTGTGTTGTTAAGTTGCTGAATTTATTGCTGCAAGAGACTGTGCAGCCTGAAACTGTAAATGGCTTCCAAAAAGGGTTTAGTCAAATCTGTTGGTTGCTATTAAACCTGATGATCTACAAGCAGACTCTAACTTAGGGAGTCGTTAAGCTTGTAATTGAAGTTGGGGAATATGCTGTGGAAAGATTGGTTTCTGAGGGTGGTAGATAGTAAATCTTTTTCCTTTATGCAGATACACTTTTCATAAACAGGTCTCTCACAGGGAGCTTTACTTGGTCATAGCAAGGGCTGAGAAAACTTGCATTTCGTATTAGTATGGTGCTAGCAAATAAAGCCTTATTCCTGAGGTGAAATGAGAATCACTCGCATGAGAAGTGAAAACATCCCATTTTTACCAAGGTAGTTTTGCACATTTTTGTTCTTTCTGAGAAATGACAGTAATGCATGAGGAGAAGAACACGCTGTGAGGTGAATTGTTTCCCAGCTGCTGTTTGTGTACAACCAGACATGAGCTAAAGGTCAAAGGATAAATCCTACTTGCCATGGCATATTTTTGCAAACTGAATCAATATCTGCCTGATTAACAGCAATTGTATTCATTGCAAGTCAGCTAGAGAGCTGTATGCTGGAGTCCTGAAAAAAATGGTGATATGAATGCTATCTGCTGCTAGTGAAAACCATGATTTCTGTTTTGAGGAGAGCAAACCTCAGACTTTCAGTAGCCCTCTGAGAAGGGAATTGGTTAAATCACAGCTATAAGGAAAGAAGAGGAAGTATCCTGGGAAGCCAACACTATCCCCATCCCATCCAGTGTGTAAGGGTTTTTTGGCCTAAAGATAGTGATGGACCTTACAAAAAGATAACGAGAACTCCTGGCAATTTTTAATCAAATGGCAAACAGCAGTATCATATTAGCTAATAAATTCACTCACAATTTAGGGAATTTAATCCATTAATCTTAAATCTCCTCAATGACAGGAAGTCATTGAGATAATGAGTCACCTGAGGCAATAAGATTCAGTAGAAATCAAGCAGCTAACTTCTGTGCCTGTGAATATTTCTTTTAGAAATCTTATCTTTCTTTCTCATGAGAGAAGTATTATTAGTACTTCCTGCACTCCTTTCTTGCCAGACTGCTCCAGCACCCTAGCTAGGTTTGAAACCATTAACCATTAATTCTGTACCCTTGCAGGCCCTGGTCTCTTTCATTGTTAGTGGATTGCTAAGGAAGAAATACTTTGTTCATAGGTTTTGTTTGTTTATTTTTTATTGCAAGTTTTAGTGAACCCCTTCACTAAAGGGGTCCTATTTTGACGTATGTGTTTGTCTGCATAAACTGCAGATAATCTAACCATGTGTTAAAATCAATCAGAATGTGAAGTTCCGATCCATACAGAGTAGCCTCTGAATAAAAAAAAAAAAAAAAAGTTTTCAAACCATTGATTTCCCTGTAATTATATTAATTGTGGAACCATTAAATTTAAAGACTAAATGCAAATATTTCTTCTTTTTGTTTGTGGAGCAACACTAATTCATGCATGAGTCTGGCTCCATATTTTCTTCTTTTTATTCTGGCTGTT
This sequence comes from Nothura maculosa, assembly GCA_032353885.1. Taxonomy (NCBI): domain Eukaryota; kingdom Metazoa; phylum Chordata; class Aves; order Tinamiformes; family Tinamidae; genus Nothura; species Nothura maculosa. The sequence goes on from JAUBOD010000011.1 coordinate 1,463,605, forward strand.
CTACGGAACAGAATTACAATGTTCCCCTTGTAATACCCATCTTCCACAGCCTCATGATTTCAGCATAAATGATTTAGTTTTATATGTCATAGAGATATAGCACTATGTAGTTTTTATGCAGATAAAATTTGCATTACCCATAAGCATCCTCTCCACTGAAAATTCCTCATGACTTACACATTCAATTAATGTTTCTGATCCGAACTTTTGTAAAATAGCCACCAAGCAATTCTGCGGAAGCTCCATTATATTTTTAAAAATTACCTGCCCTCTGATGTGACACAACTCCCACAGTACAGCAGCATAACAGAAAAAAAAGACGTATAAATAACTATCTTCTAAACTTTCTATCAATGAATATTGTTTTCTGTCATCACAATTGCACCATGAAATATGAAAGTTCAATTTCCTCTTCATTTCCTTTTAATAAAACTTCTGTTCATTTCATTTTTGAAAAGAGATTGGATCTAAATTACTTTGACTTCTTCTGGCCTAACTTTGGTGAATGTTACGAGAGAGAATCTGAAACCCTTTTAAAATCCACCAAGGAGATTGAGGGCTGTATTCTAGGGAGGTTGTATTTACATTCTCTTATCTTTTTCTATACGGATCTTTTTTTGCGTTTAGAAATGACAGTATTGATTCCAGCACATTATTACAAGAACCATAAATATTGCACCCACTGCTGGGGGGACTGTTTAAAAATTAACATTTCCAAACAGCAGTTTCTTATTCTAAACAGTAGGCAAGGGAGCTAAGTGCAGAGGCAAATTTGCCAAATTATTTTTCAGTAATAGCCATTGTGATGTGATACTGACACAGGCTTTCCATGTTTGTGTAGATAGCATCCAGAGTGATCGGAACAGTATAACCTTTACCATTGCAGCTACCAGTGGTCTATTATTAACAGTGAAGTTAATGGAATTAAACCAATGGAAAAAAAATTGATGAAGACAAATGCAGGTTTCACAGGCTAATCTCAGAGTGGTAGATTTCTTCTCCAGTTTTCTTAGATATAACATTTAACTTTTTTAAAAAATTACAGCAGAGTACTTTCAGTCTGTATATTAATTGCACATGTTATTGGGTCATCAGCTGTGTTGGTCATCAGCTGTGTCTGTCCACTAAAGTTAGATGTTTCTGTGCTGAGTAACGTCTTGCAGCACAAGAGGTTAGAAGACTGGCTGATCTCGTGGCACTGAGTGTTTTATATCATTTCATATTGTATATTCATTTCAGTTAATGGTGAAGTGCATGCCAAATGCTGTGGAATTGATGGCTTTATGCTTAAACCTCTCTGACAGAAGTACAGTATTTCTGAGTATTTCAGCAAATGTATTGTGAATATTACAGTCATAAATACGAGCAGTTATTTCAGTGTGCACAACTTCATGGACATGTGGATCTGCATTAGCAGTGGGATATATATATATATACACACAAATAAAATCTCTTCTGCATATATATACATACACACACAGAAAGACACACAGGTATATATATGGACATACATACAAATATATATGCACACACACACACACACACACACACACACACAGAGAGAGAGAGATGAGGAGTGATTTTTAGCGTTTTAGCTTAAGAAACTGTGATACCGCCACTCAAGAGCAGTTCTAAAGCTGATCTTTCATCAGCTAGGATTATATAGTAAGGCTAACATTTCATAATTGCTCTGTGGGCAATTTTTCTTTTTTTTTTTTTTGTCATGTAAGAATGCAAATGTAAAAATGCAGGCAGGAGAAGTTGTCTTGGCTGTTCAGAAGCTCAGTATATGCAGAGAGCCAGCTTTCTCCTATGCATCAAGGAGCACAGTGCCAGTGGAGACCGCAGATTATTTGAATTACTTCAGAATGTAAAGCTTAGACTGGTATTTTATGGATGAATCTACCTCTGTGTGCCAATGATACTCCATTCAAAAGTCATACCTCATTTTCTTCTTTACTGCAGTCAATCCCTCAATATTTACAATAGTGCATCAACATGTTCATATTACAGAGTGGAGATGTGAACATAACATTGTGACAAATGTTGTTTCCCATTTCCTCTATTAAATTGATAATGAGTCTGAATTCAAAAGAATGTAAGACAATATATTGAGTCTACAATGAAGTAATTATAACCTTGTTAAACTACTCCAAGAACTCTCTTGTGCACGTGAAATCAAAGAAGTTTGGAACAATATTCTATCTAATTTCCAGTGTGTAATTGAGAAATGTGCTCTTAATTTTCTTTGTTCTTTGTTGGCAAAATATTACAAAAACCCTTCATCTGAGAAGCTTAGTTTGAGTTGGGGGTAGAAGAAAAGAAAATCGAGACCTCAGACCTCAATTTCACTTATTATAATAAATCAATTTCATACTCATTTGTGTTTAATCTCCATTGGAAATTTACATTATCCAATCAGAAAAGAAAAAGTCCCTCTAGGGAGATCAAGTGTCACATAAAAATTCAACAGGAAATTCATGCAATAAATCACTAAAAGTACAACACATATATGGAGATTTTAAACCCATCTAAATTCTATTAAAAACCTCTAAATTCCATTTTGGACAGAACAAGATGGAATCTTGGGAACTGTAACATCCCTAAGAGACCCCTCAGAGTGCACATACTAATATTTAATCATTTAATGTCTTTGTATGTCCAAATTAAGTAATTTAACTGACTTGTATATAGCATTCATTTTATACATCTTCTGTCAAGGAGTACTTTATATAGACAACATTATATCATCATAATCTTTACATATTTAGCTGCTTAAAATCTGTTCTCTACATTATAGGTGACTGTGGAACAGTTTATAAGAATTTAAAAATCCTCAGTAAAGATGGAATAATGAACTAGTCCTAGTGATTTTAAAATATCAGTATACATGATAGAAGAAGGTTAAATCATGAGATTTGAGCATGTGCATAGGTCCTCATTTAAAAAAAGGGGAAGCAGAAGAAGGATGAAGAAAAAAAGAGGAGGAAGCAGACAACAGCAACAAATGAAAAGCCATCCATGTTGGATGCATTGACAAATTCAATGTGAGGAACTCTAAATTTTCTACCTTGAAATGCAAAAAAAGGATCTGGAGCTATAGTGGATAGTTTTCTGTTCAGTAGAAAAAATTACACCTGACAGGTATATAAAATTAAGAATTTATAAAGAAGTAAGCAGCCAAATATTTGTCAGTCCATCCAGTACCTATTCAGACAACTGCTCTGAAAACATCTATTGCCTTTATAGATGGGGTTTGTTTTGCTTTGTTTTATTCCTTGGGAATTTCTTGTCTGGGAAAAGAAATAACCATGAAACCAAAGACAGTGTAGCTCAGAATATTTCTTTTATATAAACAAGTAATGTTGGAAAACTGGAAAAAGAAATTGCCTTTCAGGACATTAAAATGTAGATTCTAGTTGTGATTCCTATTTACAGTCTTGCTTTCAGTTCAAGACTGCTTCCCCTCTTTCATCTCATATCTCTGCAGTTGGTATCTTTAATAAAGCTGTTCTTTAAAACTGTAGCTACAGTGTAGCAGCAACATAAAGAATAAACCAGAAAGATGTTGTATCAAAATAGTTGCCTATAAAGAGATTTTGGCTTAAAAAGAATATTTAAAAATCAAGTATATATTTCAGAAAGTGAGGGCTAAACTAAAATGTAACAGTACATTTAAATAAACTTTTTTGTTGTTGTTTAGAACACTATTTGGAGTGAACTGAATGAGTTCTGTTCAAAGGATAAGACTGCAAGTACAATTAACCTCTTGGTCTCTGATTATTTATATCCTTGAGTTTTAAAAGTGACTTGTGAATGAGATTCATTTTCACTTTGGAAGAAGTTATTACAAAAGAGACACATTATAACTGGTATTACCCATGTTTCTTGTATTCATTCTTCAAAATATGAATAACACATAATTGGAGAAGTCAGAATATCTTTATTATGTTTAGATTGTTTTCGGGAAAGCAAGACATGGTGGTATTTGAGTTGTCCATATGTAAAACATACAGGCTTACCCCATCTGTCTGTCTTTTTATCTTTTTTGTTATTTTAAAGACATAATTCAAAATAATTAGCAAGCTTATGCTTAAATCCAAAAGCAGATCAATAATATATACTTGAAATTAATCTGGGTAGGGGCTTCCTGAAGTCAGTATACATATAAATAAATCCATGCACTTTTAACACAAGATTAGAGTTTATCTACTGCATCTTTTTACAGCCTTCTGCATTTAGCACTGGATGAAACTAACATTTTTCTCCCACTGAGACAGTATACATTTCCTTTTTTATCTCTTAATATTCTTACTTTCTCTTAAGATTATAACATATTTTTAACAAAGAAAGGCTCATGAAAATATACTACTGATGAAAATATGTATGTTGAATCAAGGTATTCCTATGCTTTGATAAGCAGCCCTTCTTGTCTGATATGGAATGTTTGCATTACAGCTGGGAATAGAAACATATAGAAAATAGATCTAAAATCTACTTTATTTTTATGTGACTTGGAGCAAAACAGGAAAATGGGAAAGTAATAAAATGAATATTTCAATTGTTATTATATTATCTATTTTAATAAAATGAGCTGACAGATCTGGATAAGATAATTCTGATTTATTTATAGTCTACTCATTTTTTTAGCTTGGCAATATAGTAGATAAAGTAACTATCAACTGCAATTTGAAACACTTATAGCACCTTTTATTCTTATCTCATGCTGTGAATGAAAGTCTGCCAATAGTGATAAGAAAGTTCTGTTCATCCGAATCTATTGACACGGTGTTTTAAAAAGGTATAGCAGTGGGTATAACAGTCCAGAAAGTTTTGATTCAATGCAGGTTGTATTTCATAGAAATAAATTACCTCTAATGGAGTTAAGTCCCAGTAAAATACTCATCTCAATAAAATACTTTCTACCCTTGCAAAGTAAATACATGTATATGGATTTGTACAGGAAGCAAATAGGAAATACACTAAAAAAAGAATGCTAGTATATTACCTCTTTGGTGATTGTTGACTTTATATAGCCTCCAATAAATTGCAAACTTATTTGGGGATACTCCATAACTGCATATTGCACATGGGAGTCTGGATTCAGATTGTGTCACAGTGAGCACACTGCCATGTTGTGCGTCACACACAACACTGGAACATCATCCTTGGCAATAAGTTAATGGCTTCAAGGCAGCCAGCCAGTAATAAGTAGAGAATGGATGTTTATGACCAAGTTCACATTTTACTAGAACCTGGGAAATGTAATTTGATTCCAACACAGAAAATTTAAACTGTGACTTTTTCTTTGACTGGTTGTTTTTTTTTTTCCTTGAAATTCTGGTATTGTCACAGAAATTGGCTGTTTTGGAATAGACTTTTTTTTTTTTTTACTTTGGCTGATAAAACTGTAGAACTAAATATTCCAAGTAAGTCTTGATGCTTCAAGATAATTCTCTTGTGCTATGTGAATACTATAGAATATTATGATGCATTAGTTATTTACATATCTTTAATATCTTAGAGCCCTAGTCTTCCACCAGGATACAAATATAGAGTTTATTAAAATGATGCGGTAAGCTGACTAGAGCAAAGATCAAAACTCGTGTTTGTTTGTTTGCATTACCATGATTGTAGATGAACAATTTTGTTTTAATTTGCAACAGATGTGCTTACTCTTTAGCACCATTAACAAGCAATCTGCTGTGAAATACTTGATCCAAGTCAGGTCCTTTTCTATGTCTGTTTGTTTTCTTCAGTGTTTATATTTCTATATATTTTATATAATTCCTGGAAGATGGTTTTCTTTTCAGTCATTGGACTAAGTTCATACATTTTGACAAATATGTCCCTAAAGTTTTACTGCTTTAAAGAAAAATGTGAGAGATATCTTCAGCCTCCAATTTAATTGTTATGCATGATTATTTTTATATATGCAAAAATAGCCAGAGAATTTCAAAATAATTCCTATATATGGACTCTAATTTTTTTTTAAACACACTCTCCATTTTAGAGCATACATTTAATACAAGGAAGATAATAAGTCATTGTGTTGCATGAATGAAATCCTATTAACTTAAGTTCGTTGTAGTTTCATGCATATAAAAATTTTTGATCATCCTCTTTCTTTTCAGTTTGAAAACTGAGTTCTGTCAGGAGAATCTGTAGATGAGATAATCTATGAAATAATCAGCTTGCTGTCTTAAAAGCTTGTCTCGTAGAGTACTAAATTCCTTATGAATGTTGAACTTTTACATTTTCTTAAGGCCAAGGGATATTTTGTAGACTTAGAGTTATTTTTCAAACACATTAACTGGGAGTTAAAAGTGAAATAACCTTCTCAGTGCAACGTTACTTTAATATTAGCCATCTTTTCATACAAGAAAGCAAGGCATTTTTGAATTGCTTTGTAGGAAGGGCATGTGCTAGCTAATTTTTTAGTCTTCCACATTTGCTTTTAAATCCCAGCTATTCTCAATAATGGTGGAAAATGCCCACCTACAACTAAAAATGTTACTCTTTGTTCCATCTATATTCTCTTTTGCTGCCAGAACAAGGGGAAAAAAATAAGGCAGAAAGTTAGGGGTAAAAGTACTTGCAAGAAGTTCCAGCTATTAACCACAGTGGCTTGTCAGTAGGATATCAGGTGGCAACCAAAAGTCTCTGCCAATGGAGAGTGCGTGTCTGGCAGCCTCCCAAGGGTCCAAGTTTGTAAATGGTATTCATAGGTACAACCCAATAGTTCACCTAGTTTTATGTAAACTAGCATTTCTTTTCTGTTACGCTTCTCTTGCACTTTGAAGGGGATGTCGTGTTGGGCTCTTCTAACATGCACCCATTTAAACTATCATTTATCTTGCAATATATGGGAGAAATATTAGCAGATGGCTGTTTGGTGGTACTTTGTGATATGTTATATGATACGTGCTATGTTACTTCTGATGTGTTTAGACCACTATTCTAGAAATCTAATTGGTAGATGGTGGCAGATGAGTGTTTTTTTTCCTCCCCATTTTTCAGCTATTCTCAAGACCAAGTGATAATTTGCAGGTGGACAGCAAGCATTGGGAGGCCCTTTAGAGCTACTGTTGGGCATCATGGCAGGAGCCCCAGTCCTGGGAAGCCGCAGGGGAGAAGATTTTCCTCATTCCCGAAAGGTCAGTGAATCTGGGAAGCCATAAGGTGTTTACGTGTATCATCATACATGCACTAAACACTTAAGACTTTAGGGTGGCTTTAAGCTATAAATTGCCTAGGTTTCACAGGTCAGAAAAGGAGATGGTTAAACACCATGATAAAGTTTTCCTTCTGTTTTGTGAACCCCTTTATATAGCTGGTTTCGTTATTTATCAAAGGAAATGGCTGAATTTCAACATTGACTTTTCGGAACTTGAGAAGTATATTCATATTTGAAGTATTCATAATATCTGGTAGTGGAAATGTTGTTCAGTTTTTTATTATTTTATTTGTGGGTAAAACAGAAAACCATCCTGCTCTGCTTTTCTTGGCTTGAGACCACAAAAATGCCGTAAAAGCTAATCTGAGAATTGCTCATTATTTGCAGTTCACATCAACAAGTATAATTGCAGAAAACAGGTTAAAGATAAATTTAGTATTCTCAGGAAAAGTATTATGTTAAGCCTCTCCAGAAAATGTATTACTTTGCTTTCATTTTGGATGAATCTAAGAACATATTAAACACATTATTCATATGCATTCTCAGTGCACATGAAATTTATGTTTCTTCATTATTTTGCATTCTGCTTCATTTTTCCAACCAAGAGTCTCTGCTATAAAGGTTTAGCCAATTTCTAACACTGGTAATTTCAGTTGGTTTGATAATCTGTTGAATTATATCATAAAATTGCTATGATCTCTGATGCCTATTAAATATGAACCTGTGTGAGTGAAGAAATGCTCTCAGGTGATATCATTATCAAGGCACATACCAGCTGCACTAATACAAAATGTAGCATATACACTAATGAAAATGTCAACCAATGCTGGAAAACTTTTCCGTACTATTTCTGATATTTGTGAAGAAATATGACCATGTGCAAGACATAGGCCTTTGTTGTATTTTTAAAAACAGGGGTTTTTCCTAAAAAAATTTGCCTCCATTTGTAATTCTTTCAGTGTTGACTATTATTATAAACTATTTCACTATAACACAAAGAAAAATCATTTTGATTCAGAAAATTAAGTATGTTATTTCAATCCAAGTCAGGAAAAACTGCACTGGTTTTTATGAAACAATTAAAGCCTTAATCTCCTCTGGCTGTGTTGGTGTATTGTAATGATATAGTGCATTAAGAATTAATTTGAACACTTGCTAAGCTACCTCAAAATAACAAAAATATCTTAAATCACTATTCTGAATTTAAAATTAGTACGACTACATAATTATGACATAATGCTATTAACTAATTCAAACACATCCTAAAATAATACCAAATAAAAGTAATTCCTTTGTATTTTATCAGAATTTCAATGAAAAGAAATAGTAGCATTGAATATTCTTTTATTTCCATGGACATTTACAGAAGATTTGTGCATGTGAAGGGAAAATGAATTCTTTTCTTCAAATAAGCAAACCTTCCAAAACCTTCCAGCAAAATAAAAAATTCTTATTTAATCATCCTTATTCTTCAGTACTCCATCACTTGTTAGCTTGTTAGTTGTCTATCATTATTTTGATAGTACCTTTCATCTTGTTCAACATTTTTGCTTTATGGGTAAGATAATTTAGTGGTTGAGGTATTGGACAGCTCTTTCAGTCCAGTTCTTGACTGAAATACAATCTGTCATTGGAAAAGTCAGATAAATACAACCCTTACTCTGTAATGATGGTCCCTCTTTACAGAAACTGCTGGGAGTATCCCATTAATGAGTGTGATGTTGTGGCAGTATAAATATATATCTAAATAGAAATCCGGACTATATACAAACATGAGTAAATATATAGTGCATAAGATTACAAACACTGTAATTTAGGAATTTAGTCTCTTAAACTGTGAGATGATCCTGTAAGCATACTGAATTTGTACAGCTCTTGGGGAAGATTGGATATAAATGAAAGTGTTTACTTTTTATGATGAAAATACTGACTCTATTTTTTTGTGGATTTTTTTGGGTTCTTTTTTGTTGTTGTTGTTTTTTGTATGTTGCTTAGAGTTTAGTAAGGCGTACTTCAGAAAACAGCAGCCACAGGAATTCACTTGCAGGACCACATCCTGACCCCAAAATCCACATCCTTAAGAATGCGCTGTAGGCTCCAGAAAAAGTAGCTGATTTGCAAAAAGCAACAAGCTCTCATTAAAACCAAAATAAAAGAATGAGAAAGAGGAGGGGAAAAATAAAGCCTTAAACATATTGCATAAGCATATTGGTTCAAATAGTTTTCTTCTGAGCTCCTCCTTCTGAGACAGAGAAACACTGAGCAATGTTTTCCAGGTAGATCCCATTCCTGTTAAAAGATGTCATCCATTAGATGCCTTCTGTGAAGGTGCTGCAAGAGGCTACTTGTTCTATTAACACAAATATCCACTCCATCCATACCACGTAGAGTGGGCTCTCCACACTGACTAGTATAAAACCTTGCTGCTCTCTAAAGACTTCCCAAGGAGACCTTCCAACAGGGATAAGATCTCCCTTTCCAGAGAGGGACATAGTTTAGCAGGCATGGTGGTGGTGGGTTTATGATTGGACTTGATGGCTTAAAGGTCTTTTCTAACCATAACGATTCTATAATTCTATGATATACAGGGGTTGGACAACAAGTGCAGAGTTCCTCTTTCCTTATCTGAGGCTACCAGTTGCCTGCCACAATCAGCCCCATCTTTTTGAAGGGCCTATTTTGTTCTAAATGGCAGTGTAAAAGTGCACGCAATCTGTACCCAGATATAAAAAGCCAGAATATACACAGGATTGTGAGGCAAATCTGACCTGGTAGGTGTTTTGACTGTGGATTATAGAAACTAAAAATGTCAGGGAGAAGAAATTCAGAGGAGATGAGTGAAAATAGCAAGAGATCAGAAGGCAGAGCTGTCAGACATGCAAGATACGGTGGAAAGAAATTACCCCAAGCCTGGGAAATAGCTGTATGATCGGTCCAGTCTCTGGCAGTCATGGGGGAGTTGAGATAAAATGCCTGAAACAGAAACAGGATTTTTCAGTTTCTAATATCGAAAACTGCAGGCAAGGGCAATCAGACCGGAACATATCTTTTGTAAGTTAAATTCAAGGGAGAGCAAACATCACTCCAGAGCATTGCAGGAGAGCTTGTAGATTTCTATAACAGTAACAGATTTTTAATAGCTCGTTTGACAGTGCCTTTGACTCTAAGAACAGGATTGCAATCAAAATCTTTTTTAAAGTTTCTTGGCAAGCCAGAGAAAGAGTCTTAGAAGGCTTAACTCTCTGGTAGTTTAGATAGGAGAGTTGCTAAATAAAGGATGTGATCACCAAGCATTTGGCCATACCAAGTATACGCTAATAAAATCTATCATGACACTCAGTCAAACGCAGTTAGGCTACACTGGAAAGATTACAGAAATGATAGGAGAAGGCCATACCTGAGAGTTCACATCTGCTGAGGATGAGAAATGATCTTAGTGCTCAGCTGAGCAACGAGAAGGCTGACAATTGTTGGTCAAAACCTGTCCCAAGATATTTAATCATTTAATTCTGCACACAGTTCTGTAAGCCTGGAACACATACAAAATGCATGCCTTATAAAACCTAACACAGAAGGTAAAGGTTTTTAAAAGACAGGAGGGAATTTTGAGTGGCTTTCTACTTGAGTCTCTGTGCAAATGTCAGGAAGAGCTGTATATTCAGTATAGATGTACGTAGGGTAGAACTAGGGTGCTGATGCCTTTTTCTCCTTTTAATGGTTCTAAAATGTCTGTATGTAAAAGGCAGAACTCAGTTCTGTGTATTGACAGCACATTTTGGTTAACATATTCACATCTTAACTTGCAGCCAGATCTGCTGTTTTAAATGATTAAATGTTAAATCTGATATTTACTCTTGGACTGTGCAAAAGTCAAAGGGAACAATTTGTCAGCTCATTCATATTTTGCTTCTGAAGCCAGTTAACTAATCAGTCTAACAGTAGAAGAAGCAAGATAAATGGAGGCCACTCTGTTATGTAGAAAAGTGTACATGAAGATAAATTTTTCACATTTTGCTTCATTTCATCTGCAGTTATCACTGTCATAATTGCTTCTGAGCACTCAAGGTGCTCTTCATACTGGTTCTATGAGCTGTTCAAGGCATTTTGGTAGACTAGCGTTTGTAGCACTGAAATAGTCTTTATTTGCTTTTTCTACATGTATTTTTCTATGTAAGTAAATAATTTCTCTGATGTTTTACTAAATAAACAATAAAGGATTAAGAGCTGAGCAAATTTCCACCTTATGCTGTGAACAAACCTGCATATAAGAAATTCTAGGTTATCTTAAACTTATTTTTAGCAAAATTTTATTGCCATTGCTAGTCTATTTCCCATTAATTTTTAAGACAATGATAATCAAACAGCTTTCAGTTATTTCTTTGTTACATATCTTCTATTGATTTAGGAAGTAGCAGGGTTGTCCCCTTTGCCTCATCTAAAAGCTGCAAGAGAATTATCATCATTTCCAGTTGGTGGTAGTTTTCAGGTGTGTCTCATCACAATAACATGAATCAAATTATGATATGAAAAACCCTCAAAACTCTAAACTACTGTAATGAATTATAAATCACTTCACCTTTCTTTAAAAGAAGGAATAATGAAAAAGTGCAAAATAGGGTCATGACTATTATTAAATTACTCTATTATAGACTTTTTTTTAATTGAAAACTCTTTAAGGACAAAGGAAAATGCCAGGATTTAAAAAAAGAATCTTTTTCTCTGTTAACATATAATAGATTTTATGACTGAATTAATTATAATGGCATATTTAGGCACATATATAGAATTCTCAACAGGGTTTGTAATATGTTTCCTCATTGTGTGATTTTATGATGGATAAGCAGCTGAGCAAATAAGTGCACCCAAGGCAGCTGTATTGAAGTTTCTGTAAATGTACTTGAGAGTTAGTTCTCAGCTAGTTTCTTCTCTTTTAGACTTAAAGATTTGTAAATAGGCACACTCACTTTGGCACCTTGTGCACTTTAAAAAGAATCTCATTACAAAAAATTCGACTCTGTGCCAAAGTACAGGAATGGGCCTGGATTTCTTTCTTTTATGGTTTGTCAAAAACTTACTGTAGTTTTATTGTATTAAATTTTCAACTACTCTAGCTGCTGTAGGAAATATATAGCTAAACAATAACCTCAAAAAGGTAAATGCATGAATGATATTCTTAAAATACTGATGCCAACTGGGCTTAGATCCGAATTTCCAATCCACCATCATTTTAGACTTTTAAGGCACTGCAAGCCTTTGTAAAAATGTCCATGAGTTTAAATCAATGTAGTCTACTGACAGTAGAGATCATGCTATTAGCCAAAAATGTGTGAGTCATCAAATACTTTTATAGACCCATAATGAATTTCATTAATCATTTATTAGAAATATAAGGATTTTTTTAATAAAAAAAGAGTTTCATTCTTTCTTTTGTACAGCAACTTGAGACTTTTTCCAAGTGTTATTTTTTCCAAAAATCCAGCTTGGACTAGATTCTGTCAACTTGTCATTTCCACTGACCTAATTACAGTACCCCACCAGGTTAAAAAGTATTGTGTTGGAAAATTTGACTCCATTGGGATAACAATACAAATGGAAAATAATTT
>JAUBOD010000011.1:1479744-1496053 GCA_032353885.1 Nothura maculosa
ATTCATTCTTAAAACGAGGCAGTACAAATTACAGAGTATAGCTAAAATCTGAATGTTCGAGATTATGAATATTCCAGGGATCTCGTACAAGGAGTCTGATCAAAATAAGAAAGAGAAAAAAAAGAAGTTAGACTTTAAGGTAATGGAGCACGTAAGGAGATATCAAATGGGAGCAGTGTGGTGGTCCCTGGTTACTGTGATAATCTAGATATTCAGCAGAGTACACTGAATGGAAGAAATTAGATTAAAAATTATTTGTGAAAACAGCACATCTGATCCTTTTATGTATATCATCTGACAGAGAGAGGAGAATTGTTACATTCCATATTAAAAGGTAGAATTAAGAATGTCAGTATACAGAAAAGGCTGTTCTGAACTAAAAATGAAAAATAGTACTAATTTGAAACATATTTTGATGCATTTTGAGCAGTACATTGGAAATGTAGTTGCTTTATATACTTTGGATACTTGAAAATGCCCAGTTTTAAAACGGAGAATTTTAGAGTGTTCTGAAACATGTCACAGCAAGTCAAATGGCAGCATCTCTCTATCAGATCACTACACACAGCCTAGGGAGGATGTTTTATTTAAGGAGCAAGCCAGGAGATGTTGACAACCGAAAAATGAAAATGAGAAAGTACTGAGTAAGTGAGAGACTAAGCAGTGCTAACAAATGCATGAGAAGGATGAAGATGACAGAGATGTGATCCTTCATGACATCTTAACCATGTCTGCAGAACCTTTCAGGTGTTCAGGAACAAATAAGCCTCAAAATGCCAAATTCCTGTCCTGAGCAGAATGTGAAATTATTGGCCAGGCCAACTGAGACTCATGTCAGAGTGCGGCTTAGGATGCTGTGCTCTGTGTCCCATGTTCTTTGACCTGCACCTGGATAGTATGGCAATACATTTGCACATGATGAACAAGAGAAATCTGGTGCTTACTTTATGGTGTATTTTAGGAGAAATGTTTGATTTACAAATAAGGCAAGCATTCTCTTACAACATATATATAAATCCCCAAGGAATTGCTTTTGAGTTGAGGGAGCAGATATGCTTTAAAAAAAATATCCAGGAAGGAGTGTCAGAAAGCATAGCATTAGGGCCATTTTTGTTTACTTTTATAATTTATTGACCTGAATTTGCCAATGACATAAAATTGGGGAAGGAGGATAAAGTAAATACAGAAGAGTAGAGCAAATACATCCAAAATGATCTGGATAGATTCAGCTTAGAGGCTGGATAAGGAGCTTATTCAGCTCAGTTGTACAGAAGTGTGAAGTAATAAGATTAAGAACTAAAAATAATCGAAGAAGACAGAGCCAAAAAGAAAAATACAACAAATAATACAGTCCCAGGAGAAGCCTTGGCTAAGAACTATTCACTCTTTATTGGGAGGATATTCAGCTCCCTTTGGGACACAGCTGGGAGACTGTGGTTAGCGCAGAGCAGGAACTGGGCAGCAGTGACATCCCAAGGGATTTATTTTCCCATGAGGACCTGGTTGCTGTTTGGGGAGCTGGGGTGCTCAGCAAAGATGGGCAGGCCACACACTTACTGCACTTATTTGTTTAATGCCTGTCTGCCGGGAATAGCCACTGTGCTCTGGGGCTCAATGTGCACGGCATAAGATCTGTCATGTGTTGTTGGCTTTTGGTTCTCATTTCAGCTCAAATCTGTGGTGTATTTTTTCACATCCACTCACTACTTCGATTCCTGGCACCTTTTCATTTCAGAGCACCCTTAACCAAAGCCTATGAGGTCTCTGTAAAATAAATTTGTGCAAATTGTCCCTTTTATCTTAAGATTTATTTTAAAAAATCATTTCTTAGAATTAAAGCTGACTTGAGTGATGCAATTCTAAACCACTTTATTTTTAAGTAAAAATTATATTTTGAAATACAATGCAAATTTCTCCCAATGTATTTAGAAACTTGAACTGATAGAGAGGTGCCAAGGGATAACTGTTAAATGGTTGGTATTCAAAGATAACAAAGTCTTAGACGTCTTTTTCTGTAAATTATAAATGATCTTCTACCAAGTAGTTAAAGAAACCATTAGCAGCCATCTCTATTCCAAAACAAGTTTCTACTTTTTCTGTAAGAGGCAATTTTAGTGTGTTGGGGAAATTTTACTGAATATTTTCTGCCTAAAATAGCACAATAACTCCATAATTGGATTTGTTCAGAGTAATGATAACAAGATTTAAAACACAGTTTCAGCACAGGAAAACTTAGTGTAAAAGGACTACTCTGTGTCTTGAGCTGTCAACTAGAAGTATATTGAATTTTGCAGAGCAAATTCAAATAAAAGTGTTGAGATTAAAAGTGATAAAGCAGGAACAGTGAGATCAGAATCCCTTCAAAAATTAGATTAAAGCCTCCTTGGGACCATAAAATCTTATTATCTTGACATGACTAGATCAATCATTGCAAGACAATTATCTTAACAAGCTAAAGTTGCTTTGGTACAGGAATTTTAGACTATATTTTTCTTCTGCATGGTATGAAAATACATCTTCTATGGGCCAGGCATTCCTGAGCAGAGATTGAGACAGACGCATCTCAGCTCTCACTGTGACAAATAAGCCATAAAGTCTATTCGTAAACATCAATAAAGTCCTCCTTTAAGCAAGAAAAGTTTACATTAGATTGAATTGTGAGATGGAACAAGAACAGTAACTCTTGTTTTTATGTAGTTTAGTGACTTACTAGTATGAACCTAACACTGCTTTTATCTTCTTCCTGCTGAACTTCCAAGCTTTTCTTGTGGCAAAAATACTGTGTTACATTCCCACCACAGATATTATCTGAAAGCTGCTGTGCTTATTTTCCTGGTAATTAGTGCTTGCATTATATTTCTGAAGATGACAAGCGCTGTTAGTTATGAGTACATGACTGAAGAATAATGTGAGAATGACCACAAAAATAATTCAATGCAAGAGCTACAAAAATAAATAAATAAATAGAAAGAATCCCTAAAGCTTTAGTATTACCCTTTGGATGCAGGAGATAATGTTCCCTATTCCACAGGACATGATCATGGCCATGTTGTCAATTTTCAAAGAGGAAAATATACAGCTGATGTAGTTGATTTGTAACCTTATTTTGCACATATTGCTTCCTAATTTGAATTGGGAATTTCATATGCTTTACATGATTTTATTATTTCTGTTGGAACATGTGAAGAATACTTTGCCCATATTTCATTAATGTTCAATAGTTTTGTGAGCATCTGCTATTGCTTTCTGTCAGTGTCAATGACCTGATTTTGTATTGAAAATGGCTTATTACCAAAAGATTTAAAACTTCAAGACAAACCAGTATGGTCCTATGTCAAAGACAGTGTCAAATATGATCTTTTCTTTCAGGTTGCAAGAGATCCTTGTAATCATAACAAATGAATACTGAAATTCTTTTCCAAAAAAAAAGTGTGTCATTTCTATTTTGCATCTACTGGTAGCTATGTTAAATCAAAAGTCAAAATCTTTGGATTTTTGTTTTTTTAAAAAACAATGTCCTATTAAATGCGCTTTCTGTGGTAAGATCCTTGTAAAAATTATGATCTATGTGCAACCAGTATGAAAAATGGTTACAAATTCTCCTTAAAAGAAGAAAATAATAGCTAGTTATGGTTCTAAGTGAATAAACCAATTCCTTTTTACACTAGGTTTGCTACATCCAAGTGCGCACTGTGATTAAGAAATTATTTCGTTACAGTTACAACATAATGAAAAAAAAAACAGGTACTTTTTAATGAAACAAACTTTTTTCCCTGTCAAATAGAATATAAAAAATATATCTACTTTGGTATATTAGAGGATGTTTTAAGATATTTTCATCTGAGCAGGTTCCTGACATGAAGTTATACATTCCTAAAAATTGGAGCTGAATATATTTGAAGTGCTCAACAAGAGAAATAAATGGCTTCAGAGACCCATGAAGGACAACTGGTATCCGATAGCTATACATAAAAGGTAGGTTTAACATTCCATATGGATTTAATTCCCACACAGTTTTTCAAGTTTTATTAACCCAGGCAACTCATAATAATTATGATAAACGGACATTGTCATTAAAAATCAGCAGAAATTTCATAAGATTAAGCACAATGCAATGCATCTTCCTTGCTTGCAGATTCTGTATAATAAATTATTCTTAGGCTGCAGAATGAGGCATTGCGCAATTGAGCAAAACAGATCAATTTTTAAGTATGCTTATTTAAATGCAAAACAGACTTTTTTAGAATGGTAAACTTGATTAAAATCCCTCTTTAAGTGCAAATCACAAGCAACAATATCTAATGCTCACAGGCCATAACCATCCTATTAATAATACAATTTATTGTTCAGATATAATTGTAAGGTCTTAACGAGATGGCAGCTATAATCTACTTTAAAAATTAGAAACGATGAACTCCACAGTCCTCTAAATGTAGCTGAAATATAGACAATGGGTGACTGCAGCTTGCATTTTATTGCTGAGATGCATAGCATCAGTTTAACTAATCAGGCTCTGAGTGGTTGTCACACACAATTTTCCCCATCTTTGGTTGTGTGTACTGTAAGTGATACTATTTCTGTTAGGATGTAGATATTAGAAGCAGATCCAGAAAAGAATTAATTGGAATTTAGTCATTTCAGGCCTGGAAAATTTCAACGCTGATGTAAACTTCACTTTCAGCGTACGTTGATTTTTTTACTTTAAATTTTCCTGGATAGCCAAAGTAGTACTTTTGCACAGAGAAATCATTGCAGGCTTGAGGATCTGTACCGTCAACACCTATCCCATATGGTAAACAAATCTGAATAAAAAATCATCGTTTTTCCTGAGCAGCCAGGGAGTGACTGAATCCAAAAGGAATTTCTGGCAATCATGTGCCATAGTCTCTGCTTCGCATTGTGCTTCCACTGCCTTTCTTTGACACCCTGGTAGGGGTTGTGGTTCCTTCTCTCACTTTACACTCTCTTCCCTGTACTGCACCTGCCCAGGAATTAGAGCTCACCTTCCAATTCCATGTTTGGATTTCCTTCCAAAGGAAGGAGCTGAACTCATCCTGCACATTCTGAGTCCTCCCCCTGCCATAAGAGCATGTGTAACGTAGCAATGGTTTGCATTTGCAATGGGAATAATATCCTCTCACTTATAGGTGCAGTGGCTCTAAAGCACACAATGGCTTGAGGAGGCTGGAGTTTCAGTTGGTAGATAACTGAATCTTGGGAGCACTTCTCCCTCAAATCCACTTTTGGAGAGTCTCAGAGTAGGACAACAGAGAAACAACTCCCCAGAGAGAAGGAAAAGAATTTCTTTTCCATTAGAGAAATGCAACTGTAACTATTACAGGGATATTCCAGGCTAGGCCACCATATGAGGCATGGGGAAGAGGCTAGCAAATGGTTGTGCATGGACTGTCGTCTCCCTTTGCCATGTGCTCTGCTTTACACAGTGTAGCATCTCATGTCAGTGGCATTAATCAAAGTCATTTACTGGCTAACTGATACGGAAATAGTATGAGCATAAACTGGAAATCAAATGTTGCTAAAGAAACCAACAGTCTAATCTTTAAAACTAAAGACATTAAGCTCAATTCTTCATTTTGCCTCCCTAGTCTGTACGTTTTCATACATGAAAGCTGATCACTACAATGAAAAATTGGTTAATTCGGTTATTAATGGATAAACCAATTTTGTCTATATCATGATGTTGCTGCATCACCAGCAATTCTGTTGATTTAAGAATGCAATTCCTTTAATATGCTCCAAATTGCTTGCTGATTTCTATCTTGTGATAGAAATATATCTAGAAATGTGAATCAAATAGTATTATTGTGCAATGTCATACAGTGGCTTGGCATTGAGGGTACCTGCTTATGTGAAATATCTGGGAGTATGCATGTGCGCTTGCAATACACCACATTCTCTATATTTTTCAGTGTTCTTCGCAGCATATTTTCATCCTGATGAAAAGGTAGTCATTTGAAAACACTATGAAATATCATCTAGCTGTAAGTGTTTGCTGAATCAATGAATCATTTTGTTTTACAGTAGCACCTAAAATATGTTTGGCAACATCCAATAAATCCTGATGTTTGCAGTCTAGAAATAAAAGAAGAGGAGCAGAATAAAATGTCACCTGTATTTCAGTATTCTTACATTAACTGCATTTGAGAGAACTTTAAAGGAACAAAAATCAGCCAATTTCATGCAGCTGACTCAGAGTGCACCAAGAATTTACACCAAGGGTAAAAGAATGCAGGGAGCCAAAAGAGCTATATAAAAGGCAGAAAAGTAAGTAACAAGGTGCAAATTTGTGAGGAGAGCTGAGAAAAGAGTTTCAATTTTGACTTTGATGAGGTAAAAGGGAGATATTCACCATCTAGGGTGATACAGTTGGATTAGAATTTAGCAACAAAGATTTCTCTGTGAAATAAAAATGATCGCAAATATGCTAGAAAAGATGGAAATAAAGGAAGTTAAAGAACTCATCATAGAAGATCCCAGCTGGAAGATTTTGGTGAAAATTTCATTATAAATAAATTTGACTCTGTGGTGATAGGATTGCTGTCTAATTTAGGAAATCATAGCATTACATAGTAGAGTTCCTAGTCCACTTCACTGAGCTGTAAGCTTTTATCAACAGGTGATTAAAATAATTAGATTAGTGCCATGCAGAGATTACAATAGAAAACTCAAAACTAGAGCTAATTTAGTTCATAGTTAAATGAAAGTTTATTTTTCTTCTATAGTACCCAAACCTGACTGCAGTTTCCAGGAAGGTTGATCTCTCATAAAGTTCTATGTAGAACCCAGTGTAATTCATATTTAAGAACTCAATGTGATTAATATACACTAAAAATTTTCACTGGGCCATGAAAACACTCAGAAAAGCAAACCCAGAAAACTCTAAATTATACATTTGTAGTTAATTCTTAGTGTACATGTGTTTTGTGTAATGAATAATTTTTATTGAGTCTGGCTAGCTATGATGGTTGCCTGACATATTTTACTTTAAAGATTTGCCATAGCAGTTTTGGCCTTGGTTGGCTACAATATTACTATCGTCATTTTAATGTATTTACTTGAAAATGTTTTTAAGCTGAACCCCTTTCTCCAGGGATGAAAACCATCAAAAACAGCAGAATTAGATAATGTAAGTAAGATTTTTCTTTCATCCATTTGAAGAAAGAATGAGGTATCAGATTTAGTTTGCATATTTTATGAAATTTTTGAACTGACAGTTCTAATGTAAGAACTTGTCTTTGAATGTTTGGATTGCATTTCATTCCTCTTGGAATCTTCTATTAAAATGTGGAATTGATTGAGTTAAAAAAATCTCTAAGGACCATGTATGTACATATGTAGGATCCTCAGCGCACAAGGAGGAGATGATCCATGCTCTGCCTCCCTCTGGCAGCCAACGCAGTGGGCAACTCCTCTGCTAAAACCATTGCAAACTCCGTTCCAGAGAGTGTTTTCTAGCTGGGTTTGGTTTTCTTATGTAATACATGCATAGGTACTACAAAAGCAGAGGAACTATTAGAATAATTAGAACAAATTCACTGAACTTCTGAGCATCCTCATTCTTTTGGGGTGGGGTCAATAAGAGATTATTACCTTGGCCATATGTAGCATCTTGCTGTTAACTTTCCTTAAAATATCATTTATTCATTATAGTATAAAGAGCACTGACAGTACTGGGTAGTGTCACTAATACTCTTTCATTGTCTGTGTGATTGGAAAAATGCTCACTGTTACAGCAATTACTCTATATGCACCTATGAGCACAATAGTGAGATGCATGCTGCATGTGTATATTACTTTAGATGATTAATTGGTCTTAATTCCTTGGTTTTTGAAGTGAGAGGATATTACATAAAACACTGCACTTTATCCAACTTCTGATAATTTAAGTATCTTTCATTTTTTGCACTTTGTTGTAAGTGTGAAAATACAAGTTCTGAGCATTCAATTAGCAAATAGGCATCTAGCTAATAGTGTTTCTATTTATCAGTGTCACAAATTATTAACTCTATGCTATGTACCTTTTTGTGCAATAATTTTGCAAATCCTGACAGTCATTGAAAATTAAAAATAAACAGATTAAGGTGCTTCTTTAAAGTGCACAAGAGGAAAATTAGCTCTTCCTCCTTCATTAGCTGGGAGCTACTTTAATATACTCACATTATGAGTATTTTAGAAACTTGCCTTTTCTTGCATGCCCAAGACCAAACGTCACTTAATGATTTTTTCTCAGTTCATTTTAACGGAGTTTTGCTCATTTTGGATAGATATTGTCATAATATCTCTTATTTTTAAGGTCAATGTGATCTTCTTGAAAACTTGTTAGTATTGACATCACAAAATATTCATTTGTGTCTTCTATAATTGATGTCATAATTTGTTGTTATGTATTTTTTTTTACCTTAGCTAATTGCAAAAATATTCTAGATGAAGGAAGCCAAAAGAATACTGCCACCATATCTATTAATTTTCATTTTAATTAGTAATTATTTACTTTTTTCAGCTTAGTTTTCTCTTGGTTTCTAGAAATGTACTTGCTTTTTTAAATGATTTATTTTCTTAGTTCCTTTTGATACTTGTATTCCATTCTTGCCCATTAGTCATGTCTTCTTCACAAGTTTGGAGACATGGAGCTTTAATTAGTTGGTCTAATTCTCCTGAAAAGTCATTAAAACTCAATACATGAGCTATATACACAACTGTTTCCAACCACCTTATTTTATAAACAAGGAAGACAAGGCAACAGTGATAAATCCTAGAATCCCTATAATATATGAGATTTGCTTTCTATTAGTTACACAGATGCTCCAAGTATTATAGAAGAAAATAAAAAGCCACTGATTAATTGTTGCAAGGATAGGACCTTCATCTTTTATGCTTTTATCTAATCTGAATACTAGAGAGGAAACCAAATCAGATTAAAGAAGGAATACTTGTCTCTTATCCCTTAGACTTGGTGAAATCTGGGCTTATCTGCAGAGAGTCAGCTATATTTGTGCTACAAAATCCAAACATCTGTTTTCAAGCAATGTTTTCTTTTTTTTTATTAACCTCCATCTCAGTCTCATGCCTGTGCAGCAATTCTATATCTATATCTATAAAGATTTTAAACATACGGTATATGTCAGAGATCAGGCTAATAGTACGGTTATATGGTCATCTCTGCATATGAAGTGTAAATACAGGTAAAGCAAGAGCAGCTTAGTGTAGAGCTCAGCTTTATTCCCTTTTATTTCCCTACAGGCCCTGTCATTTCCAGTGGAGGCCTATGTTGCTGACATCTTCGTAAGAAATTGCAGTACCCTGCATGTTCAGGTGATTTTCATTCAAAACCAGAAAGTCCCAATTATTCAGGTAAATGTGAAGTGCTAAACAGACCCTTATTGTACAGTGTCCCACAGGGACAGATGCTAGCAAACTTAGTTTTATGTTTATGTGGTTTTTTTTTTTTTTTGAAAGAGAAGAGAGATGTCAAAAGCATTAACTAAAGTAGACATTTTCATTTACCTGAATTAACTATCTTTGAAAGAAAACCAACATTGAATCTGGCACACATAACATAGCATAAATTCTTGGTTTTTTACCTCCTTATTGTTTTATTCAAATTTTTTACCTAACCTCTCTGCAGATTAATTATCAGTAATTATCCTCAATTATCCTTTGACAACAATTGTACTGATTGCTTTTAAAGGATTTTTTCTCCATGTTTCTAGTTACAATAATAGACAGTCATTTGTGAGCTCTCCTTGCTTAATTTTTCAAAACCCTGTCTAAATAGCAACATGATACTACACAAAACTAGCTGCTTTAACTGCTTGTAGAGTTCAGATTCCCTTTGTGTTTTCTGCTTGCTGTGCTGTGATTAAAAAAAAAAACCTTAATGTTTTGATTCTGCAAAAATAATAATGTGTAGAACAGGCTTCACAATATGATGCTTCTGTTTTCAGAGTGGGGCTGCAGTTCAGAGAAAATGTAAGTATTTGCTTATCTTTTCAAAATCTGAGATACATCATTGAAGTTTGTGGTCAGATCTATATTTAGACAACTAGTGTTAGTTCAATACACTGTTAGAGAAGAGTTTAACTCAACTGAAGGAAACTCCCCATCCAATGAGGGATATGCTGGACCAAAAAAACTCAAATTGATGACTCCTACTGACTCACAGACATTTAACTTATTGACTGCTCTTCGTTACTTCCCTTGTTTGATGGTATTATATCAAAGTGGGACTGGGAGGCATTCAGATTCTTTTAAATTATGCACAAATCAACAAAAAAGAAAGTATTTTATACAGTGTACAGGTGATTAGCATGCAAAATACCATCCATTTTTTGATGCATTTAGAAATAAGGTAATTAAAATAATATCTACAGTGTCTCTTAAGAGCTTTATAGTATTTTATTTATAGTATTCTATTTATAGACTAAAGTATTTTTTTAACCAGGTTAAATGGATGCATATGTAATAAAATCAGTGTTGGTTATCTGACTTGGTGTTATTTCCCTGCCTTTTGTTAGGAGCAGAACTTTAAAAGATTTGTAGTGAGATCAAGGTGCATTTCAAATGCTTAAGTATTACCCATTTATGAAGGACATGCCCAAATCCTTGACTGTTTTAAAGGGCCCTCCCGTTACCTCCAGTAGTGCTTGATCAATTCAAGCAAAAATGGTTATTCTGATCTCTTCAGATATAGACAAGTTTCGGCTGCAATTTTCAAAATTATCTAAGTAGGAAGTGTTTCATTTCTAATGAGTGTCCTGCCCAAATATGCCTGAATGACAACAATATTTTGGTACAGTTTGATAAGATTTAATGAAGAAAGAAATTATGACAAAGGATCTTTAACACTAAGATCTTCAGAAATTAGTCCCTTGCTGTAACAGCAGATATGATGTTTCCACTGCCTGTGCAGCTTGAGTCCAGTCCCACAGGGAATGTGAGGTTTCGTATTGTTTCAGTTGGGGGACAGATGCTCCAGTGTTGCTGCTTCTACTGCTGATCCTCTTTGGAAGAGGATTTATTATGGGAGTTTGTGCCAGTGGGCATGAATACACTTCCCTGTGAAGCAGCTGAGGATAATCTCTGCAAAAGATGTGTAGCTGCTTACCCAGCAGACATGAATACTGCTGTGCCAGATTGCTCCAGCTGTGGTCGTGGGGGAATGAGGTGCTGCTGGTTGTGCACAACCCACCAAGGGCCAACACCTTCCTCGGAGGTGAGCCACAGTGAGGTACAAGAGAATAAGATGATATCTGCTTTTTTGGACATTCATTTTTTTTATCCATTTGCTTTCATTATGTTGTTCCTTACTTACTAACCACAGGTGAGATCTCATGCAGTGCTTTAGTAATATTTCTGATCTTGTGAATCAGTCACGGTTATTACGTGCACCAGCACATAAGGTTCATGCATGCAAGGCTTTGTTTGAATTTATTCAAAAAAAAAATCAAAGTTATAGTCTTGGCTTCTTTGGCTGAAAAAATTTTCCCTTAATAATAGTAAATGTCTGTAAATTCAAACATTGTGTGGTGCATCCTCTTCTATTATCTAAAAAACAACCCCTAGGTAGGGTTAACTTAGTATGTCATTAAAAATGTGATATGTTCTTTTCTTTTAAAATTCAGAAAATGTGTTTATTTTGAGTGATACGAGAATACTGTTGTGTGATTTTGCTTTTCCTGCATATTTAAAAAATATCTGAAGAAAAAGTCAAACATCTCAATTGACATGTGTGAGTGGAAGGTTTTTTTTTTCAAAATTTTCACTTGTTTATCTACACAGTGTGATTTCCAAAGTATTCCAACAATTTCTGTACTGTTTAACTGGAGGTGCTTCTGGCAAACTAATACCATTGCACACACTACTTCAACCTTCAGGCAGCAGCAAATAGCAGTGTTTTATGGGTAATTTCTTACTTCTACCTGCTGTTATCAAAATGACCCATTTCTTTAAAGCTGAAGTCACATCAGATGGTATTGTGTTCACACTCAGTTATTTTGTTGCACTCGGTGACAAGTATGCCACTGGCTTATGACAGCCACGCTGTAACGAAAGGAGCCCTGTACTGCATTTCTAACCACATGTGAAATTTCGCATCAGGTGATGCCTCTGCTGCCTGCAGGTGAATACAGAAAGCAGCTCCTGAAAAAATTCAACCCGTTTCCCAACTGAGGCAGGTGACAGAGTATTATTGCATAACTTCTGCTGCAGAGAAAGTTGTTTCTGTCATCTTTATGCCAGATGAGACCTGAAGTCACAGGAACTTGCATCGTACATTGTTATATAAGGTTAGAAGAGTGTTAAACTTGAAGCATGTTTTGCAGTCATTACACATAGTAGTAAGCGCACGCTGATCCTTGAGCCAGGAGAACACAGCTGGGGAATTGTAACCCATGTTACCTGTCTAAATCAGCAGCCAGAGAACATCACTTTCTAAAGGTGCCTAGTGAACAGGGCGCATACATGAAAGCACCCTGAGAGAGTCTGAGGGACAATATGTTTAATTAGAGAGATCCAAGGCAGAGATCCTGGCAACAGAGTTCCTATAGCAGCAAGTGCCTGGCTGGCGAGTCCCTGCGTGCCTACAGAGACACTATTGCAGAGACATAATATCCCCTTACAGCAGCATGACCGCACCAGCAGCTAATCTGTATGCTCAGTACATGGTATGGAAAACAGCAGCTCAGATACAAGACTCATATGTGGACAAAATTGTATTCCTTTTATTTAGGGGACTCCGGAGTTATTGAAGAAGTAGATGAATGGCTTGGATGCAAACCACTTCTACTGACAGCATCTCTGCAAAGGCCCCTAATTCCTTCCACTGTGCCCTGCCCTCCAAGTAAGTACATAGAGGACTCTCTTTTTCCAGAAACAATTATATGATTTGCAAGTTGAAGTCATACCTCTAAAAGGTTTGGTGTTAACAAAAGCTTTCCTAAAGCTGACTATCCAAAGTACTGTGAAGCAAGATCCAAACCAGATGGCATATTGGATAATTTGCAATACTTTTAGGGAGATGTGTTTTTTTTTCTTTTCTTTTCTTTTCTTCCCGTTTCTTGTCAGTTCAGTTCAACTGTATCTACAAATACAGAGAAAGATTTGGTCCCCAGCACCGTAAAACTTTGATCCAAAAGTGGTAAAGAAAATCGGAAAACTTACAAAGAATAATGAAAAGTGGAGTCTTTTACATTTGAATATAAATATCACACCATTGACATTTTCGTCTGCTGAATGTTATTTACAGTAGCTTTCATTACTACTCATCAGCATCCAATTTGTAATCTCTAATCAGGCATCTTTATGTTTGTGCATGCTCAAGAATCTTTTAAGTTATTC
Source organism: Nothura maculosa (assembly GCA_032353885.1). Lineage (NCBI taxonomy): Eukaryota > Metazoa > Chordata > Aves > Tinamiformes > Tinamidae > Nothura > Nothura maculosa. Next base: position 1,493,101 of record JAUBOD010000011.1, read on the forward strand.
TCACTATATAAAAAAATTCATGCACTTTACAGCACTTTTCTTATGTGCAGAAGATGTTCCTGAGCAAGTTTCCCAAAATTGTGAAATCCTCCTAATAGCAGTAATTTTAAAGAATGACAGGATAGGTAGAATATTCCTGTCTTTTTTTTTTTTTTCGTTTCTTTCTAGTTGTATGTTACAAAATGTCTTTTTATTATATTTGAATCCTTCGTATTTGAAACTAACTACACATGAAATCCTAGCCTTCTCAGGTTACTTTTACCATTTGTACTCAAAGTGAAGCAATTTTTACTGCACCATTTCTCCTTTGTTATCTTGTCTTTCCATCAGGTTCTCCATTAGCTCAATTATAGGACTGCTACAATTTTTACTGCTCCTATTATGTATGGACTATTAAATCATTTACCATTCTCCAAAACATATTTGTGCATGAAGGTCTAATTTTGAAAGGTTGAAAACTCTTCTCAACATTATCACTCTGGTAATCAAAGAAGTAATTGCACAAAATAATCCAGAATAAGATGCATAGTAATTCAGCTTTAGGGATGCAATCTATTTGCAGCTGTAAAAGCTAATATTTGTTTATATGGTTGGTTATTTTTCTTCCCATGATTACCTTGAGATATTTAATGCAGACATAAACAGCACTCATAACATACCATGAGATACTGCTGTAAAATTTACATTATATTGGGCATCAGGTCATTTAATTGATATGTTTCAATAAACTGTGTGTTGGCCAAATGATGAAAGCTGTGGGTTTGATGGAGTCTGCCCCTCAGTCTGCAAGTGAACAGCTGCTGCGTCTTTCCCCTCAACAGAGAGAACAGAATCCTTGGCAGATCCAAGAACCTGTGGCAGATCCCAGATCCTTTGTCTCACTCCTGGTCATAATGTTCACTATTTGCACATAGGTTCAAGGCTTTGATTTCCGTAGCTTAACCTTTTCTCACCCATCTGCTGCAATTCAGATTACTTGTAGTCATAGTGTTTACCACTAAGATCTGTCAGGTGTTTCATGCTCTGCAAAAAACGCTGTGTAAACAAGAGGATATTTTATTAACGTACAAATAATGATTGCTTTGTTGTGCTGTAAAGAGAATGCTGTTGACATTTTGGCTCTTCCAATGAAAGACGTGAAATGAGTGGAATTAGCTGCATGCAAGTTTGCAATGAGATCGAAATTTTGAAATAAAATTAGAACCTACAAAACATTTAAAAATATGCTTGATTCAAACAGATTCAGGGAAAGAATGACCCCAATTATACTCGATAGTGAAGTGTGTTAAATTTGAACCCTACAACCTTACATAGCCCATGAATCATTGTAAAATTTCATGTAATATGATTGTAAGTTTGCATGCTTTAGCTAGCAATCATCGCAAATAGTATATACTGCTCTTTCACACAGGTGCTTAGTTTGCACTATTTTAGTTCATAAATCTTCCATAGGACCCAGTTAGTGGATAAGCTGATGCTCAGGTTTCATTTCATGCACTTCAGGAAAAAAAGGATTTAGCCTTCATGGTCATATTCCCATGAGTTCCAATGCAGCCAAGAGCAAGGGTACTGCAGTGCAGGAGCTCATACCTTGTAACACAAACATTTTTTTCATATTTAAAAGCTGTGGTAAACCTAGTCAAATTCCACCTTAGGCTATCTATGCATTTATTTGCCATTGGTGAAAATGCTGTGGAAAAGTGTATCAATGTAATGGGAGGCTTTATCAAAATACACTGACGTCATTTGGGCTCTCCCTGCTCAGTGAGATCAGTTATGTCTAGTCTCACTGTTGTGGTAAAAGCAAGCTAACTGTGGGAGTCCTCTGACCTTGAGGGTCAGTCTACACAGGATGATCCAGAATAGCTATTCAGAAGTGAATATGTTTGAGGGTTAGAGTGTAAACCTACTTCAGTTACATATAAACCTGCAGGTGTTGTGGCCTTGTATTGGATACTCTTGAATTAACACTTCAGATTGAAGTTCTGTCCTTTTTGGCATTGATTTCAGTGAACTACTTAGTTTCTTCAAAGATCGATGGCATTAGAACAAAACAGTTACACCGTTACACAGTAAAGTGTCATCACTAAGGCAGTTTGCTCCTAAAGGTTTTATAAAACTATGTCAGCTGTGATTGATTAATACTCCATGGTGTTCACAGGTATTGATTACATTTAGGAGACAGTGGATAGGAGGCGATTTAAATTATCTTCAAGCAACAAAACAAGAAATAAGAAATAAGGTTCACTTTATATGTTAACAAGTTAATTTTGTAGGAAACCAGAGTTTGAGGAAGAAAAAAATTAGTCATTTTGTAGAAACTGAGGAATTGGGAAGAGAAAAACTGCCCATCCTCTGCTTTATCCCGCCTGGAGCACCAGTTATAGCAGTGTGAATATTCAGCAATATTTTCCTGTATTACTGTCTGACTTGTCCTCAGCTTTTTGTATTTGAATGAGTAAATACTCATGTTTCATGTACAGTGCGTGTGTGTTTGGGTGGGGGGTGGGAAGCAGGAATCCCAGACCACAAGATCCAGTGATTTTTGCAAAGACTTTAAGCAAATATTCTTGAATCAAAAATATTAATTCTGGTATATTTGAAGAGATTTCAAGAGTGGAAAGATGATGTAATATCAGTATCATGCTGCACACTCAGCTCCTCCAAAGGGAACACAATTATTACACAAAAATTAGCAGCCTTGGCCACTAATGATTAATTATATTGCACATGCCTGCAGACAACACTTAATGGCAGCTATGTTATGAGCCACTTTTCAGCTAAAGTTAACAATTCTGATTGCAGTCCACATGTGAAGGCCTCCACTTTCAGGGGGGTACCACGAGACTTTGGGAAAATGTTGACATGGAACAGGGAGGTTTTTAGCTGCATCTCATTAATAATTGAAGTATATTTTAAAATAAATCCTTGTGATATTTAAAAAAGCAGAATT
>JAUBOD010000013.1:82998-102336 GCA_032353885.1 Nothura maculosa
TAAAATGCCTCACATTGTACTTTTCTATACTGAGGAAGTCCAGACTGGAAACTTCTGCTGCTTCCAACCACAGCAGCGCTGCAGAAGCAGACCCGCATCCCAAAGAAAGTCAATCCAGATCTTCAGCTTGCTCCTCATCCGGGTCTGATGAAACATGAGTGTAAATACGGAGAGTCGCTGGATTCCAGCCTATACCTTTGAGCAAGGCTGCCCTCTACCCCCTTCTGTCTGGAGTGCTAACTGGAAAGCCTGAGCTAAAGGCATTTTAATTCTTCTGCTATCCAGACCATAATTTCTTACTAGGCTGAAGAAATTATTTGGGATGCTTTGGGGGAGAGAGAGAAAATAAGGAGGGAGTTCTTTTTTATTATTATTATTTTGACTGTAGAAAGGTTCCTCTTTCCCTATACCATCTGCTTTCATCCTTTCATCCTTAAAAATAACCCCTTACTGCATAGACATTTCCATTACATTTTTTGAGGAACAAACCTTATTTTGAGAATCGGTCCCTGTTGCTCTGCTAGCGGCTGCGTTACGTGGAATCCGATTCCCAAAACACACTGATGTGCTCTATTCCTCGCTCCAGACATGCCAGGCTTACTTTACTTCATGTTAGACGCTGCCTAGGCTTCACTTGTTCATTCCGCAGTGCTAGATGGACAGGAGAATTAAGGACCAGCTTGTCAAGCTTCACTTGAAGAATATACCCAGACCACAGTGTGCCAGCCCAGCCTGGCCCAAAACTCCAGAGTTCCCCTCCCGACACTCTAATGGAAACTCCACTACAAAGCAGCAATGTTTTGGCAGCTGTGATCACGCATCAGTCCAAAAGTTTTAGGTGTTTTGCCAACTGCATAGCAAAATAAAATATCTTTACACAGACTTAAGAGTCTTACATTTTCATTTATGCAGAGATATGCGCTCAGCTACACAGACATGCAAGCCCTTCAGGCCACCACAGAAGAGGAAAACCCAGGTCCATCACTTACATCTTGAACAACTTTGAGACAAGTTCAGAACAGGCATACTACTGTAATTAAATATACCATATAGCCCTATTCAGTTATAAACAATATACACCATAAATGCTATATTACCTTTCTCACACAGGAGGAAAAATGAACATCTTGGAGAAGGGAAGTTAACAGCAAGTGCCCACGCTACGGTTGGGTTCTTCCTCTGATCCACGGGTCTCCCAACAGGCTATTCTCTGCACAGCCATTCCATTGTCAAGACATGGAAAATGCAAGTTCGTAATCGCCACTCTAAAATGCACAGTACATGTAAGGCAATGCAAGCTGGTGACATTACAACTTATTGCACATATGATTTCCTAAGGCAGCTATTTTCATATTAAAATAGATTTACTAATCATATGTTATAAGGCTAAATATTGGCTACAGTGAAAAATTCTAAGTTAAAATTAACAATGTAAGTGTTAATGAAGACAAGACCCTGCTAGACCAAGAGAGGACTCTCAACTACTGGTTGTCCTGCTATCTTAAACTAAAACACTTTCGTTCAAACAACTTCTATTAGTATAGGTAAGATTTAAATTTTACCAGAACTGTTGAACAGAACAGAGAAAAATACATTTTTAAAGTTTTTTGGTTTTTTTTGCAAAAGTTCCCAAGTTTTGAAAGTGCAAGTCACATTTACCCCCTTCACCCATGAACTCAGGGATCTGAACCTTTGTTTAGGATGAGCTGTTTCTTTGCTTTGCATCGTGACGTATGCACTGTCCCGAGGAAAATGCCTTTGACATTTCAGTGGAGGAAAGACTAAGTGACAACTCCAGATCTGAGTAACGGCAATAAGCTATGGGCACGGTGCCAAGCTTCTACATGACGCACTTCATGATGGCTCTAAGAGGCTGAGTCTTACTGGTGAGAAGACGAAGGACACAAGGCACTTGTGGAGAGTGCTTCATTAGCTTTCCTTGGAGGATGCGCTGAGCAAATATTGATGATGCCATTGTCATTGGTAGTACACTGAAGGAGAAGCTCCGTGCCAAGTCCCCAGCACCACCAGTGAGATCATGCATCAAATCAGACCTAATAACGATCCGCAGCTTTGGAATGAAGAGTTGCATGACTCAGATGAGAGGAGAGAATTCCTCTCGAGCTCCTTGCTTCCCTCAGAGAGAAGCCCAGGGAATGGAGCACATAAAATATATAAGGTTAGCTCTGCGCAGAAGTTCTTTTGACTTTCTCATCAACTTCAGGATAGAGAGAAGCAAGGAGAGGGGGTTTACAGTTCGGACGCCTAGAGCGCATGTTCTGAGTCAACACTGGGGCTCCCTGCACACTGGAGCCTGGAAGGTTTAGGCTGGAGGGTCAGTTGTCTCTGCCTGCCCTGCTCTCAAACTAGGGCCAACTCTGAAGCTCCAGGACGATGCTCAGGCTCCTACCAAGTAAGCACACATGTGTGCACCCTGCTGCCTTTCAATTACATAGGCAATGGAAATCAAACCGTCATTGCTGCTGCTAATTCCAAAATAGTTCTAGGAATTGTAGAATTTACACTATGAAAAAAAATCTTCAGTATGAAATTGTGAGTAAAAAATACATATTATATAATATTCTACAATAAAGAAGAAAGCACACAGATAAACTCATTCCCATTGCAATTTACAATTATCATGCAATTAAAAATAGGAAAAGAACTTCAGGAGTCTCGCAGTATTTTGAACAGCATTTGAGTGCATAAAAGTTTGATTCAGGGGTGGAGAAAAAAGTTACTGAACTTCTATTTATTATCAACCTGAGCATGACTCACCTTTTTATCACATAAAGGAAAAAAAATCATAAACATGCATTTCTTAAAATTTAAACTCTCTACATACAGTTGAGTGTGATGCTTCATACAGAATGAAGATGTGCACCCAGTCCAGTAAGTTCTTGCTCTTTGAGGTAAAAAGAGGAATTATAAGGAACAAATACATAAAACACGGAGAGTGGAAAACAAAACTGAAGTGAGGAAATTACACATTATACATGGTAGTTTTTATGTTAGCAGGAAATAAAAGCAAAAAGCAAAGAGAAGGCAGTAGACAAGTGGAACTGCAAAGGGTCTTCCAGTCCAGTGAGGGATCCAGTTTAATACTGATCAAGGCAGTTTATACACACCAAGCAAGTCTCCATATGGAAGCTGTACTTTCCTCTGCCAAGTCAATTCTCTAGGGCTACATTGAAAGGGGCCTTCTCAAATAAATAGATGTAAAATGCTACAAGAAAAATTACAAGAAAGAAAGGAAAAAAAAAAAAAGAAGAGATAGAAAGAAAAGAAAAAAAAGCCTTTCTTTTGTTGTTGTTGTTAATTAACTATGCATTTTTAACTCCCTTCTCTCCTTTAGTTCTCCTGGCACAAATACCCCAAGCTCGACCTACCAACACATCCATCCATCTCACGAAAGGGAGAGGAAAAAAAGGTGCATTTCATATCAGATGCTTTGCGTCAAGCCTGCTGGGGCTCATATATCACCTGTCTTAGTGCCTTGGTCATTTCAACCAATGTCTGACCCTTTCGCTAACTCATGATTTATAACTGCAAGTTACTTTTTTTTTTTTTTAATGCCAGATTTATAAACTTCACTGTGCCGGCTTTGATATAATATCCATTTTGTACACCAAGCAATAAGACAGTAAATTTATTGTCTATGAACTGTTACCTTGAAAAATTACATCAATGCAAAGTGGTTTCCATTTAGAATCAATGGGCAATAAATTCATTGCATTTTTTTTTGAAAGGGGGGGGAGACATAATGATATTTATGAGGTCATGAGCGGCTATATAACGGGTGAAACTGGGAGCAGAGGCACCAGTCAGACACAAGTTCTGAGTTACGGGGTTGACAAAGACGAAATATATTCCACACAGCAATGATGCATAAGCTTGTGTTCTGCTGTCTCATTATCGTCAGCTTCTCCTGTCCTCTCTTATCTGCTCCCATCATCAATGCCAGTGAGATGTCTTATCAGCTCTCAGGTAAGCCTCTTGTTTTTAGTGGTGTCGAGCTTAGCAGGGAATGGGGTAAGAAAGCTTAGCAGGGAATGGGATGCAATGCTGAAGGAAAAAGCAGATGTTGTTTCAGAAGGCACTATGCTCATGAGCTGGAAGAGCACAATCTGTGTGGCTTCAGACCACCAGCAGCACAAGTGATGTTGTTGGTTTGTGCTAGCATTATAGAACCGGGAGGTTGGGCACCCTAAAGATTTCCTATTGCTGTTTTAAACCCAGGATACAAGGTATGTGAGCTTTGCAGCACTGAATATGCACCTGAATAGCTATCTTTGAGGCAGCATTAATATATATAAGGCAGTTTAAGAAAACCTGTCTTATGTTCTTACCTCTTGCTACGCTTTAAAAGGACCTATATTGTACTTAATTCATCATTAAAAAAGGAGAAATCTACGACAAAGATTAATGCAATCCTACTTAGAGATCAAGAACAGGTCAATATACCTTATGCTGCCAAAATAGCTAGGTACCGAGAATCTTATTTGCTTGAATGGAATCTGTGCTAGTGCAATCAGTGAAATAATAAATCTCCACTGCTCTCAAAGTTTGAAATTGTACTTTACCTTTTTTTTTTTAAATCAAGATTTAAATGCCTCTGTGGGAATGCACAGGAATCCAGAGGGCTATTATCATTAGAAATTACACGTGGTGGACTAGTTTTGTGAAGTGAGTTTTGAAAGAACAGGCAAATCCAAAACTAAATTCTCTCAGAAAGGCAAAAAGGGTGTCAGATAATTTTCTTTGCTGGTAAGAAAGCTGTTGCACAGCCTTACTGGTATCAGTGGTTCCTAATTTGCTTCTTAAATGTCGTGCTCACTAAGGATGTGTCTTCTCAAAATTTCCACTATTTAACTTGCATTTACTGGCAGCCATGACTCATTATTGGTAATATCTATCACATTATATGGCAAACAGCCTGTCTCTAACCATTTAGATATAATGCATTTGTTTGAGGACATCCATCAGAGTTATTAAATCTTCCTTGCTAATAGAGTCCTTATGCTCAATACAACAGAAGTAGGACTCTTTAATAAAGACTTTTTATTATTATTTTAAAGTAAAGTTGGCCAGTAACACTGCCCTATGTTAAAAAGAAGACATTTAAAGACATACAAGTTGTCTTCAGAGAGCACAGGGAAGTTGTATTATTTCTTACTCAGAAACTTACAGTGAAATTCCCATTGTCATCTGCAACAATCCTTTTGTTCAGCTGAGAAAATAATGTTAATTGAGGTCCAAGGTTTACAGGTGTCTTCAGAACAAGTTTCTGAAGCATCATAGAATTATTTTTTCAGTAGTGTATCTTCTTGTGCAATTCCTGTCTCGCAGTCTAATCCACCCTCACAAGCAAGAGCTTGTAAACTCTGTAGTATTATCTGGAAATATAACTACAAATTATCCTAATCTATGCAACCAGAATTTCATAATAGCTCCTTCTCACTGTCCACTATTTGGAATGTCTGCTATTTATTAGCAAAGACGTAATTTAGAGCTCAGATTACAAAGACTTTCGTTAGCTCGCACAGAACACCAATAGGGGCTTCTATTGGCAACATGCCTTGAGAATATGGGCTGGCCACTGAATGATGAATTACTCTCTCTGTACATATACAAATTAATTCCATCAGGTATTAGCAATCTGCTGTTTCAAACTAGAGTAATAATAGACTAGGACAGATATCTTTTGAACAAGAGAGATGATAAAGATGCATTGGGAAGCAGAGTAGTCCAAAATCTATTTTAAGATTTTCCCCACCTGATTTTTTTCCTGTTATACGGCACACTTGGAAAACACAGCAGATTAATACACCTTGACTATGAAGCTTAACAGAGAGGTCTACCAGATAAACAAGATCTGGGGAGACTAGCATCAGGAAGACATCTTTATTCCAAGCTTTGGAAGCAAAAATAAAAACCCAAAACTTCCTCTCTACATTCATTAAATGATAGGTGACCAGTGGTTTCATGATAGTCTTCAGCATACAGGGTGATCAGGCCTGATCAGAAAATATTCAACATGAGGGGGAAAAAATATTGGAAGCAAAAGGCTCTTACCATGTGCCTGTTTATACCATCTTCCCACGCAGCCAATGAAGACTCCAGGTTGAATCCGGAGCGGGCGGGCAGCCCAGGGAGCGCTTCCCTGCTCCAGCTCCTGCCACGGCTCCTGGGCACTCCGGCTGAGGACAACAAAGCAGGTGAGGCTTTACAGCAGCAACTTGGTGCAACGCATGTCCAACATCCGCAGGTGTATTGCCCCAGCTCAATATCTCATAAATACTTCCATATTTATGAAAATACGATATCATGTGCAGGAAAAACCCAGCTGTTGGTTAACTAGCACCTTTGGGAAAGCTGCTGAGCAGCTGTGTTTGCAGCTCAGCATCAGCCAGACAAGGCTCCGTGTTGGTTAATAGAACCTCTACGTGCAATGGACATATGCAGCTTGGAGGGGCTTCATATGCCCGCACAAAAGCTCAAGTATCAAACAAACATCTTCCCACCTGAAATATGAAGCATCTTGGGACAACAGTCAAATGGTGTGATCAAAGTTGCCTACAATGGTACCTGTCTAACCAGCGACGCCTCAAGCTATTGAAGATACAGACACTCCTTAGACACTAGAAACCCAAGGGAAGCTGCACATCCTGGTGGGTGGGAGTCTGAAGTAGTAGATCTTGGGAGGAAGCTTTATTGAACAGCACTTGCTGCTAGGATCACTTCTCCTTTACACATAGAAGCCATTTGGATAGGGCAAGGACCTAAAAGGAAGTAGTAGGCAATACAAATATCATATAACCGATCTCTTAAAAAGCATTTTTTTTTCCATACATGCACAACTGGTGTCAGTTCACTGTTTCTAAATGACAAAACCTTTCATTATGTCTCCTTCTGCCAGGCCTTAGTCGCAGCAGCTACAGCCCAGGGGAAAGCAATAAAGAGGTAAGTACAAGACCAGCCATTGCTTAAATAAGTAATTAAGAGCCAATGTTTTAAACTACACAGATGTGTTACCAGAACATCCTTTAAGATCCACATACTTCACACCTTGAAGATCCACATGCTTCATAAACAGCGTAGGTTAAAGCATGTCATGGAGTTCATGACGTTGGAATCCCCTAGCAGTATGGTGGGCAGCAAATCAGATCTAGACAATTAGTAAGAACTATATATAATTAAAAAATACATATATAAATGCAAAATATTTCAGTCTAAAAATCCCAAGTATTCTTCCCTCCAAAAAAAAAGCTTCAGCACATCATCTAAACATGTGTGTGCAATGGGAAGTGTCTCCTTCCACAGCAGTATAGGGGCCAACATGACAAGTCAGGGGCCACATTCACCACCCAACAATAACCTGTCTCATGTTGCTTGATCTTAGACCTTCTTTGGAAGCCACCCTCGAATTGCTTTGCTGGGCCGCTTGTTGACCAAGGACAGGAAACAGTACAAGAAACGTGGGAATCTCTCCGAGTGCTTCTGGAAATACTGTGTGTGACCAGGAGAACGAACTCTTCCAGACTTTGGTTGCTTAATTTATACAGATGCCTGAAAACATGTATATGGATTTGCTTGATTAAAATAAGAATGAAGAAACACAATGACAACTAACTTTACACTCCATGCTACTTGAAAATGAATAAATTCTTGATGTTTTGCAAATATTTTATGTGCAACTGGTGTTTTCTGACATGTCCTGCAATGAGTATAGTTACAGGTTCAGAAACAGTCTTTAGGAAACAGGAATCTGGACGACATGATCAGGATGATCATGTCCAAGCTGCAGAGTCCTTTCTTGTTCAATATGTTTTGTGCACACCAATTAAGGTTCACAGAAAGCTTGAATTAAAGCCATATCTAACGGTGATGCACAGATTCATCTCAACAACGTGCATCATAAATCTGGCTGTGCTGCTCGAACAAAGACGACAGGCTTGTTCATGTCACACAAACTGTCAGATAGATAAAAACAGCTATAACGAAGAAAAATGTCCTCAAAAATGTGGAGCAGATGGATGTACTCTGCAGTCATTTGAAATCTCCTCAACATTCATCTTCTCCTTGAACAGTACAGCAAGTCAATGCGTGTCTAGAAATCCCTTCTTTCCTGCTGCCTCATCAGTCATCAAAAATAAGTGAAAAAAACACAAAATACATCCCTCCAAACTTATAACATAACAGGAAAGGGTAGAATTTGTGAAGACTGGACAAATTGCTTTAATTCTACTTGGAAATCAGATCTAGCAAGTACAAAGCAGAGTAAATAAAAAGGCAATGAATAATAATTGAAAGCATATCAGAAATACCAAAGGCTCTTTATCCATTTAAATAGGAGAATAAAGGAATGAAGAGGGACCTCAGGCAATAAGGAGGCAGTCAGGAAAATGTGATCCACATGTAAACCGCTGCTGTAACAGTCCGTGCCAATTTTCAGCTCTGACATATTTCTTCTCTTCCATAAGCCTGAGATTGGAAGGCTGGAACTGCCAAAGAACAGCTCCAAAGACCGGCAGAGAGGCCTGCAGGCCAGGCTGCTCATCAACCTCTAAGGCCGGGCCTAGATTAAACCTAGAATTAAACAGCAACTAGGTGGCTGTTCTCACTGCAGGCACCACCTCCACACCTGATTACAATCAGAGTTTCAAGAAGTATTTTGTTAAAAGTCTACAATCACCAAATAGCAAAAGTAAACAACACTTCAAGCAGTTCTTCACACAGTGTATCTGGCTTTATTTATAAAAACAAACAAAAAAAAAAAACCCAAAAAAGTGTCTCCTTTAAAATACACAGTTCAAATGGAAACTGTAAATTCAACTGCAGCTGAAAGTTATTTCAACAAAATAATCCTACCGATGTAAAAAAAAACATTCAAATTGCAATTTGAAACTTAATTCAGCTGAAGAATGAGCTTAGCAACACACTTGTTATTCAGAGCATTTTTAAATCACATGCTGCTGATATCAAGTGGGGTCCTTCCCGTTCACAGCAATGCCCACAAAGCCTCTGCACATCAACTCATTCTCTTAAAACAAACATACATCATGAATACAGAAGAACAAGATGTTGCTAGTCAAACCCACCCAGAATTTCCATCGTGCTGACAGCCCCGCAGCAGGCAATAACTGCACCATTCCCGTCCTTGGGTATCCTGGGGGATTTTCCCTTCGATCACTACTTCTAGAACATTAAAAAAAGGGACTAAGAAACTCTAAACCATTTACAACTTTTCATTATGTCAGGCAAAACAGAGCTCTATAAGCTAAATTGAAGTGTGCAAACACGGCTGCAGTATTCAGTCTTTCAGATCAGAACCAGATCTCACCTAAAACTACTCTGACAAACCATGAACACTGGAAAATTAACATAAACTCCAGTACAAATTATCAACTTCCAAATCTATGGAAATAAAGTTTGTAACAAGTCCAGAAGGCTTGATAAGGCATAGGATTGCAAGACGTTGTGGTTTCAGTAGGACAAGGAGCTGCCTGGGAAGCAGGTTTTTGTCCTAAACCTGGGTTTACATTCAGGAGCGCGTGCATTCTTGGGCACGTATTTCAGTTTCAGAGCGTTATTTCACCTCTTCATTCCTCTGCCACACGATTACCTCTGTAAGCCACAGCTAGCGCAGCCCCAGACAGGGAATCTTGCACCTGAGATTTAGCCAGGATCTCTGAACTTAAACTCCTCGAAGACTAAGTCGACATTACATGTAGTCCCAGGGGAAAACGCTCCCAGCACTATAAACACGACCTAGCTGATTATGTTGATTACTATGATTATGTTTCTATGAACACCAGTGTCTTGAACAACTGTAGCAAAGAGATCAGGATACAGTCACTAAATATACCTGATTTCTACTCATTTGGTATGAATTGTGGGTATGCATCTGTGCAAGACCATTAGGCATTCGCCTCATTTCATACAACAGGGATAATTTCTATCCATCTTTCTGACATATTCAGAAGTCTATGAATGAAAAGTACAATTCAAGCATTAGCTACTTACCATTTGGAAGCCAATCTAATTCTCTGATAAACAGGATGACATGTATGACTGCTAAGACATCGTAAACATCTCGTTTTCTCCCAGCTCCAGAAACATACATTGGAAAATGTACAATAAGAGAGCTGGTTTTAAACTTCCTTTCTAGTTTATACTTCTAAACTATCTGGAAGGCAAATGCTACCCTTGCTTGGAATGTCCGAATTAAGGTCTTTCATCAATTCTCAAGATGTATTAAAGCAGTCCCTTTAAATGCACCTAAATACAAAGGATTTAATTGCATCAACTTAAGGTGACAGGAAGTTTCCTAGTCAAGGAAAGAAAACATATACATAAACATCTTAAGTATTTTGGAGCAAAACCTCTAAGCAATTTAGGTCAAAGTTTGTCTCCAATGTCTCTGTAATATGTTAATTCTCAAGAAAGCAGAAATTAAGTTCAATCTTTTTTTTTTAGCATCAATACTACGTATCAGAGAAAAATGGAGAAATTAACATTTAAGCACAAATGCATTTGCAAACCTATTACCTCAATTTCCAAAACCATTCCCGAGAGGCATACTTTTAAAGGCAAAAGCTATGAAACAATTAGGTATGAATATACTTAATACAAAACACAAGAAATAACTTCTCAGTGGAGTTTATTTTTTTGATGGGCACAAGTTGGAAAAAGGCATTTTGCTGCAAAATAACTTGGTCGATTTTCAGTTGCTCATCAATCAGCCTACTGCACTTGAGAAGCAGTTACTGAGATTTTGAGAGCTTCAGAGTATTCAGATGTTCAGCTTGGACCTTCGAACGCTGAAGAAATAACAACAATGAAGAGCATTCCGTGGTAGATGGATTCAATACGACAAAGCACATTTATCGTCCTGGAGCATAAATGCACTCTGATCTCTTAGGGCTACAGCAACGTAGGTTCTTATAGTGCATCTTTCATACTCTTACCTGACAGGCTAAGAAAAAAAGCCTTTTGATCACTCAGCAATGAGAAAAACACAGAGTTACAACACACCCCACTCTGCGTCAAGTTTCTGAGGTCAGAAAAAGAAATAACCTCCCAGTCAGTGTCTTCAAAATAATGTTGAGTGTGGGGTGTTAATGAAGACAGTTTCACATTCAAACTCATGTTTGGGAAAAGATATTTGGATAGATCCACTGCTCCTATGTAGCAATGCCAGAGGAAAAGAGAGTGGAAATTATAGCAGGTAGTTTTACTGACACAGGTGCTGATGTCTTCAGCTTTGCAAGAGTTGAGGTGATTGTTCCTTTTTTTCCATATGGTCATCAGCCATTGCAGCCTCCTGACTCATTTCCCTCGTGTCACATGTAACACAGCCCTTCAAAAAGGAACAAGAACATAAACACTGACATTCTTCTTTTATGAGTGTAAGGGTAATGTAAAATATTATCTCTTTAAATCTCACAATTGTCTGTAATCACTTTAAGAACAGAGATTCTGCAGATATCTTTTTTTCAGAGGCAATGAAAAAAAGTCATTCCATAGCACAACTGATAAAATTTTACTCTGAGCAACTCCCACCCAGGACTTACATATTTTATAAATACAGTGTAAATAGCTGTATTTTGGGATCCCTTATCTGGCCAGGATCCCCAAGCTCATTTCATTATTACATTCACTTAAAAGTTATCATCTGTGACCCCAGCTCTAGAAAAACACATTGTTTAGAAATAACACTGCCTCTGGCATAAGGAAGCCAAGGCATAAATAAGCCAATTCCTTTCATGACTCTTACTTGGGTGTCGATCTGTTGTGGGACAGTCTGGGTCCGTATCCATGAATGCACCTCGGCCAGTTCTTGCTTTTGTCCCTCAGTAAACCAGGGCTGCTGCTTTTGCATGACTAGCAACTTCTCCAGGTCCTCCTTTAAAACTTCCTCTTTAATTCTGCAAACAGACACCTGTGAATGCAGCTGCACTGGGAGTAGCAAGAGATTCACACTGGGGAGGCCCTTCACCTGTCCCTAAGCTTAGAGCCCAGGCAACATCAACCATTAAAAAGCAGCTACAATTTGTCACATCTTATTTGCTTTATCAGGCTTCTTTCAACACTTGTCAGACACCTACTGGCCCTTACCTTTTTCATGAATCTCATTAAAATAAATCCCGTAAACAGGTGATGATCTTTGAAGCTGACTCAAATATTTATGTATGACACTCCACTTCTTCCATCTTACCTGACATAAATCTACGGTATCTTATTTTGGGGGGGGATTCTGGAAAAATTATAATGTAGCTTTTCATATTGCATGGGATCAGGAGGGTTTTTTTGGCTTTATTGCCTAGAATTTCTTGAGAATTCCTTAAAAAAAAAGGGGAAAGACAAGAGTGATTTTGCCATTACATAAACATCCACCAATTAGTGTGACAGAAAAATAGAAAAATAAAGCATTTATTTACTGACAGAAAGTAACTTCATAATAGCTGCTGCAGAATTCTTAATCCCAAGTGATAAATTATGAGCAGGCATCCTATTTCAAGTCAGGAGGTAGTAAGAAGTCTCCTATAGTTTCTTCCCTAGGCTTAGGGCTCCAATTTCCATGTTAGAAACGGTTTATGTTTTCTAACCTGTTGGGCATTTGATAGGTCATCAGAAACTGCTCAGGTGTGTGATCCACCATCACCCATGCTGAATCACATCTAGGTTGATGAGGAGTTCCTTTTTCTTCTGCTTCCTGATTTTTCTTCTCGTTAGACGCTTCAGAAGAACCATTACTGACAAAGTGCTTGCTGCTTTTCCCACTACCTGCTGGAAATGACCATGAAAAATGAAATCAGATGCCTAAAAAAAGCTTAAAAAGTCCAGTGCAATTAATAAATTTAACAATGTGCTCATGTCAGCGAGGTCTGTAAAATGAACACAGGTAAGTCACAAATGATTGCTCTGGTAAGTAATTACCATAATTTGAGAATTTAAAGGCTCAGTGTAATCTATGAAGTAACTCAAGATCTCCCAAGCACTGTTTGCTCTTCTTCAAACATCTCTACTTCCACGAGGCTTTGCTCTAGATAGGCTTAACCTCACTCAAATAAGATGAAAGCTGGGACCTAATGCAGATAATGAAGTGTTAATGAGCAAAATGAAAAAGGGGGACAAGAGTGGTTTACTAAATTCCTGTTTCCAAGTGCATTCACTGAAGCACACTGGCTTCAAATACTGAAAGCTCATGAGAGATAGAAGACTACTGGGTTTTCCTGTTCCTATTACAGTATCTCAACATTAACTACCAGCACAAGGCAGCTAGCATCAAAGCAGCAAACATCCCAATCTCAAACTTCCTTACCTGCACCACAACCAGAAGCCTCATTGGAACCACAGCCTAAAGAACTAGATACAGCTGATATAGTGCCCGGCGATGCTGAACCAGTACCAGCCTGGGAGTCTTCATGCATTAAGAGGTCAGTGAATTCACTAGGACAGAGGCTACCACTATTACCACTAGCTTCTGGATCACTGTCCTGGAAACAGAGTCAAAACAAACACATCCATGGAAGTTATTTTGACATTGAAAAAGTTAAGGTATTCAGTGAATTTGTCCTATGCCAACTAAGTTTTCAGATCAATGAAATGGATCGTTTTCACTTCAATGGCTTTGGAATTTATAGCTCTGAAAATAAATGGCCATCTAGAATACAGAATAACGCTCTTCATGTGTGTAGCCAGTCCTGCTCTGGACTCCTTCCACTGCTTTCTTCCCCACTGTGTTTCTTTTAAAATATTGTATTTTCATATTAAGTCAAGATTGTCTGCTGATAAAAGAGCAAGAGTCAGCTACCTTCACATTCTGCTGGGTGGCATGAGGCAGCCACACTCCTCAAGCACTGGTGCACTACAGGGAAAATGGAATAACCATCCCCGCTTTCCTAGGTGAAGCTCACGGCTTCAGCTGGTACAGGAACACCACTCCCCCTCAGGACCCTACCCTGCAGTGCCAGCTGATCCAGCCTTTCCAGCTCAATCTGGGTTCGGGAGCCAACATTTATTTCCTTGCCTGCAGAGATCAGATTCCTGCCTCTGAGTTTACCGCGGAAGTTGGAGAGGCCTTTTCTATGCCCATGTATGGAAACCGACCCACACGGATCCCTGTTCTTCGTTCATTAGCTGTATCCCTGGGAGACAGAGGGAGTAATTAGAGAAAAAGAAAAAAGAAAAAAAAAAAACTTCCCTTGGTTTTGGTTCTCCACAGAGACTGTGGGGCTGAGCGAAAAAGGACACCCAAACTGTGCAGCCCTAATCAAGTTCAACATGCAAAAAGGCCCATCTGATACCAAAATGCTGAGTTTGCTAGACCAAAAGATTTCATGTTTGAGGCATTTACTGTGTGCCAACATTGTACTGCCACAAGCTCCCCTGGGGTCAAATACAAGCAGCTTCATCTCTTGTGCTGTTTGTACCCTGCAGTTGACAGCACAGCCACTGGTATAAAGAAACTAGCAAACCAAAAAGACAGCCTGCAAACCCTCTAGTGATCCTGAAACATAGATCATATTACTGTTTTTAACAACCCAACGTGGAAATTGGGGTTCCTCTTCTACACCAAAAACCTGTTACTTACGCATTTTGCCTCCACGTGTGCTTTAGCATTGTCTCTAACAGGAAGCTCCATAGGTCTTGGCAGCTCTTCTTGAAGCAAGTTCAGCTGAAGTGGGGAGCTGCTCCGTGAGCTACTGATCAGTGGAGCCTCTTCATCATGGTCCTCTTGCTTCCTTTCAGGGCACAAGGCAGGAGAGGCTGGAAAGGGCTGATGTTCAGAGCTCAGAGCTAATGCTGAAGAATTACAGGGAGCAGGAGCTGAAGGTTGTGCGGTGCACGAATATGAAGAGGAGGGATAAATACACTGAGGGGTAGGAAGAAAGCCAAACTGAGGCATCTGAGGAATGGGGAAACTATGAAAAAATATATCCATAAACATGCCTATGTTTGGGGCAGAAAACGTTGGGAATGACTGTGCTCCAGAACATAGTGGGGATGATGACATGGGTTCAGGTTTTAGGGAGTTGAGGGAAAGCTCTCCTACAGGAGAGGCTGGAAAACTGACTAACATATCAGAACAGACTGGAATTCCCGTTGGAGGAAATGCATTTGTACTAGAATAGGACACTTCTGTGGGAGACAATGGCTCTTTCTGAATTGTTCTCTTCTCACATGGAAGACTCTTTTTATTTCTACTAGAAGAATGGGTATCTGAGGACTGTCTCCGAGGTTTCTGTCGCTTGAATTTTCCATGTTTGCCTCTTTTACAGCTAACTGAGCTCATCTGCTTTGAAGAGGAATCTCCTAAAATGAAAAAGTAGGTACATTCATTGATATGACAGACATATGGAATAAAGCAAAGGGGAGAGGGAGAATTTTTTAGATAATTGAGAGTATAGCTATTTCAGAGAGTGGACTTTCTGCTGGATAATTCTTTCTTTTTCCGCAGTGATGTCTTTGCTGACATGTCCATGTTATTTTCCTCCATATAACCAGTTTCTAATTGACCATTTTGGCTTATCCTGAACAGATCTTTTAAGTTCCTTAAAATGGAGGCATTAAACTACTCGAGACTTGCAGAATTTACTGCAGTAATCAAGTGCTGTGTGTGCTGACTTTAGGATACCAACATTCAAGATGGAGCAAGCCCTTCTGGTGAGAAATGCTGTAGTCAAGTCTTGGCAGTTCTAGAAAAGTAATCAGTCTGCAGCCATAGGAAGATACTCACTACATCACACAAAGGAGACTCCCACGTTCAGCAGTTTATTTCACAAAGCTGCTGCCTACCTTGACCACAGGAATGTCCATTGTTACTTCTGCTCCCCTGTTGGAGATAAGTCCTGAAAGGAGAGAGCAAGATCTTCTGGCGGAACTTGTCAACGTAGTCCTGCTCCTCCTTCTGGGTGTGGGCAGATAATGTCTCTTTGGTTAGACCAACTGGCTTTAATTCCTCCGGAACCGTAACGAGACTCGGAGCATTCACAGAAGGCAGCTCAGTGTGTTCACTTCCAACAGCGGCATCCTCCATTGTAGTCACTTCTTTAAAGAGATAAAAGAAGAAATTATTCAATTTTTCCTGCTTTGTTCTGGCACTCTGCTCTCAGATGCCCTATTACAGAAAACCATCCTGCATGAGCTACTGAGCAGAAGCAGCTACAATCTCTCCACTCAAATACAGTTGCATCAGCATCAACTGAACAAATGACTTCGTATGGTCAGGAAAAATTTACACATAAATTTAAGTCATGGAAGCACTTCTCTCTTCACACTTAATCTTAGCCCAACAGCACTTAGGTAGTCGCATTTTTATCCTTCCTTCTACATTAAAATGAAGAAACAGTTGAATTACACTTCAGGGTTTACATTCCTGAGAGCATATATGAAGCGGAGAAAGCCTTCCCACTGTATTTCATTGTGGAAACATCTTTAAATGTCAACACCAATGCGTTCCACTTAGTGTTTGGCAAGTGTGAGCAGTACCTGATCCCGGGTGAGGCACATGCACTATGGTGCTGCTGTAGCTGCACTGGCTGGTGACGGACACCACACTTGGAGCCTTGAGAGGCACAGCCAGGTCTACCAGAGGGGCTCCCACCATGCTGACGGCTGCCTGCTCTGTCGGAGTCTCTTCCAGGTCAGTAGATACTGGAGTCTGGGAACCAACTGATGAAAGAAGAGCAGTATCTACTGTTATGTGACAAGATTTCTACAAAAGATTTCATTCAAAGCACTGCAGATACTTCTAAATTCATCCAGAAACAACCACTCCTACACAGATCATCAAAAAAACATTCTGTAGACAAATGAGCAAGATTTCTATATGATGGTAACGTTAACACACACTTTATAAACATGACACAAGTGAGCAACAGAAAGTTCATTTAGCAACAAACAAGAGTTCTTTTAATGCAAATTAAGTTCAAAGACTTGAGTCATATGCGAGTTTACGTTTAATTGTAAGACCCGGGCAAAGGAAGCAGACAACACTTGTAATCAAAATATTTCTGCTGTTAGTGTGGCTCAGTGATTGAAAAAAGAGACTGAAAGCTTGGAACATACGGCATATATATATAAAAAATGCTGGGCTAACAAAATGTTTCCATTATGATTGTTAATAAACGTCATCTTACCTTCCAATCCCTTGATTTCATTCCGGCCTTGGTGGGCTCGCTTGTTACCTTCTGAAGATGATGATAATGATGTATTTGTAGATATACATTTTCTTTTCAAAGCTGGAATACTGCAGCTCTCTAGATATCTGGAATATAAGCACACCACAAGCAGCTCTCCCTGCTGTGTGTTTTCTTCAGTTTGGAGAGAAAGACATTTAAAAAATCCAAAATGAAAATCCAGATACTGTCATATAGCGTTTTAAGTTTGCAATAGAAGGTCTGGACATGCAGTTGCTTCCAAGAAATATTTCAAATAAAATCAATTACATAAAAAAACAACACAAAACAGCTGAGTTTGTCTACTGGTCACTTCACTGTTGACTCAGTAGTTAAAAACAGCATCTTCATCCCCAAATCCTTTGTCACTACATAATTAAGTAATCAAGTAACCAAGCTGCCATGGCTATTTATCAGATACTTAGCTTAAATAGATTAAGATATTTTAAAGCTTCTTGGCTTCTTACCTCAAATACACAGTTGTTGGGAACAACTCTTTTTTTTTCTTATTGATACAATTACATTTTCTGTTTGAAAGGCATACACACCTCAAATTGAACAGGAGAAATTTAACAGTATTGTATTATCAAGTATTGTATTATTAAGTATTTTTCAATCATTTAACACATTTGAGGGTGGTATTCAAGTTTGCATATAGTCATATATAACTCTTAACTGGAAAATACAATATTAACATTTTCATTAATGTCGTAAGATTTTTTTGGTTGTATTCAATTTTCTTGAGAAATGTGAAAAGAATCCTATTACTATCCATTATACAGGCAAGATTTCAAACCCTTCCAAATTCATCTCACAATTCGAAACTCAGACAGG
Source organism: Nothura maculosa (assembly GCA_032353885.1). NCBI lineage: Eukaryota > Metazoa > Chordata > Aves > Tinamiformes > Tinamidae > Nothura > Nothura maculosa. Next base: position 101,019 of record JAUBOD010000013.1, read on the forward strand.
CAAGATGGATGCAAATTGTTTAGAAAGCTACTTTCTTCTAATTAGTCTCAATCTTATCACTAAAATCACTTCATAGTTTATATTACCTGATGATACTATCAACACAATTGATCTGCTGATACAAGGGAACATGTGGATTCTTCTTTGAATCATCATAAAATGCATTGTCTGGTTCTTCAGTGCTATCAGTTCTCAACGCCTGGAGAAAACAGGAAGCAGTGTGCCTTTTCCCTGGGAAAAAAATATAGTCCTGATTTCTCTGGTGTTTGGGGAAGATCTATTTTTTCTTTATATATCTGTGACAGGCACGGACCAGATATTATCTGCATTAGCACATTATTAAGTATATAAGAACTCAATCGCTACTTCAGTGGTGAGCAATGTTTTTCAATCTATGGGCTATGGCAATTTTTGAGACCATTGTTCACAAATGCAAAGAAAGGAAGCTTCCACAGTAGACTTGACCACAACAAATGTTCTAAATATGTTCTTTTTTTTCTTTTTCATTAAGCGTATTGACTTAAGAGGAAAAAAAAGGGACAGATGACTTTCTCCATACCTAAGTGAACAGTTAGAAGTTACTGGATCTGCTGCATTCATTCGCCTTATTTATTATTTTTGTCAATAAGAATCGCCACTTGTCAATTTGAAGTCTTAGCTCAGAGCTGAACAGCTTCAGTGTAACAGCAAGTGGCTAAAGTCACGGCTAGCAAACCACAGGAATTTGCATAATTTAAGTATTACCACCACACTAACTCACCTCCTGGTGTTTCTGAATTTATAGCCTGTTCACTTCCATTCTGTGGCTTGCTCCACGATGCAATATACAGCTGTTGTCCCAAACTCTTTATTCGGTTGACATCTGCACATACCTGTTGCAACGTCATCTTGAAATATATAAAAATATGAAGTCAGAATAAACAAAAGGATGTCCTAAGACACCATTAAGATATCTGTATCTGTAACTTTATCTGTATCTGTAACTTTAATTAATGCAATTATCATGATGGATTCAATTAAATAATGCTAAAGCTCAAGTAGTCTCAACATTTTAATGTAAGGACCCAACCAAAAAGATAATATGCATCCTCAACATCCATCAATCACTCTTCTTAATTGTATGGGGCTTCCACTTTTATTCCCTCCAAGTCCTGTCACTCTTTGAGAGTGTTGATATCTGAGCAATTTACCTTTGTGCACCACTGTAATAATTATTTCCTTGTTTTAGTCCGGAAAATTTAACACACACACGCACTATATTTTTTCTATGATGCAGGCCATGCCACATTTACAGACTTACTGGTTCTTGTACCTCCTC
>JAUBOD010000013.1:230941-241384 GCA_032353885.1 Nothura maculosa
GGGCGGGACGTGCCCATTGACGCACGGCCGCGGAAGGCCAATGGGAAGCAGCAGCCACGAGAGCGACGGCGCGCGTAGCCAATGGGGCGGCGGCGCCGGGCGCCGTGAAATGACGAGCGCGCGGCGCACGCCCCCTCACCCTAAACAAAGGCGCCCATTGGCGCGGCGGGCGGTGGCGCGGCCAATCGGCGCGCCCCGCCCCGCGGCCGCCGGCGCGCGAGGAGCGCGGCGCCTCCGCGCGCTAAACCCCGGCCCAGCTGCCTAGGCCCGGCTTTAGGGGCAGAGCCTAAGGAGGCTGCCGCCCTGCAGGGCACGTCCCGCTGCTCGGGCCACCAAGGGGCCCTGGGGCAGCAGAGGGGCTGGGGAAGAGCGAGGCGCCCTGGGCTGGCGCTGCCCTGTCCTGCGCCCAGCAGCGGGACACACAGACACCCTCGGAGCGCTGGGCACCATGGGGACACCTTCCCTCCTGAGGAGAGCGGCGCATCCCCAAGAACAGCTGCCCGCTTGATGTTGACGTTGCCGCTAAGGACGGAAGAAATGCAGAGAGCAAAGGCGAGGCCGGATGGGCCCTTCCAGGGCAGGAACCAAGGCAAAGTCCTTCGCTCCTCAGCGAGGATTCACGCTGCATGGAGAGGCTCCGGCTGACGGGGCTGCTCCCGGGCTGTGCTGGGAATGCTCATGGCTGTGCTGGGAATGCTCACGGCATCGCTGCAGCGGCAGCACCTGCGAGATATCCCGGGAAGCGCCGTGGCTGTCAGCACGGCAGGGAGCCCCTGTGTCCCCATCAGCTCCAGGGAGGTACGTCCGTCCTTGGCCGCTCTGCTGAGGTGACCTTCCTGCTCGCAGAGACGCGAGGGCGCTTTGCTCCACGGCGATAAGGACCGAGAGGCATCCTGGAGAGCTCGGCCAACCTCCTGCTGGGAATTCGGCAGCGCCGGCGCCGTCCTTGCCGGGAGAGCCGCAGGGCCGGCAGCCCTGGGAGACCCGCGCGGGCACAAGGAGCCCTTCCAGCCTGGCAAGGGCTACAGCTCTCTCCCTGTCGCACAGCTCAGGCAGGACTGTGCACTGGAAAGGGGACAAGAGAGCCACCACATCGCCGTTGTGTTCGGAACGCTCATTCCCTCGCTCCCGTTCTCCCTTTGCCACCACGTGCAACAATGTCAGAGCCCCGTTTCTGTTGGCTCTTGCAGGCCCCAGGGCTCGTGGCCGAAACGAGACACTCCCTGGTGTTTGGATAGCGACCATTGCCCAGAGTAGCCCTGGAGATATTTTCACAAGCACAAGCATTTATTTCACCCGCAGCCCTTGCTGCGTTACTCACTCGCCCGCTGGAGAGTAAATAACCATAAGGTTTGGCACCCGGCGCCCAGGGCTGGAGCCTGGCATCACCCAGAAACATAATTAAATGCAAAATCAGCCTTGTGCGTGCGCCACAGTGCCCATCTCCTGTGCGAAGCTCCCGTAGTTCTGTACATACCTCCACGGCTCATTAATGGGGTCCTCGTGGCCCGATGGACAAGGTTATTTAGGGCACCAGCTGCCTTTTCTTAGCCTCGGCACATGGGGGAGCAAGAATTCCCACCCAACGGGTCCCTTTCCCAAGAAATTGAGCGCCCGCGGTGCAGCCTGCTCTGTGCAGCATCCCTGGGCACTGCCTGGCCGTCCGGAGCCCGCCCGGAGAATCCCAGCCACGGAGAATCCCTGTGCTTGGAAATGGGAAAAGCCCTTTTCTCACGGCTTGCCAACTCCTGTTGAGCCCCACTGCTTAGGGCTAATGAACTCATTCTCTTCAAGCAAGAAAAAAAACGCAAAATACCCCCACACTAATGAACTGAATCTTGTGCACCTGAAATTGTATACGATTTTGACAGCAGCGTACAGGTTGTTACAACACGATCCGCATACCATTAAAAATGCAGTCGGAACATGGATTTTTCCTTAACATACCAGCTGCGTCTCGATTATTTCCTTTCGATTCCATTCGTAAGAAGAAGTTCCCATCTGAATCTAAGTTTCCCGGCTCCCCAGTGCTTAAACACTGTTCGCCTCGGACATGAAACATTCCCATGTGCAAAGACGCTGTGCGGAGCACAGGGCACCCTCCCTTGGTCTTACCTTCCTCTTGTCAAACACAGCTACATCCAGCGGACAAGCCCCAGGAAATCTGACAGGCCAGGAGTTTCTGCAGCCTGGACAATGAGTAACTTTTAATGGTGCAATTAACTTCTAAATTTCCCCCTTAGAGGGAGGCAAGCATGAGAATGGTCCCTTAAATTCCAGTTTGTCATTCCATGGGAGATGTGGGGCTAACTTGGTTGTTTGGGTTAGTGCTGAGTTCTAGGCAAAAATAAAACCATAAAGAATATCCTAACAATAACAAATACCCTGTTGTTAATACTCAGCAAATTATACATCCACAGTTGCTATGGGGGGCATAAACAAACCAACTCAGACACGTCCAATATCTGTAATGACAGTGCTGAAAACTCCGTTTCTTTTGAACTGATTCTGCTCCGTGAAGTTGCTCCCTGATTTAGAAACTTAAGGAATACCAAGTATTCTTACAGAAATACTCTTAAAACTGTGAATAAAGATGCTTAAAAAATACAATGATGGAAATGAAACGTTTTTGTCCTTTCCTCTCTCCACCCAGAGGATTAAAAGCTGTTTCTTCTAGGGAAATAGAAGAACAGACTGAATTAAGCCAACATGTTGGCATAAATCCATTGTTACTTAGCAATATTTCACTGTGTTTGTGAAGTATAATTGCCAATTCCCAAATTCATCAAAAACAGGTAAATATCCCAAAACATGCATTTCTTCAGAAAGGCTCTCCAGAGAAATACACTCTATTTAGAGCTCTGCCATCCAAATGACTTGCCAAAAATGATGTGTGGGAGTCAGAGAAGAATATAAATTACCAGGAACTAAAAATACTGGATTACCCTCACACCGGATGGATGAAACTGTACACTACATCAGCAGGAGGACAAACTCAGCCACTGTCCCCGTTTTGGGATTTGGATGCATCCTTCGACCCCTTCCTTCTGGAATTCCTCGTCCATTTATTCCCTTCAAAAGTATAAGCCCTGCGTCCAATCAATCCCTGGTAAAACTTGGTTGGCCAAAGGGAACTTGAGTCAGATTACGGACAAACCATCACTCCAGAGCCTAAGACATTAGTAGGAGGAAAGGAGTTTTCATTGTGCAGCCCCTCACTTCCAAACAAAACAGGAACTCAGGCCAGTAGACTCCAAACTAAAGGAATTCAAGCAAGTAGACCCAAAACGAAGCGCTGCGCTTGCTCCTAAGAACGAGAGCACAAAAATGTGTCTCTTGGCCCTGGCACTGAGTCCAGAGAGGGGCACAGCAGGAGCTTGCGGATCTGCATCCCACCATCCCAGTGCTGATGGCACCTGGAGCAGCTTTGGAAGGGCCAGGCTCCGGCTCCGCTCGTGTGCACCGTGCTCCTCCTGAGCACCCTGGTGCCACCAGGGGAAAAACAACGATTATTTTGCTATAACATACACCCACAGGTCCGTCAGAGCAGGGAAAGCTGAAATATGAGGTAAATTAAAGCTTGCAACCAAGGGGATTTATTAATAAGTCACCACAGAATCCACATAATTTATTTTCCAATTCTGCAGCAACTTTCTTGGGTTCTTCTGCATTAGCTATTAGAAATTACGTATCAAAAATTAAACAAAATGCCTATTGACCACTATATCAAATTCTAATTTTAGCCAGAAAAATAAATAAATAAAAAGAATAATTAGGCGGTGATTTGTTTTGGTAGTCAGGCCCCATTAACAACTTCCACTCCCCATGTTTACATAATTCTGGCAAATTCAGGTAATATATACAGTGCTCATAAATGCCACTTTAGATTTAATATAGACAATTTCCCACAAGCTGCACAGGCTGCTGCTCGCTGGGACCGCTCTCCACGCACCCCGAACTGCTTCTGTCACCCAAGAAGCAGGAAAAAAGGGGCAAATCCTTTGAGGAATTTAGTAGAGCAAAGCTACCACATGTGCGAGGCTGGTCCATAACTGGCCATAACAACACTGCAGCCCTCAGGGTACTTTGGTATCGGATCTCTGGTGACTGTTAAAGCAAACCTAGTTAAGGACATACAAGCAAATAAGTGCTCACGTCCAAGATCCCTCCGTTTTTATTCCTGCTTTGAAACAAGTATCTCTTCCAGGGCGCTGCCGAAATGAGTCCGCTGTCTTTATTAACCAAACAAAGAGGGATTTAGGAGCCAGATTTTACTCGCGCAGGTAGCAAAACGCCAGCCCAAGGCACTGAAAACAAAAGAACGGGTAATGGAAGATAAACAAAAAACCAAACACAACGGGTTCTCCTGCTTTATTCTCCAAGTTTGCTGCTGCCACGGCGCCTGTCCAGGAACCACAAGGAGCAGCTTAACCTACCTCCGACCGGCTCCACAGAGTGGGAGGAGGCTCGGAATGAGCGCGGGCTCCCAAAGAGGTGAATTATGCATGGAATTAGACCCTTTTAACTGGTAATGGAAGTATTAGCATCAGAATCCGCTTCTATACTGGGAATGATATCTTTCAACTCCCATCTCCAATGAAATAGTGAAACCTGTGACCCAGTGTTGCACCAGTTAAATTTTTACAATGCCAGCTTAAAAATAGTACGGCGCTTTTGCCACGATATTAAAAGTTCATCCTTTTGTAGAATGGATGACAACTAGAGTTGTAGAATCTGGTTTTTGAACTACGTTCTGAACCAGATTTTGAACTAGAATTGATTTGTAGAATCAAAACCAACTAGAAGTACAAAAAGCAGAGAAGTCTCAGAGAAATGAGCAGGGTACTCATGGAAATGGACAGTCAGCTAGACCAGGAGCCTGAAGGGCCCATCTCAGAACTGGATCTGCAAGGTCTGCCTATGATCTTAGGCACCACCTGATTAACCTCTAAAACGCATAAAAGAGATTACACTGCTGTAGAGACCAAAAAGAGTTTAATTAATCCCTAAGCATTCACTTATTTGAAAAAAATACAGCACACAAGAGCCCTGTGCTTACTGAATCAGACTCCTAGAGCCACCAGAACCTGACCAATGGCAATTTTTTTCAGTCCTCAAGAGATAACACAGGTATTTCCATTACAAGCAAGTTCTACACAAGCATCGGTGACTACCAAGTGTCAAAAGCACCGTTCTTCCTTCACCAGGAATAACTGGCACAAGAAAAATGTCCCATTTTTGAAGAAAATTTCCCAAATTTGAAGAAAAATGTCCCATTTCATCCTTTAGATATCTTAGCTTTCCTTCCTGCTTTCCTTTCCTTCCTTCCTGGCTCTACAGAGGCCCGTACTTAAGAAGCAATTGAACAGAAGCCACTAGCCATTGGCCACACAAACCCTGTAAAGCAAACGGTGCACGTAAAAGGGTGCGAATCTAGCACCTACTACAGGGAAAGCTGCATTGTCCATCTTCAAAAAATACCTCAACTATTTTCTATCACAGTTGCTACCTGATTGTGTTCCAGAAGCAAAGGGCATCTACTAAGGAAGAGCATGGTTGGCAGCAGACATATCACGAGGTAGACAGCAGTGTATTCATAAGCATTTCCATGCACTCTAAACTTTAAATTTGAAGGTTCTGGGCGACAATACTCATGTTTCATCAGCACAAAAGGCAATTAACTTGTTCAAAGCAAGTTTAGCAAAAGCAGGTGTCTGGAGATAACCTTTCTCTGCAGTTTGGGTGGTTTATCTGAGGAATTCCTATGTCCTAGGGAAGAATATCTGCTATTGCTTAGGGAAAACGTACTTGGAGCCTTGCTTTCTAGTAACAACAGTTGCAGTATTCACTAATATGGGATAAGATCTTACTGTAATGCATTGATGAGTCCTTGAAATATTCTATGCCAAATGAACTACTCCAAAGACAGAGGAATTCTAGCTGTTTCTCGTGTGTTTTGGCAGCATCCTACTGCCTTGCATTGAGCCTGAGGATTAGATCTCACGATACAATAACATCTAAGAAAGCGCCTGCCAGATCACTGGCAGAAGATGAGAAGACCGATGCCCAAATTGAAGATCAAAGTCTAAAGCGAGTTCCAGCAAGGCCTGGGCTGAGCAGGAAGGCAACAGCTGGCGCTTTGTAAAGCTCCACGAGCGCTAAGCTGAGACTACGCAGCGCTCAACTACCCCAGGGGACTCCGTTAGAGGAGCGGCTCCCCCAGCGGCTCGAGTGCCAGGATGAGGCATTAACAGCACACGGGCAAGACAAAACTCACCTCTCCCAAGGCCTCCTTGCAACTGAAAGCCTGAAGACTGGCCAGACTTTGAGCAAAGGACAGAGCGCTGCTGCTAGGCCTGTGTCCAGGGTGCGTGCAGAGGGGCTGCCCCGGGGATGGAAGCAGCAGGAGGAGCTGGCAGCCCAAGGAGGCGCAGGCAGCCAAGGGCCGGGATGGTGCCAGGGCGGCTCCTATCGCCGCCTTCCAGCCCCGCGTCCCGCTGCCAGCGGCGGCACCGCGCGGCGCGCGTGGCTGCCAGCCGAGCCGCAGCCCAGCGCCAGGCATCCTCCCCGAGCTGGCCGGCACCGGCAGCAAGAGCAAAACCCCTGGATAGAATAGCCAAAAACCACAGAAGGCCAAAAGCCGTGGTCGTTTTCCATCTCCTCCAACGCCTCACGCTGCTCCCTGGGCTAGGAGGCTGGCAACACCGGAGCTGTGGGGCAAAGGGACCCACATCTGTGGGGCCAGAACCCACATCCCAGGAAGGGGCCGGCGGCCAAGACCAGCCCGGCGCAGGCACCAACCCTTCCCATTCTAGTGGGCTTAGCGCTCATGGATTAGCACTGAGGAGTTTCAAAGCCTGCAGTCAGCACTAGGGATTCACACTGGCGGTGATAAAAATACCCAGAAGATGCACTGAGGGCCCACATAGAGCTAATGCAGAAAAAAGAACGAATCAAAGCATCGCGGCTCCTGAAATACGGATGGGCGACGATTCTCTGGTTCATATTAAGTATGACTGAAATCTCTACTCTAGCATTATTAAAAGTTAGATTGCCACATACTTTAACTAAATGAGATCTTATGCAAATTACAGACATTTCAAAAGACTTATTAATCTGCATTTCTTAAGATATTTCTATCATTTTTCAAACATTGGCTCCAGTTGCCAAGTGAAACAGGACAAACTGTGTTTCTGTATCACAAGAGTGGAAGCCAGTCTTGTTCCTCCCATTACATCAACTGGCCTAAACATAAAAAGGATTCCAGGCCATCCTGTAGAGAGCAGCTCCCCGTGACAAAAGCAAAAAAAAGCAATTTAATAAACAAATGCAAACCCAAAACACAGAATCAAGCCCAAGTAGTGCTCTCACCGACACAGGAGGAAACATCTTTGACAATTTCTGATAGGATTTTCTACTGCAGACAGAGACTCACCTCAGAGAGAGAGAGGAGCTGGTGGGGAATACAAGTTCCCTGCTTCCAGCCGCCACCACAGCCTAAAATCCAAAGAGCTTTGAGTGGGAAGCAGTATCTGTAAGTCATTGCTGACTCCACATTCTCCACATTCTCCACACAACGCTGGTTTTCTGGCAAGCTCCACAGTTGCCTTCAGGGGAGAGCAATGCCCTAATGCAGAGCCCTGTGGCACAGCAGGCTCTCCATGTGCTTGGCTGAAACGACCCATGGACACGGAGCGCCCTGGGTTAAGCTGCGCTTTAGCAGGAAGCAAACGGACTGGCAGCTCTGCTTAAGCACGGAAACATTGCAATCAGCATTAACTCCTCGACTACAGAAACTTCCTGCCTGATTTCTATTTTAATGAATACCAGCCAAAGAGATGGGTTATTTATATCCCAGTCATTCACACCTCATTCTGCCTCTTTTAGTGCCAACGTCATCTCCCTGCCACAGAATCCCCCGTTTGTCCCATACACTTGCTGCCAGGAAGAGCCACGAGGCAGGGGCATCGGGCAGGTAATTACTGCACCCCGGGATGTTTCCAAGGAGAATGCCGGCTTCCGACTTTGGGGGATGAAAGCCTTTCTCCCAGAAGGAAAAATGGGAATGTCCCAAGGAAACACACACCAGTATACAGCAATATACACTAGCAATGAAGCTTTCCTTGCTGCTCAGCAGTAGGTTGAGCCACTCGTGCTGCCGTCGGCGCGTGGCTCTGCACAGGCGTCTCCCCGTCTGCCTCCTATTGCCCAAAGACCAAGGAAACTGCCACGTCTCAGAATTGCTCACAATGAAAGAGACAGTAAGGAATTCCTCCTGCAGGCATCTCAGAAGTGTTCACATTAAATGCAGTTCAAAACAAACAAACCAACATGAGCATTCAGAAAGCAATCAAGTCCTCATAGAGGCAGCTTGCTTACAAGGACATTCTAGCACTTTAACAACATGTATTTGCCCAGGCTTAAGTCAGAAGGTGGGACAGGAAAGCACTGCACTGAGCTGAGCTGCCACCCTGGGAGAACAGCACAAGGTACAAATACCATGGCCGAGTTTCTCTCTTATTTTTCTTTTTGCTTTCATCCCAAAATACAGCAGAACCTCTCATATGATTTTTAGACTAACTTGGTAGTGTTTCAGCTGCAGGTCAGCATAAGGCAGAGCCCCTGGACCTCTAGGTGAGTGCATGAAAGGACGTACGTAAAAGCACAAGTTTCACAGAGGTTTGTCAATGCCAAATAATGTGTTTGGCTGGGGGGTATTTATTTGACCATAAAAGCAGTAGGTCAGAAGCGAGAAGTGTCACTGCCTTCACGTGAGATCAAGGAGGGAATTCAAGAAACTGAGCTGCATTTGAGGCCTGTCATCTGCCACGGGAGGGAAAGCAAAACACGAAGTCCCCCAGGCTCCAGAACGCACATAATTAGCTGTTCCTTTTACCTTTTTGCTCTACCCAGCACTTCTTCAAGAGCACAGTCATCTCTGGCTTTGGCATCCTACTCGTCATCTATGAATTCATGTTGCCGCTTCCTTCCTGAAAGGAAAAAGTCCCATAGTGAGTCACCTGCTGCACACGGGAAAGGGCAAATTTAGCAGAATATTTCTTGTCACTGTTTTAATTTTGGAAACCACTGCTCCTTGGGCAGGGGATACTGCGGGTCGTGTTCTCTGCTATAGTGCCATTACCTGAGATACTCTCACAAGCCCGTTTAGACACTAGGAACTTCCATAAATTTACCGGAAGCAGCTGGAAAGCTGGTGAAAATTTACCTGGAAAGCTGTCAATGCCCAAGTCCTGCCTTGAGAGAAGTAGCAAGCTAGGCTCATGAGTCACCCTCAGTGAAAATTTCCCAGCAACAGGACACTTGCGCCAAAACAACCTCTTCATTTTAGTTTAAAGCATTCTAAAAATGTTAATCTGCATGAGGCAGAGACAAAACAACCCCGAGAAAACACACTCAAGGCCAGGGAAGCCTCCATATCCCACAAGCCAAATCAAAAATAAAACTGGAGTCAAACGTACGGAGCAGAGTGTAAAACAAATCAATTTCCTCAAAGAGATAACTCAAGGGGCTCCCATGGGGGTTCGCAAATTCCGGATGAGAAAAAAGATCAGGTTTTATGGGAAGAGATTCAATAACGGCTCTTTCCACATGAAACGGGTGATGGAGGGTTGTTACCACTCCATGGACACGGAGTGCACATTTCAGGATAACAGTAACAGAAAATCAATAGCATCTTTCATATGTGAAAGTCCATAATCTCCGTGGACTCCTAACAGCAGCGAATGGGACCAGCGCAACCTTTAGGAACATTTACCCGCCAGCACGAACGCTGGCTGGGAAGACAGCGGCTAGTCTTGATCTTTGCTTCTTCCCTCAACTATTATAAGATAACAATAATAAAAGAGATGCTCTCATCAACGTGTCATTAAAGCTGAGGGGGCTGAGCACAGGCGGGTGCTTGGTTGGGCTGGGACCTGCCGGCTCTGCCAAGCTCACCTGCAGCTCCACGCTCCTCTCTGTGCAACTGAGCCCGGACTAAAGCCAGGCTCAGCAGCAACAGCCTGCACAGAGCGCCCGCTGCAGGCGCTACTGGGGCGCTCAGCGGGGACCCCACGGTGGGGAACGGGCCGGCACCGGCGACCCGGGCAGGGCTCTGCCCACGGGGCCGGGCCCCCACGCGGGACCGGGGCTGTCACGGGCTCTCCCTGGACACGCAGCCAGCGACGCAGCCGCAGGGCCGACCCCCCTCCCGCCCCGCCCTCCATTTTCTCGCGTGGAGCCGCCGCTGCCGCCGGGGCCGCGGGACCCCCCGTGGGCTCCGCGCGCGGGGGAAGCCCCCGCGTGGCCGCGCGTTGCCATGGCGACCCAGCGGGCGGGATGATGGCGGCGGCCACCAGGGGGCGCCCCGGGGCCAGCAGCGCCCGCTCCCCGCGGCGGCGCGCGCCCCCTGCCGCGCCGGGCGGGAAGCCCCGTGGCGCCGGG
>JAUBOD010000013.1:241484-266312 GCA_032353885.1 Nothura maculosa
GGAGAGCTGAGCATCCTCCTTCCAAGGGATCCCTGTGGGAAGACGAGGAGAGCTGAGCATCATCCTTCCAGGGATCCCTGTGGGAAGATGAGGAGAGCTGAGCATCCTCCTTCCAAGGGATCCCTGTGGGAAGACGAGGAGAGCTGAGCATCATCCTTCCAGGGATCCCTGTGGGAAGATGAGGAGAGCTGAGCATCCTCCTTCCAAGGGATCCCTGTGGGAAGACGAGGAGAGCTGAGCATCATCCTTCCAGGGATCCTTGTGGGAAGCCGCCCTGTGCTGGAGCAGTCCCCATCCAGCTGCGCTCTAGGAGCTGCCGGGAGCATCTTGGGGCTTTCAGCGAGTCCCAAGGCCAGGGCTTGTATTTGTCCCTCCTCGGAAGGACAGGAGCAGCCCGCAGCCTCCCATCTTCTGGGAGAAGCAACATCCCTCTTGTTTGCTTGGCAGACCCAGGAGAAATGGATCCACAGTGCGGGCTGCCGCTCGGAGGAGACATGGATGGTGGCAGCACGAAGGGGGCAGCTCCCCAGCAGGTACCTCCTGGCACAGGTATCTGCTCACCTTGATGAGCACGGAGGTGCCTCGAGGCCCCAGGGCTGGTGCCAGCCTTAGCACGGGCAAAGGCCGGGTGCAGGGAAAGCCTCACGTGGCTCCCGGACAGGGAGTCTCCACCATTACCCCTGCCAAGGGATTCAGCACATGAGCACTCGCACAAGCAATGGGGAAGAAGGAGAGGGATAAATGTTGTGTTGGAAACTCTCCAGTGGGAGCCACAGAGAGCAGCAGCAGTTGGACACGTCCCCTCTGTGCTCGGGGCGTGTGTTCCTCAAGAAAGCCCAAGCAGTGTCAGGCTCCTTCCCAGCGCCCGGTCCCACCTGCCCCGGTGCCCTCCTGCTGCAGCAGCGCCGGGCCCTGGGAGGCGCCACATGGGCCGGGTGCGCGCTCCGGAATGGGCACACGGGCACAGAGGGGTTCTGGAGCCCCGGAGCCGCCCGGCGCCGCTTCCAAGGAGCTGCTTGGTGAAGCGAGACCCTCCTGGGACCCCCCCTGCTGGGGCGCTTCGGGTGCCCGTCCTGCCCCACTGCCGCTCATCCCGCCTGGGGCCGGGGCTGTGCACGGAGCGGTGCCATGCGGGCCCTGCTGCTGCTGGCCGCCTTCCTGCTGCGCCTGCCTGAGCTCCTGCGCGCCGTCGCCATCCAGGGCCAGGACGACGTGTTCAAGCGCACGGCCTGTCCCGCCTTCCTGCTCTTCGAGAATGCCGCCTACTTGGCCGACATGACCTTCGAGCTGCCGTGCACCTGCAAGCCGGAGGAGGTCACCTCCGTGGTGTGGTACTTCCAGAAGGACGAGGGCAGCCACCAGACCACGGTGCTGACGGACTTTGCCGGCACCGTGGTGGTGGACTCGGGCCACATCCACGTGGGCAGCGACGTGCTGAAGCGCTTCAGCATCCGCATGTTCAGCCTCATCGTCTTCCGGGCGCAGGCCAAGGACTCGGGGCTGTACCTGTGCGGCACCAAGAGAGGCGACTACTTCTACGGCTACGACGTGGACGTGCAGCCAACGGAGGGCATGACGGTGGCGTTCATGGACAGCGGGCAGCACGCCCGCGACGACGAGGCCAGCGGCGCCTTCAGCCTCTTCACCGCCTTCTGGGCCTGGGGCAAATGCGACCGCTGCGGCGTGCGTGGGGAGCAGCGGCGCGTGGGGCTGTGCTACGTGCGGAGCAGCCGGCTGCGCCCGCGCTACCGCGGCGCGCTGCCCAACGTGACGTCGTGCGGCTCGCGGGCAGCGCCGCCGCGGCTGGCACGGCGCGGCCGCCGCCGCAGTGGCGCAGAGCCGCGTGCGGCGGGACGGGCCGCGGCGGGCGAGGGGCTCCCCATGGGCTCAGTGTGGGGCTGCCGCGGGGCGGGATGGGCAGCGGGAAGGGCGGCCGCTCGGAACCACCAACAGCCGCGGAAGGGACAGCCCCAACGGGCAGGCTGAGCCCACCCAGCAGCAAACTGCTGGTTTATGTCTAATCATCCTGTATGTCTGACCTCCCTATACATCTAACTTTATATAGCCCTCCTGTACGGCTTGCCTTCCATAGCCCTCCTGTACGTCCAACCTTCCATAGCCCTCCTGTACGTCCAACCTTCCATAATACGCCTGTACGTCCAACCTTCCATAGCCCTTCTATACATCCAACCTTCCATAGCCCTTCTATACGTCCAACCTTCCATAATACACCTGTACGTCCAACCTTCCATAGCCCTTTTATACGTCCAACCTTCCATAATACATCTGTACGTCCAACCTTCCATAGCCCTTTTATACGTCCAACCTTCCATCGCCCTCCTATACGTCCGACTTTCCATAACCATCCTATACATCTGACCCTCCATACCCCTCCTGTACATCTAACCCTCCATTGCCCTCCTATACGTCCCACCTCCCATAGCCCTCCTGTACATCCCACCTCCTATAACCATCCTGTACGTTCCACCTCCCATAGCCCTCCTGTACGTCCCACCTCCCATAGCCCTCCTGTACGTCCCACCTCCCATAACCATCCTGTACGTCCAACCTTCCATCGCCCTCCTGTCCGTCCCACCTCCCATAGCCCTCCTGCACATCCAGCCTCCCATAGGCTTCCATCTGCTGGAGGGGCAGTGGTGTGGCAGAGGTAGCATCACCGATGCTGCGCCTGTTCATTTGCCTGGCGTGTCCGGGATGGGGACGTCACCTCCCCGTGGCCGTCGCGGAGCCCTCCGGGCCTCGCTGCCCAGTGCAACGGTGCCGGTCCCAGCAGCGCTCCCCGAGAGGTCCCGGGTCGATGGCTGCAGCTGTTGGTGGTGATGAAAGGGCCATCCAGCGTTTTATTGAATGCGCTGTGTATGAAAAATGGAAGTACTTGTTTCAATTACTTAATCAATAGCACGTTAAACCATTTATCACTAATTTGATTAAAGAACATGGGTTTAGAGCTGTACGTTCTCCTACCTGCTCAATCTATTTTGAATCTCTGGATTTGAACCTTTTTTTTTCATTGAGTCACTTGAGTTTTTCCTTGCTCTCCTGCACTGAACCGAGGAGATGCTCATTGTCTAATAAAAATAATAGATATGAACAGAAAATCTGTATTTTTTACTAGTTTCTGTTAAGGCACAGACTGATGAGCTGTTGCTATCCTTTGCCGTCTTATACATAGCAGGGAAAACACTGGCACGTGTAAGTGAGCATAATATTAATGCATGTTGAAAGTGTATTCAGAGCAAAACAGAGGTGCCTTCTTCATTTTGTCTCAAAAAGAAAAAAGACTATTCGACTTCTCTTTAGGGTAGATTTTGATAATGATCTTTTTTTTTTTTCAGTGAGCTTTGACTGTGTTTGAAGTTGTCTGTGTCTCTCCGCAGGCCTCCCAGGAAGAGCTGAAGGGCGCCTACCGCCGGCTGTGCATGCTCTACCACCCGGACAAGCACAGAGACCCCGAGCTCAAGGCGCAGGCCGAGCGGCTCTTCAACCTTGTGCACCAAGCGTATGAAGGTGAGCGGAGCTCCTCAGCTGCTCTGCTGCTGTGGGACAAGCATTTTTTGTTGCTTGAGTTTTCAAAGTTCCATGGTTAGTCCTTGGGCAATCGGTGCAGAACAAGTAATCTGGGAGAGCAAGTGGCCCCCTGCCAAAATAGGTTGGGAGGGAGGTCGAGACAGGCAGCGCAGCGCTGAGGAGCTGCCTCTGAAAGCTGGTCCATAGCAGACCTCATTCTTGCTTAGAAAGTAGTCAGGGACTGCTGTCATTAAATTGCTAATAATCTCATTCACTGTTAGAGGGTTTGCATCGCTCCTCAGTTGTAAAAGCAATCTTAAAATTGTTGTGTTAATACAGCTTGTGAAAACTAAGGAAAGAATCTTAGTGTAAAAACTGCGTGGATCTGTAGAGCAAAGTTTCATGTTTCCAGGGTTTGTGCTTGAATTGCAAGTAACACGAATGTGTTGGCATGAAATTTGAGAAGCCCAAGAACTGAATTCTGTCCTATCTTTTGATTTTAATTTGTAGTGCTTAGTGATCCACAAACCAGGGCCATTTATGACATTTACGGGAGAAGAGGACTGGAAATGGAAGGTTGGGAGGTGAGAGAAACCTTATAGTCTATGGAATGGATTAAATCCACCTTTATCTCAAATTCTTGTTTTGTGCTAAACTGCAGTGACCCCTGCAGTAACATCCTCTTTGTGGTAATGTTTAGTTTTCAATTTGTTTTTGAGTAGGTTGTGGAAAGGAAGAGAACTCCAGCTGAAATCAGGGAAGAATTTGAGCGTTTGCAGAGAGAGAGGGAAGAAAGAAGACTGCAGCAGCGAACTAACCCAAAGGTAGGCAGAGACTTGATCCCCATCCCAATAGGGAATCCTTGAAGTGTTAAAGAATACAAAAAGTAGTGAAATAAAGGTAAGTTAGGTACTCTACTAAATAACCCCTCAGGCACCCATTCCTGAATAATAAATTTGTGTGAAAAATACAAGGAAAGATGGCTAATTCTTGAATGGTACCCCTCTATAGAATATGCAGCTTCTTCGTTCTGTTGAAACATGTAGAAACAAACAAACAGAAAAACAGTTTTAAGCAACTTTAAGAACACAATTGGAACCTTTTATGAATCCCTTTAAATATTCCAAATAACACGACTACAGATCTTCCCTTCCATACTGCAGTATTGACACAGTAATGCAGATATAAATTCAAACACATCTTCAAAGCAACCAAAAAGGCAAAAGAGATACTGGACCAATGGGTAGGAAGTCTTGTGGCTGGAGCACAGCGAGCAACATCAACCTGAACAGCATTGGGATCTTGCCAGCTCCACAGTTAGTGCCGGGTTTAAGGACGCTTCACAGTGCTCACACAGTGAGCATCATTACTGAGTATCTTGTTCTCTTCCCTCTATCTGAGCTGCAATAAACTGGCCCTAAATGACTCTCCTCACAGCTGAATCTCAGCTGTTCGAAGATGATCAAGAGCGGTGAGGACGATGTCCCCCTAGTATTGCCTGAGGAGAAGTGGAAGTGATGATCGACCACTGCTGTCTTTTTACCTGCTGTGCCTTGAATACTCCAATAATTTAAAATGCTAATAGCTTTGCCAGGCTCTTGGCTTGATAAACACATCAGGCAGAGGAAGGTTTTGTCAGGATTACCACTGAGTAAGGTTTGAAAGCTTCTTAAATCACAAAACTCGTTTGCCATGCAGCGAACAACACAAGAGTTGGATCTGCAGTCCCCGATGCATTTGCACTTTAGTCTACCTGAATTAAATATAAGGGAGAGCTGCTAAAAATATCCCAAACTATTTTTTAAAAATGTGTGATAGTGATACTTAATTTCTCTCTCTCCATTGCAAAGAAGTCATAAAGATATTGGTGGCAATTTATGTAGACAAGAAACATTATCTGTCTTGGGGGAAAAGAAATCTGTGAAGAGAAAAACACTTTGTTTTATTTATAACTGTTCTTGGTGGGAAGCTGGTATCCCCAGAGCTCTGGCTGGAGGATTTCAGTCAACTCTGCAGCTCGAGGTTCTGTGTTCTAAAGCACAGATGGCTCCAGTGTTTTGGTGGCTTTGAAACAGGAGGATTCCTGCTTCATCTGGTCCCTGCATGGACTTTTAAAATGGTGCAGCGTCATTTGGTAACGTAAGAAACAAATTAACAGTAGCTATAACTAATAATGTTACTTCTGAAGGCTGCTAGTGCTTTCATGACCAGCGCTTTCAAATCATTAGTCTTTTCCTAAGCTGACAGATGTGTAGGAACAGCTATGGTTGAGGCTGTGTCAGCAAAAGCGTTGGTCTGAGCTGTCACAGTCACCTCTCTGGCTGTAGCTCTCCTGTGGCTTTGCAGCACTGAGGTGCTGAGCAGTTGCATGCTGTTCTCCAAATGCTGAGATTTCTTGCACTGCAGAATAACAGTTTGTGCTGTGCTCTTCCCCATGGGACAAAAACAGGTTTACAATATGTAATTTAACTTTTTATGGCCTTTTTTTTCATTTTTACTGTCTCGTTAGTGGGAAAGTGAATTAAAAATAATCACAAAAATAGTTTCTAACATACAGGAGGCTGCTAATTATATCCTGCACGTGGAACACTATGTGGCTGTGACATTTGTCCCAAGGTTATGCCTGCCTTTCTGTGCCTGTCTTCTGAAGAAACCTTTCTGTTTGCTGAATAAGTTGAGTTTGTGGGGACTTTTGTTACCCAATTCCAATGTTTGAATGGATGCAGGCTATCCCTTCTCCCATTCTACCCCAAAAGCTTAGCTTCTGTTTTAAGACATACTGGAAAAATGAAATTAATTCCAGATTGAGTCCAAAGTGAGTCCTAACTAACTGTGATGCTGCTTTTTTTCTCCAATTCCTCTTGAAGCAACCATGTATTTGCGAGCAGGTATCTGGGTAATCAGGTATGTTTGTTATTTAGCACCCACAGAAGGAAGGAAACCTGAGAAGCGGATTTGTGAAAATTTTCAGAGGATTTCACCATCCCTTGCGATTATTTCAAACAAAATTATGGAGAAAAATAAGCTTTGACTAGGAGCTGAGGTAAAAAAGAGTGCAGGAGTGAAAGTGCATCAGGCGGGAGGATTGTCAGCCCATGGCTTCTAAGTGATCCCATTTGCTCCTTTGAAACTGTCTTTTTGACCTGCCCATGGCTTTATTCAAGGTAAGAAGGGATTTCTGGATGCCATAAAACAAAGCAAATTAAAATATCTCTGCTGGAGAGTGGGGTGATTTGGGCAGATGGATCTTCTGGGAGAGGGATGCAGGCATGGTTACCTCCACGTAATGCTCCCAATGACTTTAGGAATTTGACATTTTATCTGGATGTCTTGCTGTGGTTATAAGCAGTAAAAAGTGGAGCTTCATTGTAAGCCTCAGCCTCTGTGTCTTGTGATAAAATTAGCCATCTGGGTGTTTACAGCAATTGCTTATTGGCAGTCTATGGAAATGTCTCTCTAGGCAGTGTTCCTGTGGAATTAAGTAGCACAGCTGTGATCATTTCATACCAGAGCACAAGTTACTTTGAAATTCCCAACATTTCGCTAGCTCTATGAAATGGTTCCAGCAAAATAAAGTATTTCTAACCAGAAATGTTGAGCAATAACCAGATGTAGGCCATTTGGCAGGTTCAGAATCGGGTCTGTTGTTTGGAAGTTTTGGTTTTTGCTTTTAAAGATAGGCAGAAGAGTTGGAAAGTTGGTTATTCGATTTGAGAAGACTTGCTTCCTCTTCCAGAAATTAAATCCTACTATTTTCCTGTTGTGGAAGGTGACGATTTAAGAAATACAGGTCCCTCAAGGCCGAAACTTGTGCAGCTTGCATATGTCGCCTTCCAGAAAGGAAATGGTAGGACCAGGGGAAAAAAAAAGTCATAAGGGAGTAGATTATTCCCAGGTATGTTGCTTAACTCTCTTAAACTGAGGCTCTTGGCCTTTATTTAACCACTTTTCCAGAAAGGAGACATTTTGAGAGACCTGTATTTTCCGTGGGTTACCTAGAATTGCCACAGAGCTTGGAAAGATCCCAGTTAGCTCCAACGGAACCAAACCTGTCCTGCCTTTTGTTCGCTGAATGCTTCATTTGCTGCTCTGCGAGTCTGCGGGTAGATCTGTCTCCACAGGCAGGTTCGTGGGTCCAGCAACTTTCATTCCATTCTGCCTTAATGCAAAAGCTGACAGATACTACACAAAGCACCGAGTGGGTCAAACACTTTCACAGACAGATTGTGTCTTAACATTATTCTATATACATATGTAAAATCTTTAGATTTAGAAGCGGGAAGTGTTACCAGTCTGTGGCAGGACATCGCACATTGGCGTTGTGGGTGTCAGTGTGGAGAAGACAGTTTACTTGGTTCCACATCACTCCCATTTTGACAGATGCAGCAGAAAGGACTTGCTCCTTGGCAGGACAGCTCAGACATTTCACGTCCCTCCTGCAGATTTATAATGTTCCTACTTGATGTTTCTTTTGGCCAGAAGAGCAGCGTAACTGTTGGCATCATCCTCCAATAACCCCGTTTTCCATTTTTTTATTCCAGCTTAGTGAAGGATACAGGTTCATTCCAGATTGCAGCATTGTCTTCTGGTGTTCCATTTTCTGTCTCACGGCATTTTTGCTTTAGTTTCTTGACCTCGTAAGCAGTGTCTGCCACCTAGATTAATGGAGGCCTTTGTGAGCAGTTTGATTGCTGCCCGATTTTCTTTTACAACCAGCTGTTGCACAGATTGTCTCTCTTGCTGCCTCTGCTTAGAGAAATGTCTGTCTTCACAATTTCGTGGGTGTGATTCCCAGGAACAGAATACACTACTGGAAAGTTTATACTAGAAAAAGAAAGTGATTGTTTGGTTTTAAGTAATTCCTTGTGAAATTACTTATTTTAAATCCGTTTTTAAAGGAAAATATAGATGATGGAATTTTACATTAGAACAAAGTTGAAAAATAGGCACATAAGCCTTGTATGAAAGAAGCCATTTCCTTTGCAATAATTATCAGTAGCAACAGATGTGCGAGACTTCCTTGCAGATATTTTTGCAGAAATAACTTATGCTGTGAGCGCTCCCCAAAGCCTGAAACATGAGCCCTCCTAACGTGTAGCAAGGGTGATTCATGGGTTTTCTGCCATCTGTCCTCTTGACTCTGCGAGTAATTTTATGTATTTATTTTTCACATTGCTGGTGCATACCCGGCAGTGCTTTGCCCTTGGTGATACCATCACCTGCAAGAGGCGGCGATATTTAAGCCTGGTTTGCTTTTAATGGGCTCCTCAAGCATCCTCCATGTGTGGCTGGGCATGGGGGTCATATCTGCATTAAGGGAAGCATCTCAGCAGCTGGTCAGAGGGCAGCCCTGCTCCTTGTGCTGGCCTGGTCTGGAAGGCTGCTTTGCATGGAGGAAGCCAAGCCAGCATCAGCGTGCAAAGCCTACCCAGCTGATTCAGAAGCCTGGAGTAATTTAGGCTGTCTGCTGTTTCTCTTCAGCTGTGCAAACTTGGAAACCAATATATTTAATTATACCCTTACCAAAAAGAAGAGGTGGAACCTCCAGCTGATGTTGTGTCTTCAGGAGTGTTTCTCCCTGCAGCAGAGCCTTTGCTTGCAGAGGAGACGGCCTTGCCAAGTGGGACAGCTCTCCACCTCTTCCCGGATTTCCAGAATAGGGCAAGGTGGGCGCAGTTCTGCTGCTCTGAGGCTGTGCTGAGAGCAGAGCAGCAGGGAGCACTCCCCTTTCCTCCAGCCCTGCTGGAGGGCAGTCTGTGCCCGATCTCATGCCCTATCGAGTGCATCAGAAGTTGTCATTTTTGCATAGGTGTTTTTTTGAATCCAAAGATCCCTCTAACTGGTGGTGAGCGTTGTCTTCCATACTATACTGTTGCATTTACCTAATCACATTTGTCTGTGGCAGTTGCTGAATCGCCAGTTTATGGCACCAGTAGCAGTCTGCTGTGTAAGGTTTCCATTTAAAGCCTGCGTATTGGGCTTTAAATTTAATCAAATTATTTACTTTCCCAACTGTTAAGAAAGGAGACAGCTATTTTGCCCGAAAGGAAGATGTTACATAGCAGGCTGCAAGAATCTGCGCTGAAAGAGCCAGCGGACTTAAAGGATTTTAGCAAAATAACTGCTAGTAGAGACCTTTTTTATTCCCAGGATCGGTAAGTTGAGATATTCTTAAAGAAAATTTCAGTTTCTGAACGGAACAGTTCTGCTGTTGTGCAGCTTGGTTGCTGCCCAGGCTTTCCCTGCTGCCCCAGCCTAGGGAGGGCTCTTTGTCCCATAGCCCGAGCAGGTGGCTGGCAGGGAGCTGGGAGCAGCAGCGGTCTCCCCTGCTATCCGGTGCCATAGGGTGCTGTTGTTCTCTGGGAATATTTTTAACATTGCCATCTGCTGCCTTTCCTGTGCTTGGGATGGAGCCAGTTTCCTTGCTAGCACCTATAGGTTTCTGAGGGTGACTTCACCTGCTTGGCAGGAGGCAAAATGTCTTTGCGGAATCGGTTCCTCAGTGAAAGGCACCTGAGCAGGAGTTGTCCTGAGCAGTTGGGGAGAGGCTGGGCAGGAGCAGGGGGCTGTGGGGCTCCTTTCTCTGGGGGGATCTTGCAGATTTTCCTCAACGGGTGCATGTCTCATTCAACTTCCCCTGTTTTCACTGAGAAGTGTTTGCTGCGCAGTTCATAGGTGTGTGCGAGAAAGGAAGTCATGAAATTTAAGAAGCTAGATTTTAATTACGAATTTCTGTGTTTATGCCACACTTAGAAGAGAAACCCCTCTGATTAGCACTGCTGTGTAGCACTGATGAGCAGAGCTGCCTGCCCCAATCCCAAGCCCTCAGGATGCAGGGAGGCGAGCGGGCAGAGCCCCCGGCGCAGCACCCGACCCTCCTGCTCCCAAACAACGGGGCCAGCAGAGCCTCGGCCACCTCCTCCCAGGGAAGAGCTCCAGTCAGCACCTCACGCAAACGTGTAGCTGGCAGGACGAGCAAACATGCAGGAGTGAAGAAGTTGCAGCATTCAAGAAGCAGATCCCTCAAAGGTGGCTTTGCAGATGGTTCCCCAAAAGGAGGCGTCTTCGTGTAAGTGGCTGGAGGTCGTGGCTTGCGTTGCTGCGTAAATGCACAGGTTTAAAGTTGAGCTGTCTTGCAAGAACAGTGTTCAAACCGTCAGGGTGCAGCCCCTGTTGCACGGTTCTCTTGGAAACTTTCTATTGGAAAATACTTGCCCCAATGTTTTCACTGTGTAAGAAAATGGAAAATAAGCATGAAACAAATGGAAAACAAATGGAAAAGAAATGGAAAACAATTTTTAAGAACGAATAAGGGATTTCCACAACGAACAAACAGTTGGAGCCAAATCCGACCAAAGCTTGGAATTAGGTTGTGAATCTTGTCAATCTCTGCAATTCTTCTTATAGTTGAGGTTTGGGCTTTTATTAGAATGCAGTGAACATGGAAAAAATGCTCACTCGGATTGAAACAAGAATTTATTCACTTTACGTTTACAGTGTCTGTGCCTTGGTACCTACCCAGCTACAAAGATTTCTTCCTTCAGCTGGTCTTTCAGGGTTAATTCTGTGCTGGTGCATGGAGGCATCTTGTTGCAAGTGGTGTGTTTCACATGGGCTGCAGTGCTGGTTAATAGAGCTGTAGGGAGTTTTCCAAAGCCCATTGAAGCTGCATGACTCAGAGAAGAATCTCATTGTGCCCTTTTCAAATAAACCCACTCTCGCAGTTAGCCTGAATGAACACGGCAGCACGGGGCCAGACTATTTAGCTGTGGCCTATTTTTTGAGGGTTTTTTGGTTTTTCTTTTCTTAGCAATAAGCTTTAGGCATTATTTCTGTTGTTTGAGGAAGGAAATGTTTACCACTTGCTAAAAGTTTATCCTTGTTAAGCTTTTCTTCTGATTTATGAGATGTAAACCAGGGAAAAGGCGAGGAAATGTTTGACTAATAAGGTAAATGGTAAGTAAATGATGCGTCTCCAAACTGTGTTGCTTCAGATGATTCATAAGAAGGAAGTGTTTAGAGGCTGTTTGACCGAGTAACTTGGAGAGGGTTGATTTCTGAAATACATCTTTAAAGTATGTTAATTAATAATAATAATAATTAAAATCTAGCTTCTTAAAACAGGGCGCAGTTAATTTAGTTGTGAAGGAGAAGAAACCCTGTGTGTGAAAATGTTCTACCTACTTTAGCTCTATTTAACAACAGAAAAAAATAATTTTTCACCTGGGATGCAATGCTAAGTTTTTATCCAGTTTGCTTTGACTTGTGTGGTTATTTTAGACTTTTGTAGTCATTCGGTTGTGTATGTGCCTGGAATGCATAAGAAATGCAGTTCGGAATAGAGCAAAGTAATTGTAAAACAGCAAAAACAGCAAAAAGAAAAGTGACGGTTTGATCTCTGATGTGCACATGAAGATGCCCTGGCCATTTGGCCTGCATGGATGCCTGCCTGCAGCTGTCCCACTTGTTGCTTCTCAGGGAACAATTAGCGTTGGAATAGATGCCACGGACCTCTTTGATCGCTACGACGAAGAATACGAGGATGTGCCAGGGAGCAGCTTTCCCCAGATTGAGATCAATAAAATGCACATATCGCAGTCCATCGAGGTAAGGGGGCGAGCGCGTGTGCGGGACGGAGCAGGGTCTGAGCTCACGAGACGCAATGGGGCGAAGCGGCGGATAAGGAAACGCTGCTGGGGGTCCCCTCTTCCTTTATGGAGGATGTGGGCAAGGAGGAGGGCCAGGTCAGCAGGAATGCGGCTTGGTGGCACAGCACGTGTTCCCAAGGGCATGAGGAGGGCCCCTGAGACACCGCTGTTGGTGCCGCTATCTCAGGTAAGCTTAAGGAAAAGGAGGAGAAGGCTGTGGGCAAGGAGAGGGAGGGTGTTCCCCCTCTTGCAAGGCGTTGAAACGGTTCATTCTCATGCTGACATTGGAAGGGATTGCAGCTCAAGGGCAAGTGTCCTGGAAGGCGTCTCGCACTGTAGCAGTCATAGAATCATAGAATGTGTAAGGTTGGAAGGGACCTTAGAGGTCATCTAGTCCAACCCCCCTGCACACGCAGGGTCACCTAGAGCACATGGCTCAGGGCT
Organism: Nothura maculosa; assembly: GCA_032353885.1. Lineage (NCBI taxonomy): Eukaryota > Metazoa > Chordata > Aves > Tinamiformes > Tinamidae > Nothura > Nothura maculosa. The sequence goes on from JAUBOD010000013.1 coordinate 254,105, forward strand.
GCATCCAGTCCATGCTGCGCCCTGTCCTTGAGTGCAGAACATCAAGTACATGTGGCCCTACCTGGTTCAGACACCTGGGCTTACCGATGCCAAGCCCTCGCCCAGGGAGTCTCCTGCCTCCTCCGCATGCCCACGGCTTCTGCAGTCACCTGCAGGATTGATGACACCTTTGCAGGATACACATTAAAGGTGTGAATGGGCAGCAGGTTAATTGGTAACAATATGTTTGTTTTCCAGGCGCCGCTGACCGCCACAGACACAGCAATTCTGTCCGGGAACCTCTCCACCCAGAACGGGAATGGAGGCGGCTCCATTAATTTTGCTCTTAGGCGGGTGACATCTGCCAAGGGATGGGGAGAGGTAAGAGTGTTGGCCATTATTCATTTTGTATATCCAGTCTATTTTGGGCTGCTTAAATTAGTTATCTGCTCTTAATTTTCTTAAGGGGGTCTTAGCTTTGTTTCTCCTCTCAGTGCTTCACCTTCAGAAAATGGGATTAATGATTCTGACCTGCCTTGTAAGATGACCCGCAAAAAGAGCTCTTGCATTATTTATATAGTGATATCTAAACAAACAAATTGTATTAAATAGTAGTGCCAAATTACCCCCATTCTGTTTTTCCTTTGGTGAATTTGAACAGATGGAGTTTGGAGCAGGAGACCTGCAGGGACCTCTCTTTGGTCTGAAGATATTCCGTAATCTTACACCAAGATGGTAAATATTATAAAAATGATCTAATTATGAATACTCCAATTATTAATACTAATGAATCAAGCAGCTTGAACCGTTTTTCTTGTTAATTCTGGAAATTCCTGTGGGAGGGGGTTAGAAGAAAAGAAGTTATTTCTCCTTTGGCTCTGACAATGCTTTGGTTGTGGTCAGAATGCTGCTCTTCTTGCATGTGTATGTATGCTCCATATTAATTGCACATGCTTCCAGATTTGCTTCTAGGAAATGCTGCTTCTTTCACGCCCACCAAGGCCACTGGACAAGCCATAGTTTGAGGCGAGCTGGGGGCTCTGTGTTTCACCACTGAGGAGGTTCTCTCTTTCTCCTAGCTTCATCACTACAAACTGCGCTCTGCAGTTCTCATCGCGGGGCATCCGGCCGGGCCTCACCACGGTTCTAGCCCGCAACCTCGACAAGAACACCATGGGCTACTTGCAGTGGCGCTGGGGCATCCAGTCAGCCATGAACACCAGTATCGTTCGGGATACAAAAACCAGCCATTTCACAGTGGCGTTACAGGTGAGAGCCTTGTTGCTGTGTGCAAGGGCCAGTGTTAGCACCTGGTGTGAGAGGAATATCCCGGCTCTCCCTTCCCAGCCATTCTTTGGTGGCTTGAGGGTTAAGGGGACAAAGGAGCAGTTCACGTACTGTCCTTGTGAACATGTACCCTTGGTAACCAGCATTGGTTTAGTAATCAGTGTCACTTAAAGGGTGCAGAAGAACACTTGGGAAAATGTTCAGCTCTGGCCGAAGATGAATGTTCGTGAACTTGTGCCTTTTGTATTTCAGCTGGGAATCCCCCATTCTTTCATGATGGTCAGTTACCAGCATAAGTTTCAGGATGAGGATCAAACACGAGTGAAAGGTTCTCTCAAGTAAGTTTGCAGGGGAATAAAGACACTCTTTACACCCAAAGAAAGTGCCATTTTCTGCTCTCAGAGGTCTGCTGATTCTAACCAAATGTTTCTGTAGTCTTTGATTTGCAGTGAAGGGAATTTCAGGAATCTTTCCTGGTCTTACTGGGTTTTGGTTCTGTCATTCTAGGGCAGGTTTCTTTGGGACCATAGTGGAGTATGGCGCAGAGAGGAAGATTTCTAGACACAGCATCCTAGGAGCCACCGTCAGCGTGGGTGTTCCCCAAGGAGTGTCCTTGAAAATCAAGTCAGTTCAAGATTATAACTGCAGTTTGCCAAGACTAATCATAACCTGCATTATTCTGTCTCCAGTATTTCGGTGGTTCAGGTGGGAAAGCCATGGTCTTAGAGTAACACCAATATTGATATATCACTATATTGATATATCACTATAAAAGCTTGCAGCTACCCTCACTTTTTATCTGAGTGGTGGCTGTCGGAAGCAACATGTGCCTTCTGCTGGTGTTACTCTGAGCCTGAACACCGCCTTCAGTTCTGAAAATACAATTTAAAGTAAGTTTGGAACATTATAGTAAATGGATAGAAGGTTGCTGAAAATACATTTGAAAGTGTGCTTAGTTGCATTCCATTTCTTGTGACTTTATATATGCTTGTATTTGAATTAGATTATTGCTGTTAGCTGAAGAAATGGGTATGCTATTCATATGATGCAGTTTGCACAGAGAAGTACAGAATTCCCAAAGCTTAATATTCTGTAGTGCATTTTTAAAAGCTTGCCAGTAGAGGGCACGCTAGGGCTGTGGAAATGCAGATTGCAGTCCCAGAAAGATTAATGTTTTCTACAATAAGTGTTAGTGTAAACATGAAGCAAACATGAATGCGCTTCCTCCTTGAAGGCACATGCAGGGATCGTGTCCTTCCCTGTAAGCGATTGCTTTTCTGTGATTGGTGACGCAGATGATGATCATCAACTCCCTGGTGAAATTCACGTCCAAACAAATTCTCCCAAGACTAACAAAAGACTTTAGAACAGCCACCTGCTACTGCTCACAGATGTCTGTGGCTTACAGGCGGCCATCGTCTGCCCTGCCACTGTCCTGGCCGAGTTGAGTGGTTTCTCACCTGCATGTTGTTCATCTCTCTCTTGTCCAGCAGTTCTTTTTGCTGCTACTGGGTGTATTTAATGGGGCATGTTAAACTGTTCCCTCTAATCGGTCGCTCTCTTCCTTTTTTGTTCCAGGTTGAACCGGGCTAGCCAGACCTACTTCTTCCCCGTCCACCTAACAGATCAGCTGCTGCCCAGTGCTGTCTTTTATGCCACCGTGGGACCCCTAGTTATTTACTTTGCCATGCACAGGCTAATCATCAAACCTTACCTCAGGGCACAAAAGGAGCGGTGAGTCAGTGAGGCCATTTGAAATACGGAGACGGGAAGCCCCGCTCGAGTGTCTGTGGGAGTCAGGGGCTGAGGCTGGAATGTCTGGATAAGGCACCGTGGTTTAGTCTGTTGTCGATGTTAGTAAGTTCTGGGAGCATTCAGAAAGACCTTGGAAGGTGGGAGGCTCCTTGCCTGAGTTTGCGTGGTAGCTGCAAGCAGGGTGGGTGAGTTGAGATGTGGGTGACTTCCAGTTACTGAGTGAAGCTGATGCGATGTTGACTTCCTTATGCCAGAGAGCTGGAGAAGCAAAGGGAGAGCACTGCCAGTGACATCCTTCAGAAGAAGCAGGAAGCAGAAGCTGCAGTAAGTCTCCTGCTCCCTCTTAACTGCGTTTTTATATTATCATTTTTATGAGAGACTTCGTGAGGTGAGGTACAAGAGACTCCAGCCCTACTGCTCCATGCTCCGGAGGAGGAATGAGTTTTCTGCATTGCTTCCCTTGTGGTCTGTTCTTTGTTCGTGTTGGGATGGCTTTTGAGACAGGCTTTGGCCTGCTGCAATGCTCCCAAAACATCCTCTGCTTTAAGCATTCCTAGTTAAAGGAAGCAGCTTTCGTTCTGAGCTTGTCTGTTTTGGGCACAATGTCTATCACTGCCTGATTTTGCTTTGCCCCTTGTCTTGTCACAGGTTCGGTTAATGCAGGAGTCTGTCCGGAGGATAATTGAGGCAGAGGAAGCCAGAATGGGTAAAGATTGCACCATTTACTTGTTTTTTGTGTTTGGAAAGAGGAATAGGGCAATGGAGAGGTGGTTGAGGGAGAGAGATGCAAGGTGGAGGCTTTTTGTTTTTCTGCCTTTATTAAAGCATGGCAGAGTTGCTGTTGTGCATGTGGTGGGGGAAAAGTTTCTGAGCTTCGATAGAGGTCCACTGAATATTGTCTGGGGAAATGCTTCAGGATGGATCAACAGAATGAGCATACTTGTCTGGATTCATGTCTCTGCAGAAGACTTGTATGTTTAAGGGTGTTTAAAAAAAAAAAAGCCATAGTCTGATGGCTAGTCCACATAACTTGTTCCTGGACTGTAAAAAGAAATCTAAAATCTAGCAAATTTGCTAGCACTTTCCAAGAGAGCATTCCAAAGTGACCCGTGACCTCCACCTACCACTTAAATGTATGAGGTATTTAAGTCATGTCATTCTGTGTTGGCACTGAGGATTTTTAGCAAACAACTGAAATGTAAATGTTCATTTGTCTTGGCCATTACGGGTTCAGAATGGGGAGAAGAAGGTTCTCGCATGCTCTGAGAGATCACATGTCAGGGCAGAAACGTCCCCTTCTATTTTCCTTAAGAATTATCATTGAAGGCAAAAGAAAAGGCAGGGATGAGGAGGCGAGTAAGTTGATCTGTTCATCAATATCTGCCTTAGTGTCTTTAAGAAGCCTTTTATCACATTTGTGACTTCTTGTGAAATGCAGGTTTGATTGTCGTGAATGCCTGGTATGGGAAGTTTGTCAATGACAACAGCAGGAAGAATGAGAAGGTGAAAGTCATAGACGTGACTGTGCCCCTGCAGTGCTTGGTGAAGGACTCCAAGCTCATCCTTACAGAGGCCTCCAAGGTACGTGGCTGTTCCCCCAGGCCCAGGGGCTCAAAGATGTGGGTTGGGAGCAGGGGATTTCTCCTGCACACTTAAAGCTGGTGAATCCACAACATCAACTTCCCCAAACCGTTTCTGCACTGTTAGGAACCTCTAAGAACCTCTGCTCCAATGGGTATTTCCAGAGAAAGTGCCTCAGTGTTCGTTGCATGGACAAAACGCACAAGCGTGTGTTTTCTTGAGCTGTAACCTCCCTGACCACCAATTCATGGTGTTCTGCACTTCCAGCTTGCTGCAGTGGAGACGATTCCTTAATTTCTCAATTCGTGGGCATCCAAACACTTTTATATACACTTTGTATATATATATATGTATACGCACACAGCTTAGTCTGCCCTTCTGTGGTTACAGGCTGGGCTGCCAGGTTTCTATGACCCCTGCGTGGGTGAGGAGAAGAATTTGAAAGTGCTTTATCAGTTCCGAGGAGTCCTGCACCAAGTGATGTCAGCTGACAATGAGGCCCTGAGGATACCAAAGCAATGTAAGTAGCAAGGACTGTCCTTCCTCTGGAAAGGGCTGTCCCGACTGCGTGCCGGCCTCTGCGCTGCCAATGGGATGGGACGTGCCAGCTGGGGGGCTCCTTGCAAACTCACTGCAAGGGAGTCATCACCTCCCATGAGGTTGGAAGCAGAGGCTGCTCACGTTGCTGCTGTCCATACGGGATGGTCCACAGCGTTGCATTGCCCTTTGCGGACTGCACTGAGTATGAAATCCTGAGCCAAGTGTCTTCCTCATCCCCATTTGTCTTTCTCCAAAACGTTTTCCTTCTGGGAACCGTTTTGCAGAAAAGATGAGCTGCTAGTGGCAAGTTTCAGTGGTTCAACTTAAAGCTAGGATGTGGCTCACATGGCTTTATTGTTCTCATCCAACAGCTCACAGAATTGATGCAGATGGCTAATCTGGTGAGAGTCCGTCTGTTACGATGCCTGGGTCAACAGAAACCGCAAAAGCTTCCCGGGGATGTTACAAGTGTGAGCAGAGACATTTTTATTTTTGTGATCCATATAGGAGGTGGTGTCACACCAATTATGTTAGGAGACAAGATAAGAACCTGCTTCTACAGGTGGCTCCGAGGCAATACTGCTCTGAATTGTGGCTCAGTAACCAATAAAGCAACGTGACTCCGAACGCGCAGTGCTTTCTGCTGGGGTTGTGCGAACGGGCCCTGAGCACCGGCCCTCATTCTGCCCCTCTTTCGGGCTCCAGTTTGTGCAGTCTCACATATTTCTTCTTGCACTGAGCAGGAAAGAAGACTCGTTGCTTGCACTTCTACTTACGGGGGTTGGTATCACCTTTTTGTACTGCGGAGGGGAAGGGAGGTTCTGGGGCTGCCTCCAGCAGATCTTCTGTGCAAGTTCTTGGAGAGAGGCCAGAGATTGGGTTTTTCAACCCAAATCTACATTTGAAATGTACTTGTTACAGACAAGTATGTTTGGAATGAAGTGTGTTGATTTTTGTGATGGAACACAGACCTTTTCACCTTGAAACCACCCAGCTGCTCCTAACACCCATTTTAAACAGTGCTACTGCAGATGAAGGCCCTGGATATAATAGTCTGTTTAATTCCATTCTGCCAACTAGAACCCTGTTCAACTTGAGGTTCTCAAGAAAGTAGGGAAGTAAACTGGCCAGAAGGACTGTAATTCATTTCATCCAAATGTGGTGCTGCAGATCTCTTCCCCTCTAAAAACAAGAGGAATGTAGTGGATGTAGTAAATAAGACCAAAGGAAGGAGAGCTGTCAAACAGAGTCAAGACCTGAAACCTTAAACGTGAGTTGCCTCTTCTAAAAAGCATCAGTTGTGACATAAATTCCCCGCAGTGGTTTTGCATGGAAGCCGTGCCCATGATTTTGCCAGGAACGGGGGCACTCGTTCTGGCAACACAGCAAATGGAAGTGGCAGCTTTTCACTGTCTCCTTCCACAGCGCTGAGGGATTTTGTTTTGTGTGGAAAAGAGATAAATCAGGGCTGAGCTGTAGTTCACTTTGTGGCGTGTTCTAAAACAGCCTTTAACACTTACATGAAGGAGATGCATTAAAAAAAACCATGTATTGGCACCACATTGCTGCTCTTGATAATTCCTACAGCAGATCACTTCCCAGCAAGCACCTACACTCTTTTTCTGGGGGTTCTCCTTGCTCAAGTCATGGTCTTAAGGCTCCGTGGCAGATAATTGCAATAGAAAAAATAATTTCCCAAAGCAGCTTGGCTTTAGCTATTCAGAAACAAATGAATCTCCTCTCCCAAATTCATACAAGTGTCATTCACTTATTATTTTAAAGGAAGCCTCAGCCAAAATGGGCTCTTGATGTAGGATGTTATTCCACTTCTCACCAGTGTTCTACTGATCTGAATTTAAATGTTAATTGTGCAATAAATTATATTCACCTGAAAATCAGCCCATGTTCCCTTTGCATCTTTAGGACAGTCTTGAAATTAAACTCCTCCCCTGCAACTTAACTGATACATCCTGGACCTGGGGCTGGTTTCAGCAGCTGCTCCAAGGCTCAGGCTCACGTTAATGTTCTCCTCTTGATCACAGCTTTGTTCTCATCAAGGAAAAGTGATGCTTTTCCAGCAAATCTTCCCCTCTTGCAGTGAAAGAACTGCTGCTTGTGTAAGACAGCTAAGGGACATGAGATGATCTAGTTCTCCCTGCCTTCCCCCTCAGAATTATGTTTATATCTGGTCATCAAGCAAGGGGCAGAGGAACCTTACGTTCTACCTGAATCCATGGGCCATTCGGCCTCTCCGAGCTGAGCGGCGCCGTGTGGGAGCTGGGGCTCCCACTGGGCTCTTCTGCCCAAGTTACTTCATCCAGCCTCCTCTGGTCTTGGTGTGTGGCAAGTCTTAAGAGGCCAGGAGCACTCCTCAAGGTCCTGCTTACTGCCTGCACTATTGCTGTTCTAGGGAAAGTGGCCATTTCGGCAGCTACAACTTCCTTTGCGGCTTCTGTTTATCCAACTGAATTATACGGAGCCGCAACCAGAATTAAAGCAGCAGCTATAAGCAACCAGGGCCTAGGCTTTAGTGTATCGCAGTGCTCTTTATAAAGGGCCAAGTAGCCCTTGAAGGGCTGCCCAGCTCTTTGGGGGGCTGCTGCTCTGAGCTGCGTGCCTGGGAGCGAAGGAGGGCACGAGCATCGCTCGGAGTCCTCGGTGTCCTGGCTTCCCACGAGCTGCTCGAGCTCCTGGAGCGGCCGGGCCCTCCTGGCACGTGCGGGAGGGACGGCCCCGCAGCGGGGCCCTGGCCTGGCTCCCCTGTGCACACGGCTGAGGGAACAGAATTTCTGGTCACATTTTCCACCGCCTGGGACAACCATTCAGCACACCCATAAATCACAACAGCAGACTCCAGAGCCTCAAATAAACCACGATTCATTAAAACAGTTTTAATGAAAAAATAAAGTTCTGAATTAAACTATAATCATACATGGCTGAGAGTGATGAACTTAAAAAGTATGGAGATGTTTTCTTCTCTCTCTCTCTCTCTGCTGATACTGTAACGTGCTGGACTTGTCAGACACCAACTATTGGGATAAATCTGAACAGGTAACAAAACAAGATTCAGTCACATTAATACAGACCTCTGTGAGAAAGAGGCAGTTCACTTGGCGGTCTCGTTTCTCCCATGAAAGCTTCCAGAACACATTCCCCCGTGGTCCTGTTGAATTGCAGACACGCTGTAAACGCAGATACCGACGCTCAAGAGCAGGTCCAACCCTTGCGGCGCTCGTGCCCAGGATCTTGGAGAGCCTTTCTGTTTGCAGAGTGAAAGGGCAGCATTTGAGAACTTTGGTTATTTTTCCAGCTGCAAAGAACAGTCAGGCAGCCCTTGCGGGGCAAATCTTTGGCAAACTCCTAGGTGGTTCCATTTAGCTTCTAGAAGGTGTCTTGATTTACAGAAGCCGCAGAGATGCTTTTTCAGAAGCAAGTCCCTTGTTGCAGCTTGGCGGGATGGGGTTTTCGTAGACAGAAAGAGCAGGCTGGTTCTGCCAGTCCGTCGCATTGATCCCGCCGACAGATCCTGCCCCTCGCAGGGCTCTGTGGCTGCCTCCTGGGATGTGTCTGACGGGGAGTACCTGCTGCTTCCCCACGGACCCTCAGTCATCACCAGGACACGGAGCTCGTCGAGTCATCCTGGTCGCGGGGTGAGGGCACCGTGTGGCACCCCGGCGGTCACCGCTGCCCGCGGTTCTGCCCATTGCAGCCGCCGCCTGCGCCTCGTGGGACAGAGCGCGTGGCACTGGGGAGGCAGAACCGCAGCGCGTGTCCCAGGATGTGCCTGGGCTGCAGCGAGGAGCAGCGCGCGTCTCAGCAGCCTCGACTCCCTTCGTGTCTCTCATCGGGATCCCCTGGGCAGAGGCTCCAGGAGGGCCAGCAGGGAGGCAGCCCCGGCAGGGGCCTCTGCTCCTTCACCCTTCGCCATCCTTCCATCCAGGCCGGATGGATCTTGGTTGCTCGTCGCCTGGCTAGCTGCTGCACGGCCCGTGTTTGCTGCAACCTGCACGATTTGCAGCCAACGCGCTGAAGATTTCGGGGTTTTGAGCACAAACCCAGCCTCAAACATGAGCAGCAATGACGGAGGTAAACGTGGCTGTAGTACTCGTGTGGAGATGGCCCGATCCCAAACTAGACCTGCCAATTTGTAGCGTCCAGCCCAAGCTGGACTTCTGGGCCGAGGAAGGGAAAGAGTCTTTGCCTCCTTCAACGAGCACCTCCGAGCTCACCGGTGGGCTAGGAAATAGAGCCCCTGGTACCACCTCCCACACTCACATCTGAGCCCGTCATGCAAATCAAAGTCCCAAAAACCACTGGAGAAGGAGACTTCAAGGGAGAATCCGGATGACTCTAATGCCCTGCGCTGCCCGCGCAGAAAAAGGACCGTTTCTTTTAAACACACCAGTCTTTGCAGCAGGAGAAGTCCTGCTTGTGCTTGAACAACGCCCAATCCGAGGACTCGGTGAAAGCCATTCGCCTGCTGCCCAGAGCCTCCGAGGACGAGGCAGGACGTCCCACTCGCTGCTGTGCAGCCCTAGCGTATCTAGGATGGGTGTACACGGACAAATGGGCAGGTACAACATTACACCGAAATTAAAACACATGGCCATTTACTTCTGAGACTCTTCACACAGAGATTTCCCTCCCTCCTCCCTCTTCGGAGGATGAGTTTCCTAGCACAGAGGAGGTTTGCGGTTTCTTTCCCGAGGGGATGAGAAATAATACGTGGCAAAGGTATTATACATTCCCAAAACGTCATCCAATTCATAGTTTTAACTGGACAAAACCCCGCTGAACCCAGAGCGCTTCGTCTGTCCTTGAGCTCATCAGTATCTAGCAGCAGTTTTGACCAGGAGGCTTCTCGCAGCCCTGGCCCGCGACAACTCGGCGATACCTTATCCCTGTCGGCGCAGGCGGAGCGGGCAGCCCTTCAGCCTGAGCAGCAGCAGCCCGGGCGCTCCCGGCGCTCCCGGCGCTCCCAGCGGCACACGGCGCGGCCCCCCTCGCCTAGTCCAGAAAGCGCCGGCGCGAGCCCGTCCGGGAGCGGTTGGAACGGCGGATATCGAACTTGGAGTCCCGACACTTCTGGCATATGTAGACCTCCGGGACGTTGGACTTGCGGATTTTGGCGCAGGAGAGGTGGATCCAGGTATGGCACTCGTTACACTCGATCATCGGCCGCCCGGCGAAGGGTTTCATGCAGAAGCAGGTGACGAGGTCCCACGAATCATCATCTGGAGAGAGAGAGAGAGAGAGAGAAGCGGCAGGTTAGGCCTTTTCCTCCCAGTCTCCTCCTCCTGCATTCCACCTGCACTGTGAATGATTTTCCTTTGGAGTTAAAGTAGCTACCTGGATTTCAAAGACGGGCACATCAACGATTTTTTCCAGGGCTTAGCAGAGTCTCTGCCAGCTCTTGCTCTGGAAGAGAATCTCAGCAAGGCAAAAGAGGCAGTAATGCAGGGAGAGGAGCAAAGCAGCTGCTTCCAGGAAGCCCCAACTTTCCACTTACTGTGCCAGAGCAGTCAAAGCTCCTGCCCCAAAAGCCCCACATGCCACTGAACATGCCCAGAGGTGGCTCCTCTGTAGCCTCCTCGTGCTGCAGGTGTCGCAGCAAGAGCATTGGGGACAGCCCATCCTTGCCGTGCGGCTCCACATCTCACAGCCCTGCTCCTGACAGCTAGGCCACCTACCCGAATCCACCATGATGTCCTCGTCGTCGCCGGTGCCGTCCTCATCCCGAAAGACCACCTGCTTCCCCTGCCGAATGACCGTTCTTTTACCCACGCTCTGTATCTCCACAGTCTGCTCGGCCGCCACGGCGGGGTAGGAGACGCTGGACGGCGTGTCCGAGTCCCACGCGGAGCAGTGCTCAGTAGCAGATTGAGGATCGCCCTCGGATGAGGGGCTCAGCGCGGCCTCCACAAAAGAGTCCTCGGCCTCCAGCTCCAAGAGCTTCTCCTCGTAATCTTCCTCCGCGGAGGCTTCCGTCTCCCTTCTCTTCAGCTTCTTCTTCTTCCTGATCTTGTCGATCTGCTTTCGCTCCAGCAGGAAGCTGCCGGGTTTCGCTCTCTGGAACAGGGAGCTGTAAGATTTCGTTCGCTTGAGCTGGCTGAAGCTCTTTCTGTTCTTGGCGGGCAAGGACACGGAGGAGGGGACGTCGTTGAACCGGGGGTCCCAGCTATCGCTGTCAATGGTGCCGCCGGTGCTGTTGGGGGGGCTGGGGCTGTTCCGCAGGGGCATCTCCTAGGAAAGGGGAAGAAACGGGACAAAAGCGGAGTTTTAGTGGTACCTTGGAGGGGCGACAGCCTCTCCCGCTGTCTGCCCGCCCACGGCCACCGCGCTGGGTGCCCCGTGCGCTCAGTGCGCGTTGAGGCTGCTGTTCCACACCCAGGGACCCCGGCTCCCGATGGACAATTCCAGCCGTGGGAAACATCGTGGGCAGTGCAAGAGGAGGAGCGCAGGGGCTGTGGCCCTGTGGCTCTGGAGGACAATGAGCAGGGGAACGGGGCGCAAGGACGGCGGTGAGCGGGGCACGAGGACGGCACGTGGGGTGTCGCGGGAAGGGGGTATTGCGTGCGGGGGTGTCACGGGAGGGGGTATCACGGGAAGGGGGTGTTGCAGGAAGGGGTATCGCGGGAAGGGGGTGCCACGGGGAGAGGGGTATCAGATGTGAGGGTGTCGCGGGAGGGGGTATCGCACACAGGGTGTCACGGGAAGGGGGTGCTGCGGGCAGGGGGGTGTCGTGGGGAGGGGGGTGTCACGGGGAGGGGTATCGGATGTGGGGGTGTTGCGGGGAGGGGGTATCACGCGCAGGGTGTCACGGGGAGGGGGTGCCGCGGGGAGGGGGTGTCCCGGGAAGGGGGGGGTGACCCGGAAACGGGGGTGCCGCGCGCGGGCGCTCGCACCTCCTGCGGGTAGGGGATGTACCCCGCGTAGGCCAGCACGAAGGTGCAGAACTTGTTGAAGTCCTCCACGGTGCGGTGCCGCTTGGAGGCGGGCGCGAAGTCCTGCGGGCCGCGGCGCGGGGCTGAGCGGAGCGGAGCGGAGCGGGCGGGGCGCGCGCGGG
>JAUBOD010000013.1:300494-311125 GCA_032353885.1 Nothura maculosa
CGCGCACGGCCCCAGCGGCGCGTGGGCCGGGGCGAGCACGGCGCCGTTGGCGTGCGCGGGGCGGGCGGCGTGCGCGGTGCCGGCGCGGCGGGCGCGCTGGGGCAGGGGACTGCGGGGCGGGAGCTACGGGCGGGCAGTGCCGGTGCCGGGAGCTGCGCGGGGCTGGCCCCCGCGTGCGGATCGGTGCGTGCAGCGCAGTGCAGCACGGTACGGCGCGGTGCAGCACAGCGCGGCAGCTTGCGGTGCCCGGCGCCTCCTCGGCGAGGCGGCCAGGGCATGACTAGTGCTTGGCTATGTCCCCTTTCTTGAGGATGATCTGCCGCTGCCAGGGCGCCAGCTTGCTCTCATCGTACCCCAGAGTCCTTAGCTTCTCCGATTGCTCCTTCTCCTTCTCTTCCTCCTCGCGCCGCTGCTTCTCCTGCTCTTTCCTGTGCCGCGATGGAAGGCACCAGCTCACACCCACTCTGGCACAGCGCGGCAGAGCATGTGCCCACCCGCTGCAAGCCCACAGGGAGGGCACCAATGGCACTCACCTTTTCTGCTCCCTGCAAATCAAGCAGAAAGAGGCCGTTAGCATGGGGTGAGTCTACAGTGCGCAGCGCACAACCGAGCGGCACGAGCAGCCCCGTTCTCGGCACTCACCGCTCCTCCTCCAGCTTCTTGCGCAGGATGTCCCTCCTCCAGGCCGGCATGCTGGCCAGGCGCGCCTCCTCCTCCTGCTCCTGCAAGGGACAGCGCGTCACCGCCGGCCGCCACGCGTGCACGGCTCGGGCCGTGCGTCCTCGGCCACCCGCGGGCTGCGGGCTGGCTGCGCCGTGGCCTCACCGGCGCTGGGGAGCGCCGCTCCATGTCCTCGTGGAGACGCCAGCACAGAGCCCTCCAGCCTGCAGGGCTCTGCCTAGGAGCCAAGGAGCGGGCGCAGCGAGCGGGGCCATCGCTCACACACAGGTTTATTGCAGAGAGGTGGTGCCCGCGCCCGGCACCGCCAGCACCGCCAAAGCACTGCACACCACACACACACGGGAGACGCAGCGAGCCCGGCGGCTCCACGCAGCACCGCACCGCCACGGCCTCCAGCACGGCCGCCAAGCCACCGCGGCCACTGCCGCCAACGCCACCGCGGCCACCACCGCCTCAACACCACTGCTGTCACCACCGACACCGCCACCAGCGCAGCTCAGCCGTCGAGCAGCTCGGCCCCCCTCTCCCTACAGAAGGAGAAGCTCTGGTCGATGTAGCGGCAGACGTCATCCTCGCTGGGGACATCTGGCACTGCGGCAGTGGGCGGGGGGCTCCCGGGCTCGGTAGGCGCCTCGCTGTCACCGAAGAAGGCGCGCGCCAGGTCGTCAAAGCCGTCGCGCCAGCAGCGCCGCCCGGCCTCCACGCGCTCCAGCACAGCGCGGTGAAAGCGGCGCACGCGCGGCCAGGGGTGGCGGCGCAGGCGCGCGAACATCTCGCCGCAGAGGCGGTGGCGAAAGCGGCGCTCCTCGGCGCTCAGCCCCATCTCCAGCAGCTGGCAGTAGCCCAGCATGAAGCGCTCCAGCGAGAGGCTCTCGTAGGGCGGCGGGCGCCCGCCCGACGGCGGCAGGAATTGCTGTGGCCAGTAGAGCCGCACGGCGCCGCCCGGTCGCCGGCCCCGCCGCCCCGGTGCGCGGCCACCCCGCCAGCGCGCCAGCAGCGTGCGCAGTGCCGATGCCCTCGGGCCGCGTGCCCGGATGCCCTCCCGCCTGCCACCACGCCAGCGCTGCAGGAAGAGTGCGAGCCTGCGCTCGGTGTGCCTGGCAGCGCTGGCCCGCAGTGCCTCCGCGCGCTCCCCTGCCGGCGCCTCGTAGCCGGCACGCAAGGCGCGCACGGAGACGCCGCTCTGCAGGATGTCACAGCGGGCGGTGTGTTGGGGACCGCCAGGGCTCGGTGGCATTGGTGGTGGCACAGTGGGACCCTCCTTGCCCCCCAGTGCAGCCAGCAGCAGGGCCATGCTGCGCAGCAGTGCTGAGGTGCGGCTGCCCCAGGCGGGTGGCTCAGCACTGCGAGGCGCAGGGCGTGCGGAGCGGGCACCGGGGCGCCGAGGAGCCGCAGCCGCCAGCGGCAGGAGCTGCTGCAGCTCCTGCTCCAGCTGCCGCAGCTGCGGCTCCACCGCCTGCACCTGGCGCATCACCCGCAGGTTCTCGATCTGCCTCTCAATGCGGAGCATGTCCTCCTCCGGCATGAGCGGCCCGAAGGGTCCCAGCGCCGCTCGGCCGGCGGGGCCGCAGTGCCCGCCCCCGGACGCCCCGCTGCTCCCGGCCTCCAGCTGGGCGGGAAAGAGGCAGAGCAGCCCTGAGCCCGCGCACGGCCGCGACGCTGCCCTGCACCCAGGGACCTCTGCCCGACATGCCCGACATGCAAGGGAGGAGCGCAGACTGCCACAGTGTGGGCGCTTTGGTGGTGCCCGTGCATGCAGCGTGGCCGCACTGGGCCAAAGGGGAGGCAGCACCGGTCCTGCTGCTGGTCGATGCCGTGCCGCGGGGCCGCGGGCAGCGCAGGGGCAGCCCCTACCTTGCGCTTCTGCTCCTCCTCCTCCTGCATCTTCAGCTGCAGCTTGCGCACCATCACCTGCCGCTTCCACTCGGGGATGGGCCGGCCCTGCTCATCGTGGCTCGGCACCAGCGTCTCCACCTCTGCCGGCGCCCCGGCCCCCGCCGCCGACACCGGCACCGGCGAGCTCCCATTCACCACGGGCTCCGGTGAACCGATTGCACGTGGCGGCACCACCGCCTCGGGGGTGGCTGGTGGGGTGGGCGTCCTCACCGGCGACGGGGAGGACACTGGAGACTCAGCCTGCAGAGAATGGTGCTGTGGGTACCACGGGCTGCGTGGCACCGTGCGGCGCCGCGCAGCTCAGCCCGCAGCACATTCCAGGGCCCTCGCGTGGCCCCTGGCACCTACGTTGGCCCCTGGTTGGCCACTGCCAGAGAAGACGGTGGTGAAGCCCTTGCTCTGCGGCGTCGGCTTGAGGCTCTTCCCAGCCTTGATCTCAGCCAGCAGCTCCGAGTTGTCGCCAGTGGGGGACATCATGTTGAAGGACTTGGTACCTGCCGGGGAGTGGGCAGTGAGGGCGCTGGCACCAGGGACGCCTGCCGCGCCGCGCCATGCCGCGCTGCACCGCGCACCCACCATCGGAGCCACCCGTGCGCGCGTCCCGAGCGGCGCACGGCGCCTCAGGGCCGGCGGCATCGGGGCCCCGGGCGGGATCTGGCAGCGCCATGCGGGCGCTGGGAGCGCCGTGCCCGGGCTGCAGCGCTAATAAAGGCAGCGGCCAGGGCAGGGGGGGCCCGGCGCTCACGTGGCGGGGCAAAGCCGGCCGGATGAGCCCGAACAAAGGGCCTCTGTGCGACGCCGCGCGGGGCCGAGGCCGGGGCCGGGCTGCACCCGCCGCATGCGCCAGCACAGGCGCCCGTTGCTCCCGGTACTTACTCTTCATTTGCCTCAACGCTTTTCCTTCTAGGGGGAGAAGCGGAGGCGCGGGGCGGCGCCGGAGGCAGAGGAAGGATTTGGCCACCACAAGACAAGAGAGAAGAGAAGCAGCCAGCAGTGAGAGCAAGTGAGGGCGGGCCGGCACGGCGGGCCCCGCGCCGATACCGATGGAGAGAAGGACAGAGAGGGCCGTGAGCGGCCAGAAGCAGCCAGGAGAGACCGGTGCAAAGGCCCAGGGCGCCACGAGGCCGAGGCCTCCACGGAGCCTGTGGCCACTTGCAGGCCCTGCCCCGTGTGTGCTGCCCCATGTGCACTTGCAGGCCACCCTTGGCACTGCCAGTGCCGCGTGCGCGGCACGAGCGAGCCACTTACTTCCCGTGGAGGAGGAGGAGCGGCGAGGGCCGGTGGAGGCCTCGGCCGGGGGTGGCGGTGGTGGCGGTGGGCAGGCAGCGGCCGGCAGCGGCGGCGGTGGCGGCGGCGGCGGCAGCTCCGCGCCAGCCTTGCTCTCCGCCGCGCTGCCGTTATGCATGGTGTCTGCGGAGAGCAGCGGTGCCTGCAAGAGAGCGCGAGTGCGCTGAGCTGGGGCGGCTCCCTGCACCGTGCACTCTGCACCCAGCCGCGAGCTCGGCGCCAGCAAGGGCGCAGTGGGGCTGGCACATGCCTCCTCGCTGTGCGCCATCCCACGGGGCCCTGGCAGCTCAGCGGCAGTGGCGGCGGTGGCACCGGGCCCCAGCTGCTTGTAGTAGTCACCGGTGCTGGGCTGCTTGCCAAAGTTCCTCGACCTGCGCGTGGAGTCGGCCCGGCGCAGGCCCTCGGGGCTGCTCTCGCGCGACGCCAGCTGCGGCAGGACGGGCTCGGCCTGGCACCGCGGGACCCTCGGCATCGCCCCCGCGGCGCCTGGGAACGCTTGTGCCGGATCCCGGTGTGCGGATTAGCCGCAGCTTATGGCGGGGGGGCCGGCGCGGGCCCGCGCGGCGCGGCCTCGGCTCACCCCGCGCATACCGCGGCGGCTTGGGCAGCGGCCTCGCGCTGCGCCGCCCGGCCCCTCCACGCAGCCTTTGCATGGCCAGCCCAGCTAAGTCAACACAGCCAGCACGGCGCTTCCTGCTGCGCCGGGCGCCGTGCCAGGCCCTGCGCCTGCTCCCAGCGCCCGGCACCTGCACCAACGCCCCATGCAGGGCGCTGCTGGCAGAAGCCCCCCGACAGTCCCAGGCACCCGGGTCCTGCACCCCCTGGCCCCTTGCAAAGCGATGCCCAGCTGTGCCCAGCGCCGCCCCAGCAAGGAGCTGTGCCGGCCGTGCCCGCGCCGCTCCTGCCATGGAACCCGGTGCTGGGCCCCACTACCGGCACAGGGCCCCCGCCACGCCAGGGCGCCCCGCGGGCACCCAGACCCCTCTTACCTGCGCTGCGCCTGGCTGAGCCCTCTCCAAGGCTGGCGGCAGCAACGGTGCCACCCGACACCAGGGCGCAGGTGACACCGGAGCCGGGCGCTCGGGTTACAGTCACCAGCGCTGCCACCTCCCTGCTCACCTGGCCCCGCTGCGGCGCCCGCCCAGCGCCCGCCCGGCACGTGGCGCAGGGCACGCGCACGCGCACGGGGCCGTCCCACCACGGCCGTGCCGTGCGGCTGCAGGGTGCACAACCAGGCCCTGCAGCCTGCGTGCAAGCGAGCACCCCAGTGGCCCCCATCCTGCGCCCATTCTGCCCGCCTGCCGCCCCTGCCAATGCGGCGCTACTGGCAGTCAGTGGCTCATGATGGGACAGGATGGGTGGAACAGGACAGGGTGGGATGGGATTAGGCAGCCTGCACTTGTGCAGGTCCCACGGCCACAGTGCCGGGTGCCAGGACCCACCTCGCGGTGCAGCGCCTGGCTCTCCACGTGCCGCAGGTTGTTCTTGGCCTGCACGTAGATATCAGCCGTGTGCTGGGCGGGTGGTGCGGGCGCCGGGTACCCGGGTGGCGGTGGCGGCGGCACCCGAGTGCCCGGCGGTGGCGGTGGTGGCGGGGGGAAGCCGGGGGGAGGCGGGAGGCCCTCGGCAGCTGCCCCTCCACGGGCACCACGCGGCCGCAGCTCGGGGTCCAGCATGTCCATGTAGGTCTGCATGTCAGCAAGCGCCGTGGCGGGGGCGCCTGTGGGGGCAGCGCTGAGCAGGGCCTGGCACGTGGCACCGCGCGGCAGCCAGGCCCTGCAAGCCGGTGCCACGCCGTGGCCTCCCTGCAGCACCATGCCCCCCGTCCCCATGCCATGGGCACACTCACGGGCCACAGTGGCCCCCGGCGGGCCGCCCCGCTTGTCACCAGTGCTGGACTGGCTGGAGTTGCACGAGTCGTAGTTGGAGAGGGTGCTGACGGGGGAGCCCAGCTCGAAGCGGGGCTGCGGCGCTGACACCGTCGTGTTGGGCGACGACATGCCCGAGTCGGGCTGCCTGCCCTCGCCTTCACCCGAGGGGTCCCGCGACAGCACGCGGTGCTCCAGGCTCTGCAGCACAGCGGCGCGGTGGCTCAGCAGGGCCCACACAAGAGCTGCCGCTGTCCCCGCCGCCACCGTCCCGCACCCCTACCATGTTCTCCACGGTGCGCAGGTACTCGGCGCACTGGCTGTGCCCGTTGCAGTCGGCGAGCTCGGCCGCAGTGTAGCCGTCCTGGTCGCGCACGCTGAGGTCGGCACCGTTCACCACCAGGATCTGGCAGCACTGCGGGAGCAGGCGCATGGTGGCGGCGGGTGCATGAAGCAGCGCCCCGGCCACACGCTCGCCCTGCGCCCACCTCCAGCTCGCCGTTCTCGGCGGCGTCGTGCAGCGGCGTGCCGCCCCACGCGTCCGTGCTGATCTCACCACCGTGCAGCAGCAGCCAGCTCAGCACCTTGGCGTGGCCACGGCTCGCCGCAAAGTGCATGGCCGTGGCACCGTCCCCGTCGCGCTCCGAGAGGCTCACAGTGGTGAAGCTCATCTGAGCAGGGCAGCGGTGGAGCTGAGCGGGGCCGCCGCGCGCCACCCGCCCCAGTGCCCGCCCGCCCGCCACCGCGCTCACCAGCCACACGATGACGGTGTTGTGGCCCATCTGGGCCGCGGCGTGCAGCGGCGTCATGCCGTCGTTGGCGCGCACGTGCGGGTCGGCGCCGCACTCCTTCACCAGGTACTGGATGATCTCCAGGTGGCCCTCCTGGCAGGCCAGGTATAGCGGGGTGGCACCGGTCTTGGTCTGGGCGCTGAGTGAGCTGCACAGGGGCCGTGGGTTAGTGCCGCACAGCACCACGCGGAGCATGGGCGCGGATGGGGACATGCGGGGACATCAAGGGAAACAGAGGGACACAGAGGGAAACAGGGGGACACAGGGACACAGGGGGCAGCTCCTGCCACCAGGTGCTGCACCCCACAGCTCTCCGCTCGCTCCCCTCAGGCACAGCAGCTCCCGCGGCAGGTCATTAAGTTAATAAGCACGCTTAAGCTAAGCTCATTCCTTCGGCTGTTTTTGGACCATGCAATTTAGCAGTATTTTTAAATAAGCTGCTTAGGCAGCCGGCAGCCGCAGGGCTGCTGCACCGTGGAGCTGCCCGGGGCCGCAGGGCACTGGGTGAGGGCAGCCGTGCTGGCCACACGTAGCAGCCCCAGCCCTGGCAGCGGGAGCCCTGGGATCCTCCCCATGGGCCTGCACCCCGTATCCCTGTATCCTGCACTTGCATCCCACATCCCTGCAGCCAGAGCCTGGCAGCCCGCTCCAGCCCCATGGGGAGCTGCTGTATTAAGGGCTCCATAGAGACCTGTTGAATATTTAAAAAAGGAAGAGCAATAAATACTGCGCTCTGTTATCGCGAAGATCACGGGTCCTTAATAATTGATGCGTGTAACTGTGAGAAGGGCCGTGGGCAGCGCTCGGAGCCCCACAGGGTCCCTGGGCCTGGCGCCGTCCTCTGGCTCCCCCCTTGCAGGCACATCCCCATACAGACCCGTGCGATGCCTGCGGTGCCGGCCCCTTGCCCACCCCCTTGCCCACCCCCTTGCCCATCCCTTGCTCTGCGCACAGCCTGGCAGGACACACTTGCATTGACAACCACGGGGAGAAGCAGCTGCGACCGGCAGGGCTAATCCCTCTGGACGCCGCGCTTGGAGCGGGGCGGCCCCTGCTGCGATAGCAGCTGCCGGGCCGGGCTGCGGGACACCGGACGGGCACGCAATGGTGCCGGAGCTGCGGCCGCTGCTGGTGGCGGTGCCCGCGGCCCCAGCGTTGAATTTCACTGCTGTAACGGAGCTGCCAGCGGGCGCGGGGGTGGCTGCACGGTGAATAATTCAGGGCTTTGCTCGTGCGGGCAGGCGGGGATGGCAGCAAAGGCACCCGGCGCCAGCGTGCGGCCCGGCACGATCAGAGGGGCAGCTGGTGCTCCCGGGGGCCAGGGGCTGGGACAGACGGGGTTAGGGCCGCTGCGGGCACCCAGGTACTGGTGCTTGGGCACCCTTGTGGGGGACAAGGCTGGCCCCACTGCAGCAGGATGGGGTGAGCAATGGGGGCAAAGGCGCCTAGGCCGGGTTTAGGGCACTGCTGCCGTTGTTCATAGCAGCAGCAGCCTCTGGCACCGTGGGAAGCCATAAGGGGCCCCACGCTGGGTGCCTCGTCCTCGTCCTATGAGCCCGAGTGCTGCTGCTGTAGCAGAGGGGCCAGCGCGGCGGCCGCCTGCACCCTCATCCATTTACATAACACCGGGCGCACAAAGGCGCCTCTGTTATCGCCCTCCGCACCAGCGCCGGGAACAAATCCGCCGTGCCGGCGGCTGCGATATTTCTGCCAGTGCTCGCGGCTCCGCTCTCGCCCTTTCTCTCCGGACCATGACGGGCTGCTGACGCGCTGGGGCTGCACGTCCCCACCGTGCGCCCGGGCCGTTACCTCGGGCAGTGGCCCACGAGCAGTTGCAGGGAGGGGAAGTCTCCTTTGGCCGCAGCGTAGTGCACGGGCAGCGCCCCCGTGTCCGTGGCTGCCGTGGGGTCGCTGCCGCCGAAGCGGAGCAGCCAGTCGATGACCTCGTGGTGCCCGAAGCGGGCCGCGAGATGAAGGATAGTGGCACCGGAGTTGTCTGTGTCCTGCGGGAGGAAGGGGAGCTGCGGGCAGCACGGGCAGGCGGGACGTGCTGCAGAGGGACTGCAGGGACAGCCTGTCCCCCGCCTCCGTGCACAGGTAACAGCGGGGACGGGGGGGCGCGGACTGGGCCGCTGCAAGGAGCCGTGCACCAGCAATGGTGCCTGCAGCAAGGCTGGGCACAAACCCGGTGCCAGGCTGGGCCACGTCCCAGCCCCACACACGGGCTCAAGCCCAGGAGGGTCCCGGAGCAGGGCTGGCCAGGGGCCAGCAAGATGCCAAGTGGTGCTGAACCCGTCCTTCCTGCTTAATCGGCTCCCCGCGCGCCACCTCCGCCCCCGTCACATGCTAGCAGCTCTAGGGCGCCTGGGCAAGCTGCTTATCGGCCCAGGGTTGTGTAACGGGGAGCGGAGCAGAGCGGCTGCTGCGAGAGGCTGGTGGAGCTCGGGGCGGCCTCACTCACCACGAGCACCCTGCTGGGCTCAGCCTGGCCCATGGCTCGTGCCCCACCGGTGCCCGGAGTGTGGGGCAGGGCTCTGAGCTGCAGCCGGACTCTGGGAGGGGCTGCGCACTCAGAGCTCCCAGGATCAGCTCCCAGGATCAGTTCCCAGGGGCAGCTCCTAGGGGCAGCTCCCAGGATCAGTTCCCGGGGGCAGCTCCTAGGATCAGCTCCCAGGATCAGCTCCCAGGTGCAGCTCCTAGGGCCA
Organism: Nothura maculosa; assembly: GCA_032353885.1. NCBI lineage: Eukaryota > Metazoa > Chordata > Aves > Tinamiformes > Tinamidae > Nothura > Nothura maculosa. The sequence continues at coordinate 309,723 of JAUBOD010000013.1, forward strand.
GCTCCCAGGATCAGTTCCCAGGGGCAGCTCCCAGGATCAGCTCCCAGGGGGAGCTCCCAGGGGCAGCTCCTAGGGGCAGCTCCCAGGATCAGCTCCCAGGGGCAGCTCCCGAGGGCAGCTCCTGGCCTTGACACAGCTGCTGGTGGCGCTGGCCACAGAGAGGCAGGGCTGTGTGCGCATTTGGGGCACCAGGGCCTGTGCCAGGCCGTGGGCGGCAGCTTAGAGGCTGCTCCGTGTGTGACCTTCCCCCTCGGCCTCTCTGTGGCCAGAGGTGTTTCATGGGAGATCTGGGTGGAAGGAAATCTTCATCCTTGGCCAGAGCCTGTCCCCAGAGCGGTGCCCCTGCCCACTGTGTCCTGGGGCCCTACTCCTCTCTCCAAACCCTGCATGATCCCCTGCTCCAGGCAGTGGGAGGGAGTGGGGTGTTTTGGGAACCCCCTCTGCCCTTCTGCAGATGGTTCAGGTTAGTTTATCAGAGAATAGAGGTCAGGGAGGACTTCAGAAGGGACCTGCTTTGCCTTGGCTGAGACAGCACTATCCAGCCTGGTGGGTTGGGATGTGGTGGATCCTTCCCAGGCTTTTGGGGATCCAGTGGGGCTGCAGTGCAGAGGACCTGGGGAGCTAGTGGGGCAGGCCGGCACAAGGAGCAGGCTGTGCCATCCCTCAGGGGGCTCACAAGGAGGAAGAGGCAGGGGCTCTGCTCTGGGGCAGGAGGAGGCACCTTCAGTCCAAGAGCTCAGAGCAGCAGCACCCGATGGAGCAACCACAGCAGCAGAAAGCAGAGCTAGGCTGACGTGTGACGAGTGCAGGAGGGCTGGGGTCATGGTGGCCGGAGGACCCTCCCACCCTGGGCTGTGGACAGCCCCACAAGGGGACGCCAGCAGCCCCATACTCCTGCTGGAGCTCCCCCCTTGGAGGATTAATGAGCCAGCAAAGCGGCTGGGAGGGCTCCCCATCAGCCCAGCTGCAGGATGCACTTCTTCCCGACTCCCCTTCCCACAGAGGTGGGATGCAGCGACGCTCCGAGCTGCCCTTGTGGGGAGCTGGAGGGAAAAGGCTGCCATTCCACCCACCAGCCTGGGAACTGGGATCCCGGCTGCTTGGGTGGGGGGAGAGGGGGACTGGAGGTGGAGAGGGCAGGGAAGAGAGTCCCCTCGGGGCTGTGACTGGGGCAGAGGGACGCCGGGCGGAGAGGGGACTCCAAGGAGGCCTCATGAGGAGCTGGCCCGGGGGAGCAGCAAAGCAGGATAGAGCAGCCCCGGGCACCTCGCGCCCTCCCGCCGCGCCCCGACCCCGCTCGCACCTGGACGCCGCAGCCGCCCTGCGTGAGCAGCCACTGGAGACAGGCGAGGTTGCCGGTGGCGGCGGCGTCGTGGGCCGGCGTGGCGCCGTTGCGCGCGCGC
>JAUBOD010000013.1:338868-353875 GCA_032353885.1 Nothura maculosa
GGCGCTGGCCGCGGTGCTGCCGGTGCCGCCCGGTGCCCGCGGCGCTGCCCGCGGCGGCGCTGGATGCGGCGCGTGGCTGCGTGGCAGGGCGAGCGTCCATTTGCATGACTCCGGCAGAACATGGCTCCTGCCGCGCGGTGCCGGCGGGGCCCTCGGCGCGGCCCTGCCCGCCTCGGGGTTGCCTGCGCTCCGGCCGTGGGGAATGCGCCCCGCACGGATCACTCCCATTCCTCACGGCAGAGCTTCCTGGCTGCGCTTCCTACATGCCCAGGGGCTTCTCGGAGCTTCCATGTGTGCGGGTCGGCGCAGCTCCCTGCTGTTGTTCCCAAGGGAGCGGCTCCAGGTGGCTGCCAGCACTCCCGATGGAGCCGCCCTGGAAGGGAGCTGAGGAAGCGCAGGGGCCGCCCTTGCTCCATCCGCCTTCTCTGTTTCAGGGGAGCAACGATGAGATATCAGACAACGAAGAGGAGATAGAGGAGAAGTCAGAGAGCGAAGGAAGCGACTATTCCCCCAACAAGAAAAAGAAGAAAAGGCTGAAAGAAAAGAAGGAGAAAAAGCCAAAACGGAAAAAGAAGGATGATGACGAGGATGATGAGGATGGAGGTCTGAAGGTACTAAAGATGCTTCTGCCCAGAGTCCTGCTGCTCTCAGGAGATGCTCCCTGTCCACAGTTTGGATTTACTTGTTTAATTGATTATATCCAAAGCAAGTGGAACAGCAGCCACCCCAGCACGGAGGCCGCAGGGCTCCCGCGTTGTTAAACATGTCCGTGTCTGTGGTCACAGCGACCTGGGTGCAGACGTGGCCTCCCTTGTGGCCCTGGTGTCGCTCCATTTCACGGGTGCCCCCGTGGCCCTGCTTGGGGACGGGGACACGCGAGGGCCTCGCGCTGCTGCACTGGGGCAGCGGCTGGAAGGTGCCACCTTTGTTGCTTCCCAGTGGTGTGTGAAGCAGTAGCTTTCTGACCCTTGTGCGTGCTCTGTCTCTGGAGCTGTGGGACAAATCCCACGTGATGCCACTTGGGAAGAGCGTCTTGGCTGGGCATGTGGCGGGCGCTGCTGTTTGGAGTGTTCTGGCCATTTACATTAATGACATTTCCTTGCAAACCTGTAGGAGCCCAAGAGCTCAGCGCAGCTCATGGAGGAATGGGGCCTGGACGACGTGGATTACGTCTTCTCAGAAGACGACTACCACACTCTGACCAATTACAAGGCCTTCAGCCAGTTTCTCAGGTAGGAGCTGAGGGCCAGTGCGCGATGCTGAGGACAAGGCTCGGAGGGAGCTCTGTGAATCCCCCCAAAGCCTGTGTCAGTGTCATCAAGGGGCCATGCATGGCGCCTGGAGCTGCTATCCTGCCTATGTCCTGCCTGTGTCCTCCCTGTGTCCTGTGCCGCCTGTCCCTGCGTGCATGGAGCAGCACTCGGGAGGCAGCTCTCACTGGAGAGCAGCAGCAGTGTTTCTCTCCCCTGCAGCCTGTTTCTGCACGCGTTTTGTGTTCATAGTTTGAGCTATTCGGAGCACACCGGGGCTCCAGGGGCAGATCAGTCTTGAGAAGGTTTAAGTGTTTCTCCTCCTGTGCTTTTTTCAAAGAAAGTTGTGTTTTCTGCTGATTTTTCGGCACAGCTGGTGCCTGCAGGCAATGCCAACATGCCACTAAGACACTGGAGTGGCTGGCGCATGCAAGGGGCCGCTGTGCCCACCGCAGCACACGGAGCCTCTGCTCACTCACTGCTCTCCTCTACCCTCCCTCCAGGCCTCTCATAGCCAAGAAGAACCCCAAGATCCCCATGTCCAAGATGATGACGGTGCTCGGCGCCAAGTGGCGGGAGTTCAGCGCCAACAACCCGTTCAAGGGCAGCTCGGCAGCGGCGGCGGCAGCGGCGGTTGCCGCCGCGGTGGAGACGGTGGCCGTTGCGGCCCCGCTCGCGGCCAGCCCCCCGCAGCCCACCTTGCCCGCTGTCATCAGGAAGGCCAAGACCAAGGAGGGCAAAGGTAGGTGCCGGCTGCTCCGGCGCGCGCGGCCTTGGCCTCCCCAGCAGAATCCCCTGGCCGAGCCGTTGGGTGGTTGTCTGCAGGGAAATGAGGATTTGCAGGAGAAATGAGACCGAGTTTTGCAGTGGCTGCTGTTTGTGTTGAAATGAGGCCATTACTGTAAACATCTCTCATCTCTGAGAGCAAGTTCTTGGTGTTTTGGGCCTGGTTAGCAGGGCTGCATGGCTGGCTGCAGGCACTGGCTGCAGCGGGCAGGGCAGGGATCTCCTTGGATTTGCACCCTCTTGGGTTTGCACCCTGCTTCTCGAGCAGGTTGTGGAGCTGTCCTGGTGTCCTGCTGCCGGCCACCCCTGCTCTGCAGATCCCCACAGCGGGTGCGAACGGGGCCGGTGCGGTGCACGCTGAGACGACCAGGTGCCAAGCGGGGCTTCTCTTTGTTTCTTCAGGCCCAGGTGTGCGCAAGAAGGTCAAGGGCTCCAAAGATGGGAAGAAAAAAGGAAAGGGGAAAAAGATGGCAGGCCTGAAGTTCCGCTTCGGAGGAGTCGCCAGCAAGAGGAAAAAGAGCTCGTCCGTAAGTGTGCATGGGCAGCGACCGGGAAAAGGCAGAGCTCTTCCCGGGCCCCGTGTCCCAGGCCCCGCATGGGCACCCTGTCCCATGCAGAGAGCTCTGGCTGCACCACCTTGGGGCTCTTCTCCTGCTCGAGTCTTTCAATTGTTTCCACTGGCAGGGGTGGCCGCATCTTTTGCAAAGGGCTTCCTTAGGGTTGGTGCTCTGGCTGTGCTGTGTGTCTGTGGAATCATCGAGCACGTGAATCGTGTTGCCGTGGGCTGCCTGCTCGCTGCTGTGGCTCTGCAGCAGAATCCTGGGAGCCTTGGTGCGTGTTGGGAAGGAGCTTTCCCACCTGCTGCGGGGCCTGGGAGTGCCAGATACAGGCAGAACGTCTTAGAGGAGAACCAGTCTTGTGCAAAGCTGTTCCTTGAGGGAGGAACTCCTCTAGGTCTCAACAGCCTTGATCAGAATCCCATTAATTCAGCCCTTTTGGAGTTCACCACCTCTAGATCTAGCTCACTAACACAACCTATTTGTGAATTATTTTGTGTATCGGGGTTAACCTGAACAGAGCGGTTTGAGGCAGTCTCCCACTGCTGTGTTTTTCAATCATGCCTCACAGGAAGCTCATCGTGTCTCTCTGGATGGACTCTAGGCCAGGGCATTCGCGTGTCTGGGAGTTATTAAGGGCTTGGAGCAGCTGCTGCAGTCGGAGGTTCTCTGTGCACAAAGCCTGGGCCTGTGAGCACCGATGGGACCTGGACTCGCCTCTTGCCACGCAGCAGAGCGCTGCCCATATCCCATATCCCGTGTCCCACATGCCGAGCCCTGCCCTGTGCCCCGGGAGCTCTGTCCTGGCTGCTGATCCTGTGTGGTTTCCACAGGTCCTGGGGCATTCGCTCACTTGGGCTGCACTGCGTCTCGTCTGATTTGGGTTTTTTTTTTTCCACCCTCTGCAGAGTGAAGAGGAGGAACGGGAAGAGTCTGACTTTGACAGTGCCAGCATCAACAGCTCCTCAGTGCGCTCCGAGTGCTCAGCGGGCCTGGGGAAGAGAGGAAAGAGGAGGAAAAAGAAAAAGAGGAGTAGGCCACTGCTTTGTACTCTGTGCTCGGTCCCTTTGGACTTCCCCGCTCACGTGTGCGCGGTCGTGGTGTCCGCTCTTGCACGCGGTGCCTGGAGCTGTGTCTGCAGGAGAAGGCAGGAGCCGGGGCTCGTCTGTGTGTGTGGCGGGAGCCGGGGTTCCCGGCAGCAGGAGCTGGTGCTTCCCGGCGGCGGGAGACGGGGCATCCTGGTGTGTGTGCCGAGCGGGAGCAGGCGGCAGGTCCCGGACGCGGCACGAGGAAGCGCACGTTCCGTGAGGCTCCCGGCGGAGCAGGGCAGGGTGCGAGTGAGCGGGAGGCAGCGGCTTGTGCTTGTTGGAGAGAGGCACAGGAAGGCCCGAGGGCGTGAGGACAGCAGGGAAGGCTGGCAAGGGCTGTGGCAGCGGCGCATGCCCCATCACATCCTCGGTTGGCAGGGCTGGACGGCTGCCTCGTCTAGTGTCACCGGTGTCCCTGCGCGCCACAGGGCTGCCCCTGGGCACGGTAGCTGCGTGCGGCCTCGTGCTGCCCCCGTGGAGCCGCTCGCTGCCCTCCTGGCTCACAGTTGTGTTCGGCGACACTCTCGTTGCTGCCCTCGCCAAGGGGTTTGTTGGAGAGCGGTACCTGGGCCTGTGGCCTGCCAGGCGTGAGGTGGGTCCTGGCGGCGCTGGGGCGCGTGGTCTTGTCGGGGAGCCGAGCGTGGGCATCGCTCTGTCTTCTGGCTCGTTAGTGCCCAGAGGCAACGGCTCCCACTGCCTGGGAGCTTGGCCGGGATCTCGGCAGCCCCTGCTCCGGGGGTGCTGCGGAGCGGATGGATTGGATCCTCCTCCTGGGGAGGACGCAGGGCCGCTGTGTTCTGGAGGCACAAGAGGAGGCAGAGGTTGGTGCAGGGAGCTTCCCATGGAGCTCCTCGCGAGGGATCCTGCCCCGGTTCCCTTGTGCGCCTGGCGAGCCCAGCGAGAGCAGTGGTGGCAGGAGGAGGCCCTTGGCAGCCCTGGTGGCGTTGTTGTTGCATGGTGCGTTTGCAGTTGACGGCACTGGTTTCGGTGGAGGTTTCTCTGACTGGCCTCCCTTGCAACCTCTCCAGGTTCTGGCATTCTCCATTGAGAGCCTGAAGGAACCAAAGGATGATACAGTGTGGAAAGAGAGAGACAGAGGTGAGATGATGCTGTGAGCCAGGAACGGCGGTGCTGAGGGACAGAGAGGTAGGGGGACGGAGCAGGCGGGGAGCGAGCCGCAACGTTTTCCTCGTTTCCGTCGCGGTAGCGCGCAGGAGCGATGGCCCCGTTGTCCCCCGGGCGAGCGGCAGCTCTGCCCTCCCGCTAACCGCTCGTGTGTCCTTTGCTTCTAGCCGAGGAGGGCGACGGCTACGAGACGGACCACCAGGACTACTGCGAGGTGTGCCAGCAGGGCGGCGAGATCATCCTGTGCGACACGTGCCCGCGCGCCTACCACCTCGTCTGCCTCGACCCCGAGCTCGAGAAGGCCCCCGAGGGCAAGTGGAGCTGCCCGCACTGCGTGAGTGCCCGCGCCGGGCGTGTGGTGGGGCGGGCGCGCTCGACCGCGGCCCTCACGTGCAGCCCTGTGCTCCCCCAGGACAAGGAGGGCATCCAGTGGGAGCCGAAGGAGGAGGACGAGGAGGAGGAGGAAGAGGAGGGCGCGGAGGAGGAGGAGGATGACCACATGGAGTTCTGCCGTGTCTGCAAGGACGGAGGGGAGCTGCTGTGCTGCGACACGTGCCCGTCCTCCTACCACCTGCACTGCCTGAACCCGCCGCTGCCGGAGATACCAAACGGTGAATGGCTCTGCCCGCGCTGTACAGTGAGTGTTACCAGCATTCGTACCCAGTCCCTGTCGCAGCTCGCGGGGCCTTGGCTATGGCATGGCTGCTGCCCAGGCCCTGCTGGGGCCCGTGGTCGCCGCGGCCCTCCCGGAAGGGCACCGTGCCCTGCGGGACACCGGGGCGCACTCGGCGGCTGTGGGAGGGAGCGGGCGGCCGGGAGAAACTATCCGGGCTCACGCTGACCGTGGGCCCTGCCCTTTCTCCTCAGTGCCCTCCGCTGAAGGGCAAGGTGCAGCGCATCCTGCACTGGGCCTGGAGAGAGCCGCCTGCACCGCCGCCCACGCCACTGCTGCCTGGTGCTGAGCCGCCCGCGCCGCTGCCCCGGCCACTGGAGGGCATCCCCGAGCGCGAGTTCTTCGTCAAGTGGGCCGGCCTCTCCTACTGGCACTGCTCCTGGGTCAAGGAGCTGCAGGTGAGCATGGCCTCGCGGCCGGGCGAGCGCTGCCACGCGCCGCCCTGGCCTCACTGTGCCCCGTCCTGCTGCAGCTCGAGCTCTACCACACCGTCATGTACCGCAACTACCAAAGGAAGAACGACATGGACGAGCCGCCCGCCTTCGACTACGGCTCTGGCGACGAGGACAGCCAGAGGGAGAAGCGGAAGAACAAGGACCCGCAGTTCGCCAAGATGGAGGAGCGGTTCTACCGCTACGGCATCAAGCCCGAGTGGATGATGATCCACCGCATCCTGAACCACAGGTGAGCGGAGGCGTGAGTGGCCAGCCCTGTGTGTGGGAATGGCACGTGCCAGCGTGGGAAGGGCATATTCCAGCATGGGAAGGGCACATGCCAGCGCGTCGCCCTGGTGCTGCTGCCTCTTGGCCACGTCGCAGGCCACCGATGAGGTTCTGCCCTGTGCAGGATTCTTCTTCCCAAGTGGTTTTCCTTAGCATCCTGCAGGCTTTCAAGGCCCGCGACTTGCTTCGGAGCAAGAGGAAGCTGGGATGACGGTGTCCATGCCTGGCAGCGTGTCAGGATGGAGGAGCCCCGGCTCGCACTGTGCTCGCTGCGTTTTGCCCTTTCACAGATGTGCCTTTGTGCTCGTGTTGCAGCTTCGACAAGAAGGGAGATGTTCATTATCTGATCAAGTGGAAGGACCTGCCTTATGACCAGTGCACCTGGGAGATCGACGACATAGACATCCCGTACTACGAAAACCTCAAGCAGCTCTACTGGAACCACAGGTAGGCAGCTGGGCTGTAGCCCACATCTGTTCCTGGGGTCACCTTCTTTTAGGGGAAAAGCACAATATTCTGAGGAAGTTGTTAGTCTTGGGATGACATTGATGTCGGAAGGGGATCACTAACACCCCGTGAGTCTCAGTAACTGATAACTGAGCCAGAAAAGCTCCTAAGGGCTAGAAAGTAATGGATTTTGCCATCCTGGCACTTGCCACCCTGGCTTGGAGCCCAGGAGAGGCACCTCAACCTGCCTTCTCCTGACCTGTGCCCACTGCTGCAGGGAGCTGATGCTGGGGGAGGACACTCGCCCGCCAAAGAAGCTGAGCAAGAAAGGAAAGAAGCTGAAAGAGGAGAAGCTAGAGAAGCCCCCTGAAACACCCCTCGTTGATGTAAGTGGGCTCAGCAGCGCCATTCAGCTGCATCTGCATCTCTGGGATCCATCCTGAGTCAGAGCCCCAGTGAGGGCTTGAGGCAGAGGAGTTGGTTTCCAGGGCCTTGCATTGTGTGTCTTTCTCTGCAGCCCACGGTGAAGTTTGACAAGCAGCCGTGGTACATCGATGCCACGGGGGGCACACTGCACCCCTACCAGCTGGAAGGCCTCAACTGGCTGAGGTTTTCCTGGGCCCAAGGCACCGATACGATCCTGGCTGACGAGATGGGGCTGGGCAAGACTGTACAGACTATTGTGTTCCTGTACTCGCTGTACAAGGAGGTGAGCGTTGGTACCCCTGGGACTCCTGTGAGTTTCCCAGCCCTCTGGAGTGACACTAACTTGCTTGCACTTTGTCTTCTTGAGCAGGGCCACTCGAAAGGGCCGTACCTGGTCAGTGCCCCTCTCTCCACCATCATCAACTGGGAGCGTGAGTTTGAGATGTGGGCACCCGACTTCTATGTTGTGACCTACACGGGGGACAAGGAAAGCCGATCCGTCATCAGGGAAAACGAGTTCTCTTTTGAAGACAACGCCATCCGGAGCGGAAAGAAGGTCTTTCGGATGAAGGTAGGAGCTTGCTATGTACCAGACCCATCTGCTCTGAACAGTAGGTGAGAAGTGGGGCAAAAGGCTGGAAGGGCCAGGTGACCTGGCTGGGCCAGGGCTCAGAAGAATGGAGAGGAAAGGGGAGGCAGTACAGATGGATGGAGAACGTGAAAATGCTTGCACAAAATCCATCAGAGCAGTTCAGGATTTGTGCTGGTGGACTTGGATCAGAGAGAGGACTTTGTGGGTTTCCTAATCAGCTGCTTTCCAAAGATAGAAGCTGTTGTGTTTATGCATTATCAGAAAGACATGGGTTTTCTGTAGGCACGACTGATTTCTAGAGCCCTCTTGCTGGCACTATGCAGTGTGTGCAAGCAGCCTCTGTCTTTCTCTATTTTAGAAGAGATGTCACCTATGGCAGCAGCAAACGTGGGACTGTCCCGCTGCGCGCTCACCATTCTCCTGTGTTTTCTCCTTCTCTGTTTGTCCAGAAGGAAGCCCAGATCAAGTTCCATGTCCTGCTCACGTCCTATGAGCTGATCACTATTGACCAGGCGGTGCTGGGCTCGATCGAGTGGGCCTGTCTGGTGGTGGATGAAGCACACAGGCTGAAGAACAACCAGTCCAAAGTAGGTAGCAGACACTTGTGAATGGTTCCTCCTGCACACGCGTGCAAACAGCCAGTTTGCTGCCATTCTCTCTCTGGGAGTCGAAGGGCATCTGTCCTCCTCTTGCATAGGCCTGCTTGGCACCCTCCATTCAGCAGAAGTGGTGCCTTTTACATCCACTGACTTCCCAAATCTTTTTTTTGGGAAGGAGCATCATAGAGTCATTATGGTTGGAAAAGACCTTTAAGATCCTGGAGTCCAACTGTGAAGGCAGCGGCAGCCTGGCTAGTACAGGCAGTACTGGCTGCCCTGCAGCAGGCAGCTTCAGGAAATGGGGAGGAAAGTCCAGAGGTGTCTTGCTCCAACTCTGTGTGCAGAAGATGCAAGGCTGGCCCTTTTAAAAGGAGGAGATAACCCAGTGCTGTTTTTTTTTTAAGTAGAATGCTTACTGCAGCTTGGCATTCTGCTCTTTCGCAAATCGGTTTGCTTTTTCAGACATGGTACCTAATGGCAATAAAAGGTAGTAGATCCAAGAGCAACTCTGGTGCCAGGAGAGACAGGTCCTGGTGGATGTGCTCCTTGAGTTCCTTCAGTAGTTGCTGCTGGGTAGCAGAGAAGGCTTTTGATGGGCTCTCATGAAAAGGAATTACTCCCTCTCCTCGGTGTGGAGATCCCTGAGAGCTGCACGCAGCAGAGACCCCCACTCTTGGCAGATACCTTCACCCCTAAGGGCTGGGCTTTGACCTGAGGCCATTCAGCATCGCAGCCCATGCGGGATGGGAATGGCTGTGATTGGGACGCACAGCCAGGGATGTGCTCTGGCTCTGCGTGCCTGGTGGGGAGGAGGCATCACTGCTGTGTCTCTACTCGAAGTCTGCAGCACCAAGAGTCCTCAGAGAACCAGTTAGATCCTCTGAGCTCTTTCCATCTAACTTGATTTCTTTTCCAAGTTCTTTAGAGTATTAAATAGCTACAAAATCGATTACAAGCTGCTGCTCACTGGGACTCCCCTGCAGAACAACTTGGAAGAGCTCTTCCACCTGCTCAATTTCCTGACTCCAGAGAGGTTTAAGTAAGTTGCACAGTTCTCCCCTTGAGCAGGGAGAGTGGCAAGGGCATGCTGTCTTTTTGGCCAGCAGAGCTGCTAAGTAGAGATTTTCCAGTTCAGCAGGGCTCCATCTGCTTGGTAATGCCCAGATCCAATTATCGCTGTGCAAATGTCACTACTCTGCGTTGGCAGGTAGAGGGCAGAGCACGCAGTCCCAGTGGTTTGCCATAGCAGCCACATGGGCATTTTATGTAAATCTATATTTTATTTGTGTCAGGTACTTTTTTGGGCTGTGTGAGTGAATGTTGCCTTCTCCAGCGGCTTGGAAGTGAGGGACTAAAGCCTGCTGTGCCCTTTCCACCTCTCTTAGGGAGCAGTGATGCTTTGGGGAGGTTGTTTGTGCTTCCCATTAGTGCATTTATTGTGAATCCTTCCTTAGCAATGAGCACAGCTTCTCGGGCTGACTTCAGCTCACTGGGCCAGGAACATGGGAGTGTTAGCTCATCGTACACCAGAAGAGCTCTTTTCTTGGCTTTAGGTTATAAAGGAGCCAATATTTTTGCTCTTGCGTGTCCCATTGTAACTCAGCAGCATGTGGTTCTATCTGCTTTCACAGTAACCTGGAGGGCTTCCTGGAGGAGTTTGCAGACATCTCCAAGGAGGACCAGATCAAAAAGCTGCACGATCTGCTGGGTCCTCACATGCTGCGGCGGCTCAAGGCCGACGTGTTCAAGAACATGCCCGCCAAGACCGAGCTCATCGTGCGCGTGGAGCTCAGCCAGATGCAGAAGTAAGGAGCTGCGTGGCAGGGGGCTGCCCTGGGCGCGTGGAGACCCACGGCCTCCCCTGTGCTGCCGCATCCGTGCGTGACGCAGGGCGGCGGGTGTGCCGAGGGGCCAGGGAATCCCTCCGTGCTCGGATCCGCCCTGGGCAGCGCTCAGCTGCTGTACGTGTCTCCAGGGAGCCACATTGAACCTGGCAGCCCTTGCAGCCCTGCGGCACATGGGTAGAGAGGCCAAGCTGCCTCCTGCACACACTAAACCCGCGTGGCTTGGGCAGCAGGCGCCAGCTCTGCCCCATGGACCCCGTGATCCACGGATGAGCAGCTTCCCTCCTGAGCTCTCACCCTGGCGAAACGTAATTCCGTGCTGTGCTGCTTCTGCTGGACCCGGATCTGACCACGCTAATGGTGTTGACTGTCCCCCTCTCGCGCAGGAAGTACTACAAGTTTATCCTGACAAGGAATTTTGAAGCCTTGAATTCCAAAGGTGGTGGGAACCAGGTCTCCTTGCTCAACATCATGATGGACCTGAAGAAATGCTGTAATCATCCGTACCTCTTCCCCGTGGCAGCTGTGGTAAGGGATCTTCATGTGCACTGGTGACGTTTCTCCACACATGTTCATACAGCCATCAGCAGGGACGGGGTCTGTCGTCTCCCTCTCTTTTCTTAGCGTGGGTGGTTGGATGGGGATATTTTGTCTTGATAACAAGTGTGAATTTCTCATTTCTCCATGAAACAAATGTGTTTTTTCCTCCACAAGATGCCTGCACAGTCCAGGGCTAGTGTGTTCCCGAACGTGCAGTCTGTTGGTGCCCACCACAGGAGGGCTCCCATGGCGCTCTGGCACACTTTTCCATATGGTCTCTTCCCACAATAGAGTATCTTATTGAGGAGAATTTCTTAGGGACAAATTCAGGCCTCATTCAGCTGCTGATGGAATTGTTTCCTAATTCAGAGGGTGTGGGACTCTCCCTAGTAACTGGAGCAGTTTGGAATATCTGCACTAACTGAGAATTGCTCCACAGGAAGCTCCGGTTCTGCCCAATGGATCCTATGATGGGAATTCTTTGGTCAAGTCTTCCGGAAAGCTGATGCTTCTCCAAAAGATGCTGAAGAAGTTACGGGATGGCGGGCACAGAGTTCTCATCTTCTCCCAGGTGAGTAATGAGGAAATGAAGAACCCCAATTAATCGTTAAGGATACTTTTGCTCGACAAGTGCGTTGCGTATTGGGGTACAAGTAGGGATGGGTGGCAGAGCTGGCCAGGGCCTCAATAGCAAGTTGTACCACAGACGTGGTGGCCACGATGGGTAGACTCTGTTCCCACTCTCTCCTGCGAGGTTCCTCTGATACTAAGGGTTTAGCTGTTGATAAGGTGGAGGCGTGAGCAGCCACACTCCTCGCTGAGCAAGGCTCCTGGCCCTAATTCCTCGTGTTTGCACATGAGTGGGATTCCCACAGCGCTCCCTGTGTGCAGCACGTCTGCCCCGTTGTGCCTGAGCGGTAACAGGGTTGTCCCCGCTGCTCACACCACGCTCGTCCTGTGCAGATGACCAAGATGCTGGACCTGCTGGAGGATTTCCTGGAGTACGAGGGCTACAAGTACGAGCGCATAGACGGGGGCATCACGGGAGGCCTGCGCCAGGAAGCCATAGACAGGTTTAACGGTACTCACGGCTCCTCCCCGTTGGGATGCGGGCAGTGCGCGGTGCCGGTGGGATGCGGGAGGCTCCGCTTGGCGTGAGGAGCCCGAGGCCTCTCTGCAGCCGTGGGTCGTGCAGCCCAGCACCGAGGCATCCTGCTGCAGGAAGGAGCCTCTGGGCTGTGCCAAAATGAATGGGCAGTGGGCTAAAGGCAGGCTGCTTTAGCTCAAGAGCCTCCTGCTGCCCCTTGAATGCCCCATCAGGCCTGGAGTTGCACTTCCCTGGAGACTGATTCCAGGGAGTGCTGTGCACCTGCTCCTTGCCTCCCCTTGCCTTGCTCTCTTGGTTAGACTGATGCTTTCCCCTTGTCTTGTGGCCAAAGCACAACCCTGCCCGTCTCCTGGGAGCCACCTCCGCCTCTCTCATCTCTTTCCACCTGTGGGTTTGTCTTTCCCAGCTCCTGGTGCTCAGCAGTTCTGCTTTCTGCTCTCTACCCGTGCTGGTGGTCTGGGCATAAACCTTGCTACGGCCGACACGGTCATTATTTACGATTCTGACTGGAATCCCCACAATGACATCCAGGTTTATAACTCTCTCTTTTTCTTCTAGTATAGTAAGTACCTTTCTGGCTGGGCCCTCTGTTTGCACATCCTACACACCAGCTTGATCCCAAATGTAGGCACAAAACAGTTCCTTTCTCATGAGGAGCTGACACTTCCAATTTTACTTCCAAAAGCCTGTGCTAGTTCCCTACCTAGTGGAAAAAGAGCAACTGGGAGCGAAGAGCATCGTATGCCCCTAAAAATGATGGGAAAGTGAAAATACCTCTCTCTTCCCTGCTTCCTTGCTGGGAGAAGGGAACACCTAGGGAAAGATCTGCTTTTCTCAGGCGTTTCTTGCCTGTTTTTGCCAGTGTTTTTCTCTCCTGGGGTGAGGCAGGAGGGTGCAGGATGGGGGCTGCTCGAGGCGCCGTGCGAGGGGAGCGGGTCCCAGCTCGTGTCCCGCTGCCGACGAGGCCGCTCTGCCCGCAGGCCTTCAGCAGGGCCCACCGCATCGGGCAGAACAAGAAGGTGATGATCTACCGCTTCGTGACCCGCGCCTCCGTCGAGGAGCGCATCACGCAGGTGGCCAAGAGGAAGATGATGCTCACCCACTTGGTGGTGCGCCCGGGCCTCGGCTCCAAGTCGGGCTCCATGACCAAGCAGGAGCTGGACGACATCCTCAAGTTTGGCACAGAGGAGCTCTTTAAGGATGACGTGGAAGGTGAGACGGGGCAGGGCTGGGGGTGCGTTGAGCGCAGCCTCTCTGTGCTGCGGGGCTCCCTCTCGCGCTCTGCCCGCTGCAGGCGCCGTGTCCCAGGGCCAGCGCCTCGGTGTGCCGGATGCCGTCGCTCCTTTCCCCGACACCCTATCCACCAAGGGTGGCACAGTGACCCCCGGCATGAAGAAGAAGCACGGGGGCACCCCCCCAGGTTGGTGGCTCCCCCCTGCCTGGCCGGCATCTCCCGAGCCTGCTGCTTTGGGCACGGGCTGCGTGGCTCGTGCTCTCCATGGCACGGGGATTTGCCTCTCCGGTGCCTGGCCTTTTGCCCTCCAGGAGACAACAAGGATGTGGATGACAGCAGTGTGATTCACTACGATGATGCTGCCATCTCCAAGCTTCTGGACCGGAATCAGGATGCGACTGATGACACGGAGCTGCAGAACATGAACGAGTATCTGAGCTCCTTTAAAGTGGCCCAGTATGTTGTGAGAGAAGAGGATGGTGTGGTAATGTGACAGTATCATGTCTTCTAATTGCATCTCCTATGTCCTTCTGTTTGTGTTTCTTCTGCCTGGCTTCTTATTTTTGCCAGTGTTTCTGTGCCAATAGCAGCAGTGACAGCGCAACCGGCGGGATCGCGCTGCGTTGCTCGCAGCCCATGGCCCCGGGGCTGGCAGGGCCCGGCTGCAGGCAGAGGGACAGAGTGGCCCTCGTGCTGTGCGGTGGGCAGCGCAGGCTTTGCTCTGCACCCCATCAGAGCGGATCTCTGCCCGGGATGCAGGTGCCTGCCAGGCAAGGCTGTTTTACCATCGCTCCCTGCCTGGATGCCCTGGTCGTCTCTCAAGCCAATAGTTGGCTGCCAGGCTGGGAAGTCTCGGCAGATCTACAGGCTTTTCCCTAAGTGTGAGCATGGGTATTCCCAGGCAGTGTCCATAGGAGCTGTTTCTCATAGATGTCTGCCTGGGAGGTTGCACTGAGGTCAGTTCGGTTGGCACAACCCCGGGACTCAGGTTGTTGAGCGTTTGTCCGAGCGATGCGGGGTGAGGGCAGCAAAGTGTCGGCCGGTTGAAGCACATCTGTGTGAAGGGCTTGCTTGCCAACCATGATGCAGCACCCTCCGTCCTGCTGTCCCTGCAACACATGGCAGGACAGGCCCCCGGGTGATGTGGCTGCCTCGTCTCATGTCCCTCACATTTTGCCTTGCAGGAGGAGGTAGAACGCGAGATCATCAAGCAGGAGGAGAATGTAGACCCTGACTACTGGGAAAAGCTGCTCCGCCACCACTATGAGCAGCAGCAGGAAGATCTAGCCAGGAACCTGGGGAAAGGCAAGAGAATTCGCAAGCAGGTCAACTACAACGATGCCTCCCAAGAGGACCAAGGTACTGGATTTCTCTGTGTAGGAGAAGATGCATTTTAGAGCTCTTTGGCGCGTGATTTCCTGGTTGCTACTCCCTCCTCCCTTGCTGCTTTGCCCTCAGTGCAGCTCTGTGTGCTCTGCATGTTCACCCCAGGGCAGCCTCTTGCCTGCCCTGTGCTGACCTCGCCTTGCTGCTCTCTGCAGAGTGGCAGGACGAGCTGTCTGACAACCAGTCTGAGTACTCCATCGGCTCCGAGGATGAGGATGAGGACTTTGAAGAGAGACCAGAAGGTCAGAGTGAGTTAACACATTGAATGCTTTCCAGTCTTTGCCTCTGTAGGTAGGAGAGGCAGGAGTAGCAGACGTGGCATCCCCTTGCCTGGTAAGCACAGAAGGGTGCCCCAGCGTTGGGAAGGCCACTGTGATGAGTTCAGAGCACCCTGCACACCAAGGCTGCACCCATAGCAGTTACTTATGGCCTGTGTGCCATGGGGAGGGAGCGCGGGCGCTTTGCTCTGCTCTGTGGCGCTCAGGAGCTGGGGCAGCGGTGGCCAGTGCCCTCCAGTTAGTGCCTGGGCATCCCTGGGCCTCCTGCCACTTGGGGCTCTTGGCTGCAGGTGGCAGAAGGCAGTCCCGGCGACAGCTGAAGAGCGACCGCGACAAACCTCTCCCTCCCTTG
>JAUBOD010000013.1:407046-419385 GCA_032353885.1 Nothura maculosa
TCTACATTGAATTTTGTACGACCAAAGCATTTTTCTAGACACTCTAATATTTTTTATGATTCTAGATCAATTAAAATTGTTGCACAGAATTGGCAGAGTGCTGCAGCATCTGTGGCCACGGGAAGTGCAGGTGCTTGTGAGCCCATGGGCAAGTGCCATGTGGGGCTGGGCGCTGCCCTTGGGAAGGCCGGGCACCCCGTGGCCGGGTGCAGATCGGGGGGGAAATGCCAGGATGAGCTTGGTGTAGAAAGGAGGGGAACGCCGGGAATGAGCTTGGTACGGATTGAGGGGGAAAATGCTGGGATTAGTTTGGTGTAGATAGGAGGGGAACGCCGGGAATGAGCTTGGTATGGATTGAGGGGGAAAATGCTGGGGTGAGCTTGGTGCGGATGAGAGGGAAGCACTGGCATGAAGTTAGTGCAATGGGGGTAAACGCCGGGATGAGCTCTGTGCAGAACTGGGGAAAATGCCGGAATGATCTTGGTGCAGGCAGAGGGGGAACGCTGGGATGAGATGGGCACATGCTCGGGCTGCAGGAGCTCTGGGATGTCCCCGTGGGCATTGCCAAGGCTGCCCCTGGTGCTGGCGCCGCTTGCTCGGCCGGGCAGGCTGCGCCCGTCGCGCGGACACGAGGGGCGAGCGGGAGCGCTGGCGGGCACCGTGACCGCGCGCGGGGCCCTTGACCGCTGCCGTTTGGAACCGCTCAGCTCTGTAGCAAGTAATGAAGATTAACGACTCGCTGCCAAGCGTTTTGGCAGTGTTTGCAGAGTGCATTTGCATCCTTTTAGTCACCATGGGCTGCGGTGGCTGCGGGGAAGAGCGGGGCAGGGCCCGCTGCCCGAGGCTGGAGCCTTCTCCTCTGCCTCCACTCTGCTGCTGCATAAGGGCAGGTGGCAACAGAGGGGCAATTTGGGGGCAAAAGCAGCTCCCACCTGTGCTGCAGCATCATGAGAGCCTGGCCACAGATGCACAGAGCCCCAGGCCTCGGCCTCGACTCGCGCCCGGCCCTCTCTTTGGGAGGAAGGTACCCGCTTGTTGCCCATACGGAGCAATGACGGGCCCGATCCAATATATTTTAGTCTTGTTTGCTGGGTGACAGAACTGCCCCATTCCTTCGCATTTTCTACTGCAGTTATTTCTGTGAACTCACGGTCATTAGTAGTCAAAAACCATCAAGCAGCGCCTAATTTTCTGATGGCTCCATTTTCGCTAATGGATTAGAAGGAAATGGCTGAAACGCATCCCGCTGACTGCGAGCCTGGCGGGATTTTAATTTATTGCCTGTTTTTGCAGCCTTCCTCGTGCACGGGCTTGGCGAGCGGCCCCGGAGCCTCCGCAAGGCTCGAGGAGGCGCTGGGAGGAGAGGACGAGGGGCAGCCCCGGGATGTCCCCGCGCATCCCAATGCGGCGCTGGGCACGCGGGCCGGGAGCAGCAGATCCTGCTGCGGCGCCGGCAGCTCCCAAGGCCTCCCCTGCACTGATTGGAAATGACAGCTAATATTTTTTACATTATCACACTGTCTCCGGCACACAGCGGCCACGAAGTTCGCTTATTAGAGTAGATTAGCTGCATAATTTCCATTACTTTTCCATAAAATAATATTTCTTAAGAATTATGAATGAGTTGGGGCTTCCTCTGTGGCCGTGGCTGCCTGGGAGCTCCCGCTGCCACGGAGGGCATGGGCAGCAGGTGGTTCCTTGTGGCTCCTGCAGCCACTGGGGCCGAGCCCTTGTGCCTGGCACCATCCTCGTGCCAAAGGAAGGGCACTTGGCACGGACCGGCCCTGCTGGGAAGGGCAGGGAGGTTCTCTGGCCTCCAGCTCCGCTTTGTGGTGATATCTTTGCCCATGCGGCTCCCACAAGCAGCTCCCGCTGCCCCAGAGCCCCAGGCTGCAGGGACCAGTGCAATCCTGGTGCCCGGAGACCCTTCCAAGCGACTTCCCTTGGGCTCTGGAGCACGGGGACTCCTGGGAGACGTCAACAGCTCTGTGCCAAGGCGGGAGCAGCAGCCCTGCCCTGCGGGACAGCGGCTTGCGGGAACTATTGTATTTCTTATTTTGCTCACGCTTGTTAATGAAGTTGTCCCCATTAATGACAATAAACTCATATCGCTGTGCACTTAACATGCAACTTATTATTCCCTTTCCATTTCATTCCTGTCAGGAAGAAAATTGGATTCCAGTAATGATATAATTAATTCACCCTAAAATTGCAGCTTGCATCTCATCACTGCAAGACATAGGGAAGAAACTCTCTGGAAAGGTTTCTTGGGACTCTTGGAAGAGCCACAACAGCAAGACCCGTGGGGATGCGTGCCAGGGGAGACAGGGCCAGGCTGGAAGTCTGCAGGGCAGGCAGGACCCGGATATTTTGGACAGGATCCGTGGGTCATGCAGGGTGGGCAGGATCTGCACCCTCCCTCCCATCCTGCCACTCGGCGCCCTCGTCCCTCCTGAGCTGCTCCATTCACCTGTCCATCCATCCACGCTGTGCCGCACGCCTGCTCCGGCTCCATCCATCAGCCGTGAAGGCTTCCCATAAATTAGCGGGCCCAGATGTTTCCCGCTGCATGTTGCAAATGTTAATTATCTCCTAATTAGTTATTAGCGAGGCCAGGCTGGCTGGGGCGGCGCTGACACAGTGCCAGGAGCGCTGGCGCGTGCAGGGAGCGCGCGATGGGGTGCTGATGTGCTCCGCACCCGCCGCTGCTCCAGCGGGATCGCCGTCCCCAGCTCCCCTTGTCGGAGCAGTGCAGGATTCACCCCAGCCCTCTCTGCCACCTCCTGTCACCCCTTGAGTGCAGGTTGGGAAGGTGCAGATGAGGGGACGACGCTGCAGCGAGATGTGATGGGCAGCCCGGGAGCAACGGCCTTGGGGGCAATATCCGCCCCAACACCAGCTCTCCGCGCTAAGAGGCTCCTTGCTCTCTTTGCCTTAACTAATGCATTTTAAATAAATGATATGATTAAAAACGCTCGGAGTTTAATCGGCTCCCCTGTCGTGCGAAAGTTCAAGCGCCGCCTCTCTCGGGCCGGCCTGCCGGGCCGCTCGGGCGTGCGGCTGAAAGCTCTTTAATCTGCTCGACAGGAACCAAGCAGCTCTGCTGATTAAATTGGAACTGCTAATTTATGCACAAATGCCACCGTTTCCAGCAGTTTTTACAAGTTTGCAACAGCGGAAGCTTCGGGAAAGCTTCGCCTCGGAGACGCGGCAGCGTCTTCCCTGCGTGCTGCGGTGCCGGCGGCGCCGGGCTCGGCTGCCCCGCAGCCCCACGCGGGGCAAAGGCACCGTAGGAAATCAGCGGCACCCGCTGCGGTGTCGAGGCGCTGCGATAAGAAGCCTTTTTTAGACATTATAGATGGCATTTGTCATTATGGGTGATCGGGAACACACCCAGCATCAGATATTTCAGTCTATGTAATTGTAATTGAATTATTTAGGGGCTGACACGGCCTGATGAAAGAGGCTTTCTTCCTATTTTTAGGTTTCCATCTATGGGGCTGGAAATTACAGCCATTAAAATGTTCTATTAGTAGTGATATATAAAGGGGAAAAACTGATCCGACTTTTGCAGTGCACAGAGAGCATTATGATATCATTAATTTTAATGATAGGGCCCAGAATTACAAAGCTATTACAATCACACTTGAAGCCTCGGCAAAGAGCGAGCCGCACTCCAAATTATTGCTAATGAGCAAGAAAATATTTAAATAATCTCCGTGAGCCTTCCGAGGACACCCAGGGCGGCCCGAGCCCCGTCTGCCGTGAGCGGTTGTGGCCCCGGGGTCTGGCCGCACTTGGCTGCGCCCTGAGGCTCTGACCCGAGTCCTGGAAGCGGCGCCGCTCTCGCCCTTTGTGCCGGATCTCTGGGCTCAGGGTGGGATCTGCAGGGCCGGGAAGGGCCCTGGAGCGTCGCTTTCAGGGCTGAGCAATGGGTGAGCAATGAAGCAGCTCTTCAGCACCTCATTTGCACAACTCACACAAGTGTCACGTGTTGGCAAATATTTGCTTGGCTCCATCAGAGGTGGCAGGAATAACTTGCAGAAAGACGCAGCAAGTTGAAGGAAAGCGCCAGGACGCTGCCGACATCCCCTGTTCACCAGGGTGGTGCGAGCTCTGCTTTGCCCTGCTCAGGAAGGGCCCTAGAGGGGCGGTGGCTGCAGCCCGGACAGGCGCAGAGCCCCCAGCACTGCCCCTGCTG
This sequence comes from Nothura maculosa, assembly GCA_032353885.1. Lineage (NCBI taxonomy): Eukaryota > Metazoa > Chordata > Aves > Tinamiformes > Tinamidae > Nothura > Nothura maculosa. Next base: position 411,248 of record JAUBOD010000013.1, read on the forward strand.
CTCCTAAGGCCCTGGTCCCGCTCAGACAGCTGCCCTTGCCGGGCATCCCTGGCCGAGGGAGAGCTCCACAGCTCTTTACTGCTTTGTTTCCTACAAGTCACCCATGTCTGCAGCAGTTTGCAGGGCAAACACGTGCCTGCAAGCACCGGCACGGCTGCAAGGGTGCTGCCAAGCCAGCATGTGTCTCATCTCCTTCGCTTCCATCCATGCTGAATGGGCGCAAGGGGATGGCTGCAGCAACGGGGTGCACTGGTGCCACCGGGACCACGCGCCAGTGATGCGGGACCGGGGCAGCACCAGCAGCTCCATGCCCGGGGCCTCATCCTGCACAGGGTGCAGAGCCCCGCGGGAGCCGCCAGTAATGGCAGGGGCTGCGACACCGGGGTCTGGCCACGCTCCATCCCCAGCACTGCGCGCTCCATCCCCATCTCCACGCTGGGCCAGCAATGCTTCGCAGCTCAAGGCTTTTCGGCTTCCTCAGCATTTCCAGGGCTGAGGAGCCTTTCCAAGCTGCACTAGGGATCAGTAAGGGGGATCAGCAAAGCCATCGGTCCCAGAGATGCGCAAAGGGACAGCAGAGGCGCTGCCTCCTGCAGTTCCCTGGGGGAGCTTTGCAGCGGCTGCCCCGGTGAGAGGCTGCTCTTCTCACCTCCCAGGACAGCCCGTCCGCCCGTGCGGCCCCTGCTTTCCTAGGCGAGCGGCCCGGGAGTCACCTTGCAGGCTGCTCACTCCAGCGAGCGTTTATTTATAGTGCTCTGCGTCCGTCCGTGCCGGTGCCTTTGGAGGCACTCGCAGATGTGCCCGTTCGGTGTCCTCAGCTCGAGTGGAGGGCACTGGAGGGGCTGCTGCGAGGGGCTCCGTGGAGCTTCTCTCTTGAGAGGGGCTCTGCATGGAGAGGTGATGCTGCCGCATGGGCCAAGATGCCACCGGAGCAGAGCGACACCGCGGGCAGCCCCTTGGGGACACACAGATGCCTCTCAAGGTGACCGCACATGGCCTTGGGCACGTCCCTGCCGCGCTGCCGTGCACGGGAAGGCGAAGGAGGCTCCGAGCGGGGCTGTGGGGATCGACCACCGCAGCTCACGCTTCCCAAAATATCCTCGGCTGTCACAGCCTCTCTATTTTTAGAGCTACAACACGGCACGGTGACAAGCGGAAGGGTCACAGCTTACCTCCACCCTCGCAACATTGGCTTGTCCTTGTGGAAGAGCGGGATTCTCCAGCTCGGCAGCAGAAAAGAGCAGTCGCAGGAGCCCGTGGCAGCAGTGCAAGCGGCCGTGCCAAGCGCATGGGCAAGAGCAGTGCCCCGGCACAGGGCACGCGCGGCCACCCCGGGCTGCCACCTCATGGAGTCATCGGTCAAATGGGCACTTAGCGAGTATCAAACCTGGTGCAGTGGGGTCAATGACAGCCTAGCTGAGCTGGGCGCAGCTCTGGGGCTCTGCGGTGCAGGAGTGGGACCTGCTGCTGGCTCCCTGCATGTCCCGCTGGGCAGGGATGCTCCGGTTGTGTGCCAGTATCCACGGGCATGTTGGGGTCACAGCTCTTTGCTTGGCCTTTGTGGATTCCAGAGTTAATAACTCTGGAAGTTTTAATGCAGGATTTCAACTTGGGCTTTCCTGCATTCCCATCAGCTCCCTAAGCTCCAGGTGTCTTGATCTGTGGGTGGATCCCACAGGGATGCCCACATGGGAGGGGGGTTCATGGGGGGTCCCATAGGGAGGATCCTGCAGGGGGTCCTGTTGGGAGGGATTCCCAGCAGGGAGTCTGGAAAGGATGGATCCCACAAGGAGGTCCCAAGTAGCCAGAGTCCCGCAGGGTGTCCCATGGTGGGGACCCCATGGAGGGGGGTCGTGCTGGGTGGCAGAGCCTGAGAAGGGGATCCCTGGGGCCATGCAGAGGGCTCACGAAGCAGCCAGGGCTCCCTTTGCCACCACATTGTGCCCACCACACACGGCATGGAGCCATTGAGGCTGTTTTCCCTCAGAAACCGGTTACTCAGGAGCCCGTAATCAAGGTTTTGCTAATCGGGGCGATTTTTCCTTTTTCTCTCTTTCCCTTTGTATCGACAATAACATTAGCTCAGCAAGACCGTAATTAGGATAATCAAATGAGCAATTTGCTTATTAGCCAATTGCAACCTTTTCAGCACAGTGGCTGCGGGTTGCCCCCTTGGACCACGAGCTCCCTATGCCAAGCAGGAGCAGGAGGAGCAGGAGAAGGAGGAGGAGGAGGAGGAGGAGGAGGAGAAGGGAAAGGGGAAGGAGGAGGTAGAAGAGGAAGAGGAAGAGGAAGAGAAGGAGGAGGAGGAGGGCAATGGAGCTACCTGTGGTGCACCTGGGGCCAGGCCTGGCCAGTGCCGTCCTGCCAGTATAACTGGTTCTGTCAGCAGGCCCAGGGTGCCCAGCACTGTGAATGGTGGGGCTGAGCGGGGCTGGTGGTCCCAGGGTGGAATGGCTGCTGATTCCCGGCTCCGGGCGCTGCTCCTGCTCCCATCCAGCGCCAGCACCACTCGGGGCTGTCCCTCAGGGCTCCTCTCCTGACCCTGGCAGCAGGAGCATCCTGCTGGTTGCAGCGCTGCAGGAGCAGTGTCTGCTCCGAGGAGATCCCTGGGGAGCCCTGGAGCATCGGCAGTGCCAACACCGTGAACAGCAGCTCTCGGCCTCGCCACACAGGGCACCGCGATGAGCAAGTCACCCATGTCCAAGGTGACAGAGCACGAGAGCGCCAGGTACGCCTTGAAACGTCCTCCACGGCGAGTTGCCTTTGGGCTAGGTTTGGACCACGGACGGACGTATGGATTGGATCTGAGCCCCGGAGCGGAGGGCTAATTAGTGCAAGCAACAAAAAGTCCGCTTTTAATTAAATGCAGCTTAGCAAGCAGGCGCGCTGCGGGAGAGCCTCCTGGCGAGATAAGAGCAGGGCCCGCAGAACCCGGGAGCGGTGCCAAGCGCGGCGGCCAGCGCTGCTGCCGCCCGGAGCGTGCGTCCCGCGGGAGCAAAGCGATCCCAGGGAATGTCTGGAAGAGCAAAGAGTCCTGCAAGAGCAAAGTGACCCTGGATGGTGTCCAGAGCATGATCCTGTGGGAGCAAAGGGCTCCCGGGCTGCATGCACCTCTGCCCTGCAGCGCGTGCGGCTACCAGCGCCTGCGCTGCTCACTCCAGCGCATGACGGATCAGACAGGGCAGACGAGCGGATAATATTAATATTAACCAGGCATTTATGGCTTTAATCGGGCTGGGGGGGGCGGCGGGAGACAGTTTAACATGGCACTCTACAGCGTTGATAAAATGTTTGACATTTGCTGGTGCCTGTAATGAATCTTGTCTCAATTTTTCCCTTGGAAAATGCCACTCCAGATCCCGGAGCTCAGGCTTTGAGTGCTCTTGTCCTAGAGGCTGTTATGACAACTCCAAGTACGGATCCCTCGCTGTGTTTAGCCGCGCGGCTCCGCGTGGTGCAGAGCGCGGCAGCGAAATCGGCACCGGGGGAGGCTGCCCTTGCTCTGCACCCGGGAACCAGGTGCTCGGGTGGCACCTTTGCACCCTGAGCAGGTGGCACCTTTGCATTGCTGCAAGTCGCTCTGTCCGTGGCGCTGGAGCCGCCAGGGCGGCCACTCAGGCCCCTTTCCGGCCGCGCTTCCTCCAGAGCCCGGGCGAAACGGGGCTGAAACGGGCAGCAGGGGCTGCGAGCATCATAAATAAGTCAGCGGCACTGATAAAAATAAAGGATGAAATATAATTCAGCTGCTCGGTGACAGATCCCATCTTCGTTTTGATATAGGCTCCGCGGAAGCTGTCATTGCTCCAGGAAATTAAAGGATGAGCCCATTAGCAGGGCTATTTAAAGCTGTGCATTAAGCTGACGACTCCCTGCTCTGCCCGGGCAGGGAAGGGGCTCTGCCCCCAGCCCGATCCCACCAGCCGCCTTCAATTCAGGCATCCGCTGCCCGCAGCAACGAAACGCTGGGTGCAACGAGGCAGCGCAGGGTGCAACAACCTACCGCCGGGTGCAACAACATAACCCTGCATGCAACCGTGTAACGCTGCAGGCAACGGCGTAACGCTGAGTGCAACAACAGAACGCTGCGAGCAGCAAGGTAACACAGCCGGCAACAAGGTAATGCTGTTGGAGGCAACGCAACCCGGCTGATAACAAGGCAACGCTGCCAGCAACAAAGAAGTGAGGCAGCTGGTGAGGAGGTGATGCGGTTGACAACGGCGTAGCACAACGTGCGTCGAAGTAACACAGCCGGCAATGGTGCAGCGCCGCTAGCAAGGACAACAGGCAGCCCTGCTGTAGTATTGGGGGCAGTACCGGGGGCAGCAGGGGAGCCCCAAGGTGCCCGGCACGGCCACGTGTGGAATGGTCTCGTGGCAGCCAGCAAAGCCCATGGGAAGCTCCGGCAAAGCCCATGGGAAGCCGGCCGGCACTGCGGCTGAGCGGAGCCATGGGCAGCACCATGAGCAGCACCGCGGGCAGGAGAGCCCCAGCCCTCCCGGGGCAGCGCGCGCCCTCGTTGCGCCTCGTTATGCTCCATAAAAACCTAATGGGAACTGGGACGCGCTGCTGTGTGCAAATCAATACTGTTATTCTCTCTGGCAAACGATGAAATACTTTGTTTTCGTAACAAAAAGCAGCCCGGGGAGGGCCTGGTTCAGAGAGGAGCTGGAGGGAAGAGAAGCCACCACGTGCCCTGCCTGCAGGCCGGGCGCTGCTGGGGAGGAAGCCCAGGGTGCAAGCAGCTCTCTCCAAACATTCCCCTCCCGGTGGCTCCGCTGGGCTTGGCTGCTCCGGGGCCTTGGGCAGGAGGTGGCTCTGGGCTGCCAAAATGCTCCTGTTGGCACTGGGATGAACAGGCACTGCCTGGATGGCACTGAGTGCCGGGAAGGTCTCTCTGAGTGGTAGTTTTTGACTGAGCCACTGGTCAGAGGTGCAGGTGGCCGTGGTGCGGAGCAGGGCCTGGGGATGCTGGGCATGCTGGTGCATGGCTGCACTGAGCTGCACCGAGTGGCATTGAGCTGCACTGAGCCACAACAAAAATCACTGAGCTGCACCGAGCTGCAGGGAGCGGCACTGAGTTGCACTGAGCTGCACGGGGCTGCATGGAGCTGCAGGGAGCGACGCCGCTGCCGTTGCCGCTGCACAGGGCTGCGCGGGTGCGAGTGCCGTCCCTCCCGCCACCCGCTCGCCAGCTGCCCAGAGACTGCGTCCCTCGGGGGGGGCACATTAGAAATGCTTAGGCAAATTAGCCATAAATAGAAAATGCAACATATGGGGCTGCAGATAATGTTTCATTATAAATTATCGTGTTCCCCAGGGAGATACGCCTCTTCCCTTCGCACCAAGCGCTTTGCATTTCTTCCTTTGAGCACATTCGGTGCTTTCTTTCTTTTTCTTGGCAACTCTTTCTGACGATGCTTGGACGCAGTCGCTGATTCTCTGGGCGTGGAAACCAGGATACGAAGCCCACTTCCAACTGCAGAGCCTCCTGGAGCTCCCGTGTTCCCCTAGGGAAAGCAGCGACACCCGAGCGCTGCAGTTGGGTGCAGGCAGAGCCGGGCACAGGCAGAGCTAGGCACTCACTGCCCGGCACCTGGTCCTTGCCCATGGCTCCCAATGGGGATCAATGCACCTGGGGACGGAGCCCCTGGGCAGCCCCTTGCCGGAGGATCCCAGTGGCTCTCCCAGGGTTGCTGCAGCTTCCGCAGGCTCCCGCAAGGCTGGAAGGCTGCACATCTCCCTGGCTTTGCTGAGTGCGGCTTACGGCACGGCAGCAGCCTCCTTGGCACTGTGCTGGGTAAGCTGCAGGTGCAGGAGAGCAAGGGTCCGGGGCTGGCTGGGATCTCCAGGCTCGGCCGCAGGGATGAGCGGCCCCGCAGCGGCCTCGGAGCCCTCCGCACGCGGCAACGTGGCAGCGAGCAGCAAAAGGCAAAATCCATCAGCCACGAGCGTTGCCCATGAATTATTCATCCCAGCCCAGGCAGCATTAACATTCTGAGTGCTGGCTTAATATTAAACAAACAGCACAGATGTGGCAGGAATTCAGATCCTCCTAGCTGTGCCTTGGGTGCCCGGAGTACGGCAGGGTAGCACAGCTCTAATGAAGCGCTCGCAGTGTAAATACTGCATGCATCCAGGAGAGAAGTGTGTGTACATATTGCATGCCTAAGCAAAGCAAACATATTACGCCGTTTCTTCGGGCCTTTCATTTCACATGTCATTTTTTCTATATAAGTATAGGTTTACATGAGAGGTAATTATCATCCTTTCAGAGCTCCTAGTTCAGAGTAAAATGAGATGGAGTATTATATTTGTAATATAATCCTAAATAGAAGGGGCCATAATAACCCCCAATTAGCACATTAAAATATGTTGCAGATGTGTTTTATCGTGCTGCCATAAACAACAGCTCCGGTAACACCTGACGCCGCCGCCGCAGCCCCTCCAAGAGCAGAGACAACGCGCTGCAAAGCTCTGCCCGCTCCATAACCACGTGTGCATGGAGCGACTCGCACCAGCTCCCCTAGAGCATCCCTAGAGCTTCCTCCCTCGCCCGCAACGCGGCCTCGCTCGGCTAGAAACACCCTAACGCTCTGCTAGAAACACCCTAATAAAAATGCAGTTAGACGTTAACTATCCCGCTATTTATAAATGTATACATAATTAAGACAAATAATTTATGTAGCAAGGATTGGTGAAGAACTTCCTCTAAATATTTGAATGATGAGACGTAATGATGTTTTGCTGCCAGAATGTCAGGGGCGACGTGAAGTGTTTGCGCTGTGTTGAAATGCGGGAGAGCTGTGTGTGCTCTGCCTGCAGCGGCTGTGGCTTTGGCAGCAACCTCTGCACGTGAAGAGGCTTCGTGGGGCCTGGGGCAGCCTCCCTTGCTGCCCACGCGTCTCTCCAGTGATTGCAGGATCGACAGTGCATGGAGCCGGGCACCTTCGGATGCCTCCAGCTTGCAGAGGATCCACAGCTCCCTTGTGTCCCGCTCCAGGATGCTGCAAGTGCCTTCTGCTCCCTGCACTCGCGGCGAGCGGAGGCAGCGGCGGCCGCAGCGTGTCCAGCACCAGCCTGAGCCCCGTTGTACCAGGATACACTGGAAAAGGCTGCAAAATAGGAATCCAACCAACCAAACCAACCTGCAGAAACGACGTGGCCCCAGGAACACCCCAATGATCCCCACTGGCTGCAGCAGGAGCCCTTCGGGTGCCCCAGTGCAAGTGCAGCGGCTTGGAGCGCGCAGCCCGCGTCGTTCCGGGAAGCTTGGAAACCCTGTGCTCATTTCTTTGCTTGCACAAATAATAACTCCAGCAGACCCAGCTGGATGGGAAAGCAATTTCTCAAGGGCATTTATGAATTTTATCAATTGCGCATTTGATTTCTCAGGCTCGGTAGTTAATTAGCACACATTACATCCCTTGGAAATGGCACCAGGCCTCAAAGGCAGCCCCGCGTGGAAGGCAGAGGCAGGTGCAGGTCAGGGCAGATGCGTTTGCAGAGCTGCTTTAGGAGCCTCCCCGGCTGCCCTGGCACCCCCGGCGGCACCGCGGGCCGGCAGACCCCGGAGCGGGGCTCGGAGCCGCACATCGCGTTATTGACCAGATAGATGCTGCTTTCATCTCTCTGGAAATGCACATTAAAGGAATTTTAAAACCTGGATTATCTCCTTAAGTAGTCCTTAATGATTCCTTTCCAGCTGCTACAGTGCTTATGTAAATGCTGTGAGTAAATACTCATCAGAGGCTCTAGGCGCTCCCCGAAGGGTCAGAGCGGCCCCGCCACGGTGCCGTGCGGGCTCCTGCAGCCGGAGACCACGCACTGCTGCCGCGCTCGCCCCCACTCCTGCTCCTGCTCCTGCTCCTGCTCCCGCTTCTGCTTCTGCTCCCACTCCTGTTCCTGCTCCCACTCTGTCCAGGTTGCTCCTCAGGGCTGGCTTTGGAGAGAGAAATCCCACTGAGCCCAAAGAGATAATCAAGAAGACCTAAAATGACTTTTCAGTGAATCCCATCATTTCAACTGGAGTAAAACATCTTATTCTCCAGTAAATGGGGAATTGCAGGGAAAGGTGAGAGCAACCTGAGATCCTGCTGGGAGACCCAAGGGTCTGGACAGTGGACGTTGGCTCTGAT
>JAUBOD010000013.1:525361-541956 GCA_032353885.1 Nothura maculosa
CTGGCGGGCGCGGGCGCCCTGCAGAGCGCCGCCGAGGAGAGCGGCTGCCGCCTGCTCTACGTGGTGGCCGAGCGGCTGTGTGACGTGCAGGCCGCCTTCGGCGACGGGTTCCTGCGCGGTGCTGCGCTGCTGCGGCCGCACGACGCCACGGCCGTGCTGCGCGATCAGCGGTACGGCCCGGTGTGCCCGGATGGCTGCCCATGGGGCGCTTGAGTTGCCCGCGGGAGACACGGGCCCCTTGAGTCGCCCATGGGGGACACGGGCCCCTGGAGTCACCCATGGAGGACACGGGCACCTTGTGTCGCCCATGGGAGACACGGGTCCCGCGAGTCACCCACAGGAGACACGGGGCCCCTTGTGTCGCCCATGGGAGACATGGGCTCCTTGTGTCACCCATGGGGAACACGGGCTCCTTGTGTCGCCGCGTACTCCACGGGAGACACCACGAACAGGGTCCGGCTGCCCGAGCGTCACCACCCGGGCACTCGAGGCGACTGGGCCGCTCTGCAGAACGTGCAGGACAAATAAAACCCTGTTCTGCATCCTCATATAGTGACACGTAACCCAGGCCTGCCGGCCGCCCAGCAGCTCACCTCAGAGCTGCGTGGTGTTAGTCTTTTCTTTGAGGTGTCCTCAAAAAGCAGAGTTGTAAACACGGAAAACTGGGGCTTTTTGCTCTGCAGCTTCACCAAGCAAATGCTCTGCAGGGCTCTTGTTGCAGCCAGCTCTTAAATCTGTCCTGGAAATATCTTTACAAAACTAAAAGGCAAAGCTTTTGGGAGAGGCGATGATGTTTAAAATGAAAGTAAGCGGGGTGTTGAAAGTGAACACACAAGATGCTGCTCGTGCTTTTAACACTTCTGCCTTCTTCCCGTGTTTGGGGTTCTGTGCCTCATTTAGCTCTTTGTCGTGATTTAAGACAGCTAATGTAGGAACTGTTTCTGTAGGAATATCAGGACCACTGATATTCCGGTAGGAATCATGTCCTCACTGAAGAACTTTCTTTTAACTCCTGCAGGGTGGCTGGAGTCATCGTCTGTTCCCCTCCTGAAGAAGCCTCCGAGATCGTCCTGGATGCCTTACGAGCCGGTGAGAGGAACTGCTGCGACTGCAGCCGCTGCTGGGGATGGGGCTGCACACCCTGCGTGTCCACACGGTGCCAAACACGCCTGCTGTTCTCTGTCCTAGGCCTAATGACACCTTGCTGCACCCTAGTCCCTTGTGCTGTAGCTCTGGACTCTGCAGCCGTGTCCTTTGAGGGGTACAGACTAATTGCATAATGAAAGGGAAATTAGTCCGTTAGCAGTGCTGATGTTAATGGCTCAGGTGCAATGGTGTTTGTGCTGTGCTGCCTCTCTAACAGCTCTTCAGATAGCCAGTTTTGGCAGTTCAATTGGGAATAAAGGGAAAACTAGCTGCAAAAGCAGTGGGACCTCTGGGGTTGTGTAAAGTGGTTAATGAAACCATAGCAGCTGGCAGCAAAAAGGGATTTAGCTTCAGCGTAAAAGCCGTGCTCTGGTTTGAAGGAACATGCGTTCTAGAATGTACTGACTTGCCGTATGCAATATTGTGAGATAAAAAACATCTAGCTCCGATTGTGCCCTGCCTTCAGTTGTATATTCTGTGACATTTTGCATAGGGAAAGGCGTGTTTTGCGAGAGGCTACCCAGTAAAGACAGGCAGACAGCAGAAGCTTGTTTTGATGAAGCTGACAGATGTGGAAGACCCTTGGTTTGTGGATTCTACAAGTAAGACCAGCATTTTTCTTCTGATCTGTACTTGTTAAAAGGTGTATGTCTGCAAGTAGCACTGATTTCCTCCTTTGCTTCCTTGCTACTTGTCAGTGTTGTTCAGTAGGGAGTTTGGATTTGATTAATTCTTCATGCTTAACGGAGGTGAAATAGGGTCTGTTGCAGAATTAAAATACATACAGACGAGAATGAGGCTCAAATTATGAAACTTTTAAGACGTGAAAGCCCCCCTTTTTTTTTAGAATGGACATAGGTGATTTCTGCAGACTCTCCGAGGTTTTGGAGATGCTAGTTGAAGCTTGAAAGAGAAAAATATTTTGGCAATGCTGTGCCCTTCTCTAAAGCACCTTGGCCTGTGGCTCAAGGAATAAAAGGAGTTGTTTGTTTATAGCCTGTGTGTGCACATGCTTATAAACAACCACTAGGTCGGGCAGCTCGATGGTTTTATTAAACACACGGCTGCTGAGATTTGCTTTTCATTGTTTTCTGGGTCAAGTGTTTAACTTGCAGCTCTCTCCAGCTCAGTGATAAGCTGCAGCATTAAGGTTTGTTCATTTATAGCAGACTTGTGGCCCTGCGGATTGTACTGCTCTGCCTTTAGAGGACACACTGCTAGTAACATCTAGGATTGCCAAGTGTACGTTTGTTAAATGCTGCTTCGTGTTAGGGTTGTTGACCTATCTCACAGGCTACATTTATTTATCTTTATACAGCAAAGTTTCCCCTTCATCTTCCCTTTCACCACCAGCAACAATTACTTGCATGGAGACTGTATTTTGTAAATCTTGGGGCATAATTACATAAAACGTCCACATTAACGTTTGCCCTTTCAATTGAGCGCTCTGCATACAGGTCTGTTCCCCATAAAGCTGAGTGTGAACTTCTTCAACACGTCTGTTTTGCTCCACGCTCACCCGAGTGTCAGCTTGAAAGCAGGGCTCTAAGAAGAGCTGTGTGTAACTTAATGGACCTTGAGATCCCGTTAGTCCTCATAGCTTAATTTCCTCATTTAAGTTGTTGATTGAGTTAGCCCAGTCAAGGGCGGATATTAATCCTTCTTGCAAGAAGCAAAACGCTGTGTTCCAAGTTGCCGAGCCTGGAAAAGTGGGTGGGAAAAGCGGAGCTAAGCCGGGCTGGTGCAGAGGTGCAGGGCTGTGTCTGCAGCCGCCCCTGTGCCCAACACCCTCCCTTGCTTCTCCTTGCAGGCGTTTTGACCCCGCGCTGCAGTTCTTGTGGAAGAAGGTCCGTGAGAGCCGCGCGCTGGGCAGGATTCACCGCATATCAACCATCAGCAGCCTGTACCCAGCAGCCTCTCCGAACATCCTAAAGGAGTCAGGTACTGAGCAGCTTCTCAAAACATTAGAAATTTACCTGTCCTTGTTCTCACAGAAGATTCCTTCTGTTTGCGTGCTCCTAAAATGCATGTTTTTTTTACTCTTCTGAGGGGTATTTTTTTGATGTTTGTCTCTGTTAACTCTTTGTGTTAATTTTTTCCTTTTGCATCCGTTTCAGTGCAGTTCAGACATGTAAATTTACTGTGAGTTTTAAATACGAAGACCTTAATGCCCATCTTGCCTTCTTCCAGGTGGAATTTTCTATAATGCTGCGGTGCATGATATAGATATCGTCAGTTTGTTGCTGGGAGAGAGTGCACCAGATACAGTATTTTCTCTGGGGCATGCATTCTGTGCAGGTAAGGCTAAATCTTATTGATTCTGCACCTTTTGCACTTTTCAGTTATTTCATATTTCAGTACTAACCTGGGGGGAAAAAAAGAATGTATGTTGCATTATTCCCTCATGGAATTACACACATTTAGTACCTCATGGAGCTGTTGAAGAAAAAGCCTAGTGCCATAGATGATAAGTGTCTACGGGGTTTGTTGTAGATAGGGTGTTTTGGCAATTATTTCTGCATTTTGCCCTTGCCCTGGTGCTGTGGAAAACAATTGCTGTAGAGAGATCCCTGAGCTTGGCCCTATGCAGAGTTGAGGGATGTGAGAATTTGCTGCCTAGAAGGCAGCACGCAGAAGCCAGTACAAAGCTCTGCGCTGGCAGCGATGTCGATGCCATCCTTCCAGTCCTCCCTTTGACCTGGACTTGCCTCGTGCTCTGTGCTCGTTGCTGGTTTGCTGTTCCTGGTGTGAGCGAGTGCCTTTTTTGTCACTCAGATATGGCCCACTTGAAGGACGCAGACACTGTAGCAGTCAGCATGAAATTTCCTAGCGGAGCAATTGTCACTTTGGACATCAGTCAGCACTGCACTAAGAGCTGTGATCAGAGACTAGAGGTGCGTTCTCGTTTTCAAGATAAGTCTCTCACGACACCACAGGCTAGACTGAGTTTTCCCAAGTGGGACGTGTTGTGCCCCAAGGATACCCCTGCAAATGCACATCACACAACGGCCCTGTACCTTGCAACAGCTCTTGAAGCTAGAATCCACTGTTTTACTGTCCAAGTCTTGTCTCTGTTGACATAGGTTCTCTTGGAGTAATAGGCTACATGCAGTCACGCTAGAGCAGGAATGGGGGGCAGCTTTTTAGAGCTGAAATGCTACTATGCAGTTGATTTACTGTCTTTCCAAAATGTTCCTAGAGTCAAGGTCTCACAAATGTAAAGGTTATTAAAAGGGGAAGAAAAATATAAACTCAGAGGCCTATTGTCCATAAGTTCCAGAAGTCATGAATTAGAAGAGGCGTGTGGGTTGTGTTTGGAAAATAATATCTGTTACATCTTTAAAAAAGGAGCTTTGCTCAGGCAAAATAAAGATATTGCAGAAGTGGAAGCCACTGTGCAACATTTGCCATCATTGCCATCGTCTGATCCATTCCTACTTGCTACTACAAACCAGGGCCCTGTATAGTCTGGTGAGCTGCTTGACATCAAAACCACAGCGACTGGAAAAACTTTTCTTCTCCTTCCTCATCACTGTCATCCTTGCAGGTTCACGGTTCTCAAGGAGCGTTACGGGTGGATAATCGGAATCCCTTGGGAATTACGGAGCACGGCACCTCGGTGTCCCTCTGCCCGCAGAGCCACGCCGAGCGCTACAGAGATGCGCACAGAGAGCTCTTCCACCACTTCATCAGGACCCTGAAAGGTCGGGTGAACCCTCGCCTCGTGGCTAGCGCTGCTCCGGGTTTGCTGTCAGCCAAAACCAGCAGTTGTGCCGCCAGCAGCAGTTGCAATTTGGTGTTAGTGCCTGATGGACCAAGACAAAAATGGGTAGATGTGAAATAATACTAATTGTGTGCTGTTGAGGTGGACTGTGTTTGAGAAAAATACAGGATTTTAGTTGCAAGAACAGGAGAGGTCGTAGACGTATTTTCTTTCCAAAGGCTGGGGAAAGGAGGAGCAAGGATAGCCCTTGAACTTTGCATGTGAGAGGCTGTTGCCATTTTAATCCTTGTTCCATAGGGTTGCAGCGGCAGGCAGGACTAATGCCGGGGCCATCCAGGCAAAGCAGACCCAACCTTAGCTTTATCCTCTGTTTTCCCTCCTCTCCGCAGGCAAAGAACCTCCCGTGATAACCAAAGAGCAGTTCCTGTGGACAATTCAGGTAGCTGCGGCTGCTGAGCAGTCCTGGAGAAACGGATCCGCCGTCGACCTACGGAATGAAGCGACAGACGCGGCTGGGATCAAGACTGAAACCATGTGAGGTTCCATTGCCTGCTGAAGGACAAGCTTCGAGCTCTGCTGCAGTGAAGTCTTTTTACCTAGTGATGTCTCCACTGTTACCTTACGTGTATAAAGACTTCCTTTCCGACACTTCCACTGGAAATGCCCGCACCTTGGAGGCACCTTGGGTGCTGATGCTGGGGCTGCTCCGTAGCGCAGAGGCCAGGACCCACCGGAGAAGCCGCGGGCGGTTTTGTCCAGGTGATGGCGGGTTCTTCTGGAGAGCTCTGCTCTCGTGGAGCGTTGCTGTCTTGGGAAGAGTGCGGCTCCTTGTGCTGCGAGAAGGATAAGCAGCTCCTCCAGCTGTGGTGGAGCTGGGCGAGCGGCAGCTCCGGAACAAGAGGCCCTAACGGGCACAGGAGAGCGCTGAGCTGTGGCGCGCTCGCAGGAGGATGACTTCTGCGCCCTGTATTTATTATTCCATATTTTGTTTTTTAATATTTTTTCTACATTTTTACTATGGATTTCAAAAACGTAGCTGAAAAACTCCGATTTTCTAACTTGGGGAGTGGGGAAGAGGAGCGGGGAAGCGGGAGTCCTACAGCCGCGCTGCCCCTCCTGGCAGGAAGAACCATGAGAAGGCAGCAAATTCTCTGTATTCCATAAAGAAGCAGCACACTGGGACGTTTCTATAATAAATACTGAATTGTTAAAAATTTTCTTCAGAATCAGTCTGTGAGCAGGTTAGTGGCCCTGGGCAACATCTGCAGGCAGCTTTGCTGGCTCGCTGACGCGGTGCCCCTTGGGTTTCCTTGCTCAAATGCAAACCTTGTATGTTAATATTTTAAAAGCAGCTTAATAATCGCTTTTCCTCAGTGTAGGAAGGGTGATGATTATGTATTTTAAAGATATTTTTTTACAGTCCAGCATATTTGGAATATACACTGCAGGAAAAGGTAGTGCCTTCATCAACAGGCAAGTCTGCTTTTAAGCCAGGTTATTTTTATCTTTTTAATTCTTACGTTGAGCTTATTGCAGATATCTAGATTTGACTCTTCTTGTCTGTAATTCTCTCACACCAGCTTTCCAGCTCTTTTGGAAGCTTTTTTATTGCATTAAAAGAACATTCCTGCCTTGAGTATTAGTTGAGACATGTCGCTTTTCTTGAAAGATTCTTTAATTCGGTCACTTTCCAGTCCTACATTTGCAGTACACAGTTAAAACTACAAATAGCTGTGACCTTTCTAACTAAACACAATTCTCTTGTGGAAGTTGTTTTTAGCAGTGTAACTTTTTCAAAAGTGGGAAAGCTTTGTGTTAATTATAAAGATCACTGTCAGTTTTGTGCCCTTTTCTTGAGAAAACAGTTTTATTTATAAAGAGGATGACATTTAGCGCTCTCACCTTGGCCAGGGCTCCTGCTCTGGGCAGAGCTGCTTGTTTGTAGCTTCACAAAGTGGCATCAGGCAATTTCCAGACGCTTTGTAATTGAGACTTGAGCTGGCAGGGCTGGTCATGAAGACGTGTGCTTTTATTGTGTTACAAAAACAAAACCGAGATAAAACAAAAATGCAAATACAGCTATAAAAATAACACATTTTCCAAAGATAACATTACAAAAAATACCATCCATAACATGGTTGGAGTGTGTCAGTTAATACTGCTGGAGGAAGCCGTAGGTAACATGGGAAACGCAAGTGATGGTTGGAAAGCCTTGAAAGCCATAAAGTGCCTTAGCGAGCAGCTCTCCTGGGCGCGTGGTTGCACCAGGGCAAGGGAGGCTCTTGGGGACCTCCTGCTCCTCGGGGGCCTCCTGCTCCTTGGGGACGCAGCGGCCGGAGCCCTGCAAGGGCAGGAGGGAGGAGGAGGCAGCGAGGCCGTTACTGCCGTTTCTTGGGAATCTGGAGCAGCCCAAGCCGGCCAGGTGCAGAAGCAACTCCCTAAACACCCGCTTCCCGAGGGGTCTCGCAGAGGCTCCGTGTGGAGCCGCATCCTTCCCAAGGCCTCGCCGGGGGCACAGGGGATGCAGCCGCCTCCGCGCCGAGTTCGAGTTGGATCAACAGCTCAATTACAGCTCCAAGAAGTCACCAGGAGCAGCCGGGAAGGAGGAAGCGGTTGTCCCCAGCAGCGGGGGACGCGGGAAGCATCCCGGGATGCCTGCGAGCAGCTTTCTTTGCAGGAAGCAACTGTAAAAGGCCCGAGTTGGGTGGGCTATAAATAAGCTCTAATAGGAGCAGCTTTGGCTAAGACTTGAGCTAATGGGAAACAAACTAGACCCAACTCATGCAGCCACCCAGTCTGTCACCTTACAGCAAGGCTGGGCCAAGTTGACATCTAAATTGTTCCTCATGGCTTGGTCTAACTTGTCTTCATGCCCCTTCTGATGGTGCAGGGAGCCACTTTGCAGAACTCCGAGGCCCAAAGGGAATTCACTGGCTCCCTCCCTGCTTTGCACTTGCAAGAGGGACACTCAGAGGGGGAAAACACTCTAATTTTTGGAGGATATGTCCTGGAAACATGATTTCTGCATGTTTGCATGCTAGAGAAGGAAATTAATTTACTTGACACTATAGTGTCTCAGAAGTATCAATTTTTATAGCTTACATGAAAATAAATCTTTTTTCTTTTCCTTGTAGCACAATGAGGATACTGTATGTACATTATGGTCTGTCTATATACACAATTATAAGTACATGAACACATCTGTAATTACCAAATGGGTTGTTTTTCTGCTCTACACAGCACTGAGGGAGAGAGATATTTTTTGGCAGTCCATCAGGAAAGCAAATGGGCTTTGTTGCTTCGTATCCATCAATGGCAGATATCTTTATGGCAAATAGAGCAGATGTAAACCTCCTCCTCCTCCTCCTCCTCCTCCTCCTCCTCCTCCTCCTCCTCCTCCTCCTCCTCATCTTCTTTCCAACGATGAAGACCTGCAGGGTTTGGATGTCACTGAGAATACACAGGAGGGACAGACAACAGGAAAAGGTGAGTTTTGCTAGCAGTGCTATCCTTATGCTGCATACGGCTGATGCAGTGATATATAAAGTAGCATTATAAACCAGCGACTGTCCCTCCACCGGAAAATCTCTTTTTCAGCCGTTGTTTCAGCAGCCCTTTCCTTCCCCTTGCTCCTCTGAAACCCCCTGGAATTTCCTTTCTGGGGAAGACGCCTAATGAAGGAGTCAGGGTGAGGCTTTCTCCCGTGGCTCGGAGTTCCCAGCTGTCCAGAGCAACCACATTTCCAGCCAGACACTCGCGGCTGCAAACAACTCGCCGTTTCTCCTCCGTGGTTCCATCTTTTCCTCTCCTGCCTCTGTGCCCAGTCTCTCGCTGCTGCCTTCCGGAGCCCTTCAGTTAACGTCTCCCTCCGTGAACTCCTCCTTGATGGAGTGCTTGCGCGCCTTGCAGTCGGGGAGGTCGAAGCCGAAGTCGGGCCAGTCGTCGGCGCCGCGGTTGGGGATGGTGATGGTGTGGCGCACGCGGAAGTGCACGGCCTCCATGACGCGCTGCCGCTGCAGCTCGCCGCCCACCGCGATGCCGCCCGCGCTGCTGCTGCTCGAGCGCACGAGCTGCTGGGCGCCGTAGTCGTGGCTCTGCTTGAGCTCCTGCAGGCCCCTCCAGATGAGCATCCGGTACTGCTCCGGGATCTTCAGTGCTCCGAGGTCCTGCAAGAACAACACTGCTGAGGTGCATGCGGTAACAGAGGTGAGGGATAAGGCTGGGCACGAGCCCTGGCAGCGTGGGGCTCAGAGCACAATGCCAACACGCGCCAGCCTCGTGCTCCTGCGCCTCCCTGTCACGGCACCAAGGCCGCACGTTTTGCCCTGATGGGTAATTTTTCATTTGTAACCCATGGCCAGCTGAGCAGTCAGGCAAACACAACCTTGCGGGTTGGAAAAGGTTTCTTTTATTTAGGGGGAGGAGGAAAAGCAAGCTCTTGTTTCACATAACTCATCTGCAAAGGGGAGGGATTGGCCCCTGGCGTTCTGACACACTGCAGAGCAGCGTGTGACGTGCCAGGCTGTCCTGCTCCCCTGGCTAAGGGGCCATTTGTGCCCTATGCACAAATGCCCGGCTTGTCTGGGCTCACTCATGTCGCTGCGTCCTGGCCAGAGGGCTCTGACCCACATTTCTAGGCAAGATGCATTCCCAGGAGGGCACTGGTGGCTCTGGGCATGCGCCACGCTCCCCAAACTGTTCCTGGCACGGCTGCTTGGGGACCAGCCCTCTGCCACCTGCATTAACGCATGGGACAGATCGCTAGGATGGGCAGGAAGGGCTGTGGCCATGGTGCTAAGCAGGGGCTTTAAAATCTGGGGGCCCGGTGACCTACGTGCAGATGCCCACAGGAGAACAAACACTACCGTAACGGAGAGCTGCTCGAGAGCCACGTTAATGCCAAACACACAGACTCACCAGAGTGTTAACTAGAGAAGACAGCGAGTATGCGATTAGTAACTATAATGTGAACTTGAACACACAGCTCAGCAACCTGGGATTAAGTTTGGGCTGTCCCAAATGTTTCTTTTGACAGATAATAACGGAGTTAGTTCAGAAAACGCTTCAAAACCAGACTAAGATTACGCAACTGGCCCCAGCTACCAATGAAAAATCATTGTGTCTTCAACAACTGCATCATCCAAACATGTTCTCAGTATTTTATTTTAGCTGCTGGATAGACGACAACTGATACAAACTACTTAGGGGTGAAAATGAATCAAGGTAAGAGCTTTAACTTGGCCAGAATATTGACCCTAGGACTGATTAAGGCTGAAAGGGATTTTTTTCCCTCTTCTAGTTAGGCATGACCTTAGTATCTGCACCAAGAGTTGCACTTTAGCCAAGGATTACAGCACCAAACCCCTCTTCCCCCCAGCAGCAGAATTTATACAAGTTTTCCTTCTAGTTTTGCCTCACTTGTGCTGTTGGATCCAGGGCTGGAGCCCTGAGTCCCAGAATAAAGGGATCCTGGGAGTGACTCATTTATCTTCTGTTGTCAGATAGACACACTGAAGATTTACGTGGAAAGACAAAATCCAAACTATAGGTTTGAGTTAAAACTTGCTGAAAAGCCAAAATCAAAACTATAGGTCTGATTTAAAACTTGCTGAAATTCCAATTCTGTGGGCTTTCGATTATTTTGCTGAGTACAGCAGTTTGTTCTCCTATGTTAGGTAAAAAAAAGTATTTGAGGTCTGATTTGAGGACCTTTTAGCTCATTTCGATATCCCAGAAAGAAGTTCACTGGGTTACAATTTTGTTTGTTTTCCCCATTATCCTTGGAGCCTTTGTTTCTGCCTGTCTGGACTGACCGACTGTTGGGATTGCTACCAAGGACTGAACTGCTCCTACATCTGAAGGACTGGAAAGGAAGACACACATCACGGGGAACATACATGTTCTGTGACAGGTTGGTGCACATTTATTTCCCCTTTTCTTTTAAAACTGTTTGTCCTTGCTTTTAAGATCAACAGCTGATAGAAACAAGTGGTAAGAACAGATCTTCCCAAAGCATTTACCTCTATGGATAGGTTCTGCAGGTGGTAAATATTCTGTAACCCTTGTGAGGTGAAATAGTCGATGCAGTTTGGACACCCCAATCCTGTTAAAAAACTGCAGAAAAAATTTGGAAAATAAAGTGGCATTAACTTCTTACGAATATAAGCTGTGCTCTCAACCATCACTAGTGGCAAACCAAGTTTCTGTTCACTGGAAAAGCAAGGAGGAGACTGCAGGAGGCTTCTGCCTCCTAGAGAACTGGCAGCCCTTTCAAACCCTGCAATACAGGTGGGATGCAGGCAAAGGCAAGTTTAGTGGGGAACTTGCTCTGGGATACTCACAGTGCTTGGACAGAGTTTTCCTCTGGCTGATGCAAAGCCAAAGCATGGCCTAACTTGTCATTAGGGTCAGAGTGGAGAAGTTAATGGGACTAGGTTCATTCCTAACATTACTTTTTAGTCCTTCTGATCTTCAGAGGTTTCAGCAGAGTAAGTTTCACTAAATAACCTGAGGGAGCTGGAGCTACCTGGAGAAGAAGAGAGGGACGTGCTTTAGCCTGGGCAGTGACAGTCTCTGCAATGCACAGCTTGGTGCTGGGGTACTTTGCACATTGCACTGGGCTGCAGCTGTGCAGTTCCAGAAACTGCATGTGCAGCCTCCCTAACTGTGGCAGGACCTCCTTCAAAACATCTATGGTCTTTTGAAAAGGCTGGAACATGAGAAAGTGGCTGCAAATCTGATAACATTCCACGTGGAAATAAACCACGTGCTTTACGTGATTTCTAGGTATCACCACTAAGGAAGGGGAAGGTGGAAGTTGCACAATGCTTTTTTTTTCCCTTTTTTGGTGCCAGATTGACATATATAGAAACAGGTTCTTGTTCACATGTATTTAATTTCTAATTGAACAAGAATGGATTACTCAGAGATGTTCACAGGCAATACATATTTCTACATAGTAGAAATCTGGGCTTTGATTTCTGAGATGAGAGGAATAATCTGTGTGATTTCATGAGCAGTGATTTCTCAGTTGGAACCAGTGGCCAGTTGACCAGTTGCTAGACAGATCTGAAGGTTAGAGTAAGGGACAACAGCAAGAAACATCAGAGGACAACACACACCAGGTATGAGTCGTCTTCCCTACCTGACAAGGCTGGGATCAGGGTTGTAGGGCGGAGGAGGGGTGCAGTGCGATCCTGAGACCATCGACTGGGACGAGTGGCCTCCGTTCATTTCTCCGTTGGGTTGCATGGGGTGACTGTTTAACATTCCAGGTCCTAGGCAGAAGCCATGTCAACACAACAAACAATCAGAGTTAGACATAACCCAAATGGTTATAACTGCCCTGTCCCTCATCAGGGAGTCTACTGCAAGGCAGGGAGAGACCACACTAAGTGTGGGCTGTGTGAGCACCAGTTTGAGGACTTTAGGGTTTGAGCCAGCTGTGTCTGACCCCACTGCCTTCCTCTGAGAGCTCCAGAAGATACACTGCAGACATGCAGTTACACCGTAAATTCCCACTCATCCCTGTGCAGTGGCAATTGTGAAGGTCTCTCCCAAGTGTCTCAGCTGTAGAGTGGTTCCAGTTAGGTGCTGGGTACCAACACAATCTGCCTGAAACACTTCAGCTTTGATGTGGGGTTGGAGGAGTGCAAGGCAAGGGGCTCTTGCAGCTCTGTGGCTGCCATCTGTCTGCTCTGCCTCTCGCCTGCCTGGGGCTGCAGGAAGGGGTGACACAGGGATCTTACCCATTGGCCCCAGGCCGGCTGCTGGGTTGGAGCTGTGTTGTGGTGGCTGCCCCACCAGCTGGTTGACAGATGGCAGCTTGTTGATTCCTCCTCCATGAACTTTATTCATAGGCGAAAGGACGGGACCGTAGGATGAAGGTGTCTGCAAGTGACTCCTACTCAAGAAAACAGAGCAGTCAGGGACCTCCAGCAGGAAGGCAGGCAGCCACCCTCCCTCCCCCAGGACTCCCTTCTGGCCGGGGCTTCAGATTTTCTGGGCTGAAGTTTCAGCCAGCATTGAAACTGAAGTTTCTGGTTGAAGTTGAAGTTTCTGGTTGAAACTGAAGTTTCAACCAGTGCAAAGTGTGGCAGCAAAAAACGCTCCTTTGCACTGCTAGCAGCCTGGGGCAAATGGCACTGATGCAGAACTAGCTGGCACTGGGAACAGCAGCCTGAGGGCTCCATGCAGTGCCAGCCAGGGCCAGGGCTGCTGCCCGGCTGCTCGCTGTGCCCTGCTGCAGAGCTGGCGTCGCAGGAGGCCTCGCTGGCCACTCTGCTGGTACTCACTGCCTTTGCAGGAGCTGCTGCTGCTGCTGCCGGTAAGAGTCAACCAGCTGCTGGGGGACCAGCTCCACCAGCTCCAGGCTCTCCTTTATCTTCATCAGGATCTCAAAGTTCTCCCGGCCTCGCACCTGGAAGAGGGAACAAGTCCAGGCCTTCACTTTGGCCCATCTCACCTGGCCCTTTCCCATGGCCCTTTTCTCTACCCAGTCCTGCAGGGCAAAATGCCTCGGCAACCAATAAATGTTCAAGAATCCAGAACTCCCTTAGACAAGTGCATTTACAGATGTTTTCTCCCTCGTTTCTAGCCTCCTCTCAGCCCTGTGGGTCCTGCTGCTGGCCCCCTGCCTGCCGCATTGCAGGAGACTTCAGGACCGTCTTTTACAGTCAGGCCATCTCGTCCTTCCTGACACTTCATCCCCATGGCGTTTTGCTCAGAGGGGACAAAGTCACAACTGGCCCAAGCCAAGGAGACCAGTGTGGCTCGCTGACACTTACAGGCACGTAGTACATCTCCTCCTCCCCATGTCTCCGTTTCTTAATGCCAGCCCCTAGTGCTGGGATCCCCTGCGGGCTCTGTTTGAAGGCTGGAAAGGAGAAAGGAAAAAATGTTAGTGGAAAAACAAAAGCCCAGATTCACTATGGCAGCTGCTGTGGTGCAGCTCCTCCTGGCTGCAGTGGGACTGTGCAGCCAGCAGCCTAGGACCAGAGCACTACCTGGAGCACACTGCTAATCCATGCTGAAAACAAGGAAACGAGCACCCTTAGCAGACTTAGTCTGACACATGCCAAATATCCTCCCTCTTTTAGGACTTGCGGCTTTGGGAATTTTTTTTTTGTGTTTCGCAAACTTGTGAGTTTGAGCTTCTGCAGCGCAGTGACTAGCTGAGACAGGAAAGAGGGTGACATGGAAGCAGCTGTGTTGCTTTGGGCAGTGAGGCAGCCCAGCAGCCTCGGGCTGTGACGGGACGGCACCCTGAGCCACGCAGCTTTCCTGGAAAGAGGACTCACTGCGCTTGTTGGCGCTGCCGTTTTTAGCAGCGCTCTCGTTCAGGGCTTGTTGCTCTCGGTAATGGTCTTCATCAGCCTTCCGGTCTCGGCCAGGACAGGCACAGATCCGTCCTTCAAAGGACCTCCTTCCCAGGACCTGGCCGCTGGCAGGACAGAAAAGTCAAGGAGGTTATTTCTTCCAGGGAGTTTCACCTTGGTTCATGTCAACACTTTATGGTGTGGCTCAAAAAAGCTCCAGTAAAGTTTCCCATGAGTATTATTAGCTGGGGAACCTGTCTGCTGTGAGAGCATGAGCAGGAGTCCCCTGTGAGGGACAAGCAATTCCTGGGGCAGAGGAGGGTTAAAGCGGGGCTGGGGCAGCCAAGGGGCTTCCACCTCCCCTTCCCAAAAAGAGGGGCTCCTGGAGATCATGCCAGGGAGGAATCACACTGCATCCCTGGGCAGCTGCTCCCTCCCAAGGCCCCCAGCCCTCTTGGCAGCAGGGAAGGAGCCTGCTCCAGGCAGGAATGTTGCTGTGACAGCGACTCACTCTCTTGTTTCCAAGGTTATGATGATGAGGATGGGTCTCCTGTTCATTCCTCCCACGCAGCTGCTATTGCACATGAAGTTGTACAGAATAGTGGTGAACTCGGTCCCCACCTGCCCCAGGAGAAGAGAGCAGACACTGAGCAAGGAGCAAAAAATCCAGAGTCCTGCATCTGAGACTCGACCTCGATGCAAAGGGCCCCTGTTCGAACCACAAGTGGAGGAGATCTTCAGGGGTATGCTCCAGGACCTGACCCTGATGGGACCGTCCCAGCTGGGAAGAGATGACTCTACAAGGACTGTGTGGGGGGCTCCAGGACCCCAGCATTGCCCCATGGCAGGGCGGAAGGGACGTCCCTGGGCACTGGCTTTGCACCCCACTTGCTGGCAGCTGTGGGTCATCCCTGCCCAGGGCAGCGTGTGCTCAAGCACATCCACCCCAGCGCTGTAAGGGAGAACCTGAGGCAGGTTCCTGCTCGGGACAGGGTTTGTCCCCCACCAGGCAGGGCAGCTCCAGCTGCAGGGCTACCCTGCACAGGCAGACAAGGGCAAATGCTGGAAGCAAACGAGGTACCTGTGGGGGCTCGTAGGGCACCATCACACTCTGCCTTCCGGTGACAGGGTCGTCCACGTATTGGGAGAGGTTGTTGCCTTCCACCCGGATGAGGTGGCTGGCCGGGGCTGACTGGCCTGTGAAGTTAAAGGTCTGCATTAGTGGGCAGGTCGGCGCTGGTCTTGCCCTCCCACACAGGGTGGTGGCACCCACAGAGGGGCAGCACGTTGAGGACTCCTGGCCCTCCAGCCTCTTATCCTCACTGCCATGCCCAGTTCACCCTCATCCTCCTCGCCAAGACCTCAGCAGTGGGGCCAGAGGCGCTGGGGCTCCTGCTGCAAATCTAGAGATGCACAGGAGCCCCTAGCCCAAAGTGACAGCTCAGTGACGGCCGGGCTCCTTCTGCTTGCAGAGGAGCAGGAGCTCCCCAAGGCTATTGCCATCGCTTAGGCAGAGCTCAACCGCTGCCCTCCTGAGCCTTCTCCCAGCCCCACCATGGGGCTGGCCCTGCTGCAGGGTGCCTGGGCAGCACTCACCGTCATTGAAGTCACGCCCCAGCTCGTGGTTGGGGCAGCGCTTCACCACTTCTGTCACGTGCTCTGCTTTCTTGTAGACGGGCATGGCCCGGATGATGGTGCCCGGCGGCGGCGGCGTCGACACCTTGATCTGGATGGGACATGTCTTGGCAATCTGGCAGTAGAGTTTCTTCAGCAGAGGGGAGTACTGGAAAATAAGAGACCTGCATTTGTATGGCTCAGGAAGAGGGAAGGGAAAGAGCTGGAGGTGCTGTGGGCACAAAACACAGCGGGGGCAGAATGGAGTGCTAGACTTTGGCTGCCCCTTGTATGAGGCAGCAGCCATCTCTGCAGTGCAGGATTCAGGCCCAGCTCGTCTTTCCTGGGTGTGCTGACCAGCTCCAGCCACCTGTTTCATCTTCCTCTCTCAGTGGCACCAGGTGGATGCAGTCAGGAATTCCCAACCTAGAGGCACTGCTGCCTGCTCTGAGCACACTTAAAATCACACTTGCCCCAGGGAAGGGCACAGCAGCTTTGCTCCAGGTGCTCTGCAGGGAGACCTGCTGTAATAGCGACCTGTGAGAGCCTGGGCACAGCAGCAAAGTTCACTCGCAGGGAGGCTGGGTGAGAAGAAGCTGCAGACCATTGTCCAGGTAGGCAACAGCGTGGTGGTGGGAAGGGAAAAACTTGTCCTTTACCCTATACACCGCATGGCTCAGATCACACACGGGAAGACCCGTGGTTCCCTTCTGCCTACCCAGTGCCATGCTGCTTTCCAGCTCACAAAGACTCTGTTTGCTCCAAGAGAGCCCACCCCTGCTGCACGGGGAGAG
>JAUBOD010000013.1:542056-557142 GCA_032353885.1 Nothura maculosa
GAGGCACTGCTGCCTGCTCTGAGCACACTTAAAATCACACTTGCCCCAGGGAAGGGCACAACAGCTTTGCTCCAGGTGCTCTGCAGGGAGACCTGCTGTAATAGCGACCTGTGACAGCCCAGGCACAGCAGCAAAGTTCACTCGCAGGGAGGCTGGGGCTGCAGACCATTGTCCAGGTAGGCAAGAGCGTGGTGGTGGGAAGGGAAAACTTGTCCTTTACCCTATACACCGCATGTCTCAGATCACACACGGGAAGACCCGTGGTTCCCTTCTGCCTGCCCAGTGCCATGCTGCTTTCCAGCTCACAAAGACTCTGTTTGCTCCAAGAGAGCCCACCCCTGCTGCACGGGGAGAGGGAAGCCAGTCCCTGCATGGCAGGGCATGTTTCTACTCCAAGTATTTTATCTCATGCTCACAACATATGCTTTATGCCAAAAAAATACCACCGTGCAGAATACTCCGGAGGATGTTAAAGCTTGTCCTGAGCCATCAAAATACAGGTGTGCGAAGGCTAGTGAGGTTCCATGTGCCAGTGCTGTGCTGTGAGAAGCCCCCTCTGCTTCCCTGTGGGTTTAGCCCTGAGCCAGGGCTGTGTGAGCAGCAGGGTGCTCACAGGGTCCCTGTCCCAGGCGGCTCTCTGGTCAGAGCAGGAGGCTGCTCTGCTCTGCCTTGTGTTTCCTGGTCCCTCTGCCCTTTCCGTCCAAGCAGGATCCACTTTGCAACCCCAGTGACTGCTTCCTTCCCCATGAAGGACTCTTCCCCATCACCGTCATTTTCTCTGCCTTTGCTTTTGCAAACTATCCTCCATTGTGCCTTGAACGTCTAGATAAGCACATGGCACCACATGAAATGCAAGAAACGGGGAAAGTGAAGAAGGAAACGAGAGATAAAAGCTGCTTTCAGGTGGTATTTGAAAAGAAGCTCAGAGAAGATATACAGGGCAGAGGTTAGTACTGAGGCAGACTGTCCAAGCTTTCATGCAACCAGCGCTGAATTCACAAAGTGTTAGTGACATCGGCAAGGGAAAGCGAGGGAGCTGGCTGGAAACACCCACGGGCAGCTCCCAAGGACATGGGTTTTGCATTACGATGAACAGAAAGATCCTGCTGGTGTTAGAGGGTGTGATCCTCAGAAGAGTGACCTGCAGGAATAGCACGAAGCAGTGTGTGACAGCAAGAATTAACGCTGGATATCTGGGTCGCGCAGGTTTGCCAGAAGACACGGGATCCCAAGGAACATTGGCTCACGGAGATTTCCAGATTCTGCTCTAACTGTGGCTAACTGACTACATCCTAGCTCTACTACAGTCATAGGAATTCCCTCAGCACACCTGAATTCAAAATACAGGCTCCTTCTGGAAGAAGCTCAGATCCCATCTGCCTGGGTAGAAGAGAGAGGCTCTGTTGTCCTGCTTTAGTCCAAGTAACCTACTGAGGTTACCTACCCAAGTCACACATGTTCATTCACTAACATGTCCTTTTTGAGGAGAGAACAAGGCAAAACAAGGGGTATTTGGAGGGGGTTCTTCCTTGCCAGGTGTTAAAATACTGACAACCTCTGTCAGAGGATTCTTTCATGTAGACATTCCCGGGCAGTCCCCAACACGCCTGGGAAATAAAACTGCTCTGGAAGAGCAGAAGTGCATTATGGCAAGTTCTTTGGTAACAAATTCTCTCATTATACCATGTTATGACACAGATAAATCTCTGTTAAATAGCACAGCGATTGCCCTGCAGGGAGAAAGGCTGCCGCTCGATGCAGGCATGCCTCCGCTGATAACCTTATCATGTCTTAACAGCTCCAGCGTTGCCTTCAAAGATCCTTCAACAATAACAAACTATTCTTTTAAGGAACTCCGTGCTGATAACTCTGGGCAAGGAAAATCAGCTCTGTATCCCGTGTGCTTGTGCACACGGCAGGCAGCAGGAGCGCAGCGGTCCCGCACGCGTCCCCGATGCGCTCGGCCGGCGGCAGCGCCACAAACTGCGTCTCTCGTGCAGCTCATTCCCAGCCGCGGTGCAGTTTGGACAAGCTGCCCTCTGAGAACAGCAGCCCCAGGTGGAGAAGTGTCCAGCCCATGCGGCTCTGGCTCCTGGTGCAGCAGGAGCCCGGCTCCCGCGCGGCTCCGCAGCTCCCGTGCTGCCGCCAGCGGCCCTGGCCCCCTTCCAAAGGAGCTGTCCCTGGTATAGGGGAAGCCGGAGCTGGATGTTACCTGGGCTGGGGGTTAGTGCCTGTATCTTAGCAGGGATCAGCACTGCAGGACAGCTGAACGCATCCCCCAACAGGGACTAGCACACTAGCGTTTAAAAGCTTAATCCTAACATTTTCTTCTCACTATTTTTCTCTTCTAGACAAGAACATGAATATGTTCTGCCTCTGCACACCTCCTTCCTCCTTCCTTTTTTTTTTTCTTTTCCCCCTCCAATTCTTATTCTACCCTTTGAATAGCTAGTAGCTTCCTTCCTAAGAACATTATTACTGCAGTAATTCTGTTCGCCGGGGAAAGTCAGAGCTCGTCCTCTGTTGTATGCTCGGCGAGCAAACGTTCCGGTGTTGATGGGGCCTGTGGGTGTCAGCACAGCAAGAACAGCAGCAATGGCACCGAGTGGAGCTCAGGTCTTCTTGCAGAATTGGCCATTTGCTGCAGTCAGGCAGCTTTCAGCACCAGCCTACCCTCATATGCTGCTTTGAAATTATAATGCCACTTGTTTTACTGTTTCTTCTCTGCAACTGTGACCTGTCTTGTTGTAGTGCAAGTCCTGAGCAACAGCGAGTGCAAACGCCAAAGCCTTTGCACCCCAGCAGCCTATGGGTGTACGGCAGCCTCAGCTCCACTTCTCTAGGGAATTGCTATCCCAAGGGCTCCTTAGAGGGGGTTATTTTGTCTCCAACCAACACCTGGCAGCGCAAAGCCCCTGTTCCCATCAGCTCCCGCAGATTCTCCTCGCCTCTCCATTCCAAGGCTAATCTTATTGGTCCTATAACTGTATCCAGGAAAATGCTTTGCACCTTGCAAGGTCCAAAGGGGACACATTCCCACAAAAACTCATGACGCTTAATATGGTCACAGCTGTGAAAATGCACTAGAATTACTTGTAATTCTCTGCTGCAAATGTCCAAGACACACTCTGGAAGAAGCCACTTGGCTACTTAGGTCTGTAGCTCTTTCTCTGGGACAGGAAGCAGGAGATGGGAGAGGTGTTTCTCCCCTAGAATACTGAGAGCCTCACACAAAAAGTAACCTAAATCTTCTGCATGAAAACACCTAAAAGAAAAGTCCATCTCCCCCCAAATCCTCTCTAGGCAGCAGAACCGCTATGAGGATGTGTCCCAACAGAGTCTGAACTGATAAAATCTTATTTATCGTCAACTGTTGACACTGAAGCGTCTAGACTTGCCTGCTTCAGGAGGCCTGAGCCAAGTTCTTCTTTCTCTCTTGAAGGAAATGATTTGCTCAACAATTACTTTTTCCACAAATCCTCCCCCTCCTCCCTAGCTGCCTTCTCCTCCTCCTCCTCTTTTACATTCCAGTCTCCTCATTAGTTCTACTCAAGACGTGTCCAGGACTGCAGTCAATGGATCCCAATAAAGCCACTAGGCTGGCAAGGCAGAGAGAAGAAAAGTGCTGCCTCCGGCTGCTAATTTCCTTGTGCTCCCCAGCAAGCAGCTGTGGAGCTGCATCCTGGGACAGGTTTGGACAGATCGCAGTGGAGAGGTGATAATAATGTGTCTGTCATCTTACTCAGACATGTAGCATCTTGCAAACCGCAAATACCGTTAACCGGCTCGGACGAATCTGTTACGACAGATCCTGGAAGACTTGCCGACTACAGAGATTATTTTTTTTCCTTTCTAATTTTTTTAATAACCATTTTTAAAATCATTGGGCTATATAACTTCTTGCAGAGCTGGAAATTCCTTCCCAAGTTATTTTGTTGTTCTTTTCCTACGAGTTGGGGTTGGAAATGGCCACTATCTCCCATTGCCAAAGAGATGAGCATGGAGCCCAGCTCTGGATACTCTGTTCCTGTGACAAGTCCTGCGTTGCAGTTCAGCATCATCCAAAAAGTAAAGCACAAATTCAGCAGTGCTCTTCTCCCATGGCTCATGTATGCTTTCATATATGGTGGCCAAGCTGGGAAGGAAGGGAAGAACGTGGTTTGGGAATCCAATCACTGCTAAAAAGCAGTGCAAAAAAAAACAGAATATGATCAAAAACATCCAGTCCTGGGGTGCAGCACTGTTATTTTTAGCATCCCTGTCACTTAGAGTCTTCCACATCCTGTGCAGCAAGCAGGGACCTGCTGTTCCTAGGGCGTTTCACACGCGTGGGCACAGCTGGGGACGTGGAATCTAACACAACAGACCCCAGTCAAGATTCTCGCTCTCACAAATCTGTCACTCTGTTCTTGTTCACCACTGTTGGTTCAAGAACCAGGGTTGATTCAAGAATCAGGGACTGTTTTGAAGAACGAACAGTGCAGAAGTTGCCCTTTTGCATCTTTCTGCTTTTCTGGGCTCCCAAAGCATTCACCCCTCAGCTGACCAGCTCTCACCATCTGCCACTGGTGGGCAGTGGTATGAACTCTGCAACCACTTGGCAGTGGAAGAAGGAATCATCCTTACAGACCTTGAGTCTGCGCTCCTGGCTCCCAGGACTTTGCTGCCAGCTCCTGTGCCAAGCTCAGAGGGGAATTTCCATCTCTAGTTATGCACATAGTCAGAGAAGGCTCCTGGTCAAAGGAGTTACCAGACTTGCCTCGCAGGACTCGCGCTGGGGTGGCTGAGTGCACCCACCATGGAGGAAACCCACCGTGGTGGTGTCCTTACTGCAGCACTGAGCTTAGGGAAGCAAGGAAAAGTCATCATAAAACACTGATTCACAGGCTCAGCTCTTAGAGCTCCCTGGTCTTCACAGGGGTCACCAGGTCCCTATCCAGGTGTGCTCCAGGTAGCACAGCTGGCCTCAAGATTTCCTCCACCCTTGCTCAGCTCCTCGCCTTCACTCTATCTGCCTTTGGCTCCAAGCCAGAGAGTTGAAGAGAATTTTTTCATAACCGCACGAGCGCTCGCTGTATGCAGATGTGCGCCGAGTTAACTGCCCTCCATGCATGCAAGTGCATGTTCTCCCCTAGGGAAACGGGCTGCTCAGAATGCCTTCAGCTGCAGTTCTCATGGTGCTGAACGGAGCCTCCAGTGGTAAATTCACTCTGCTCCACCAGCGTGACAAGGGACAAGCCCGTAGCTCTTCCCCAAGGGGTTTTGCTGGAGAAGCCCTCAGACTCCGGGTAGGACCATGAGGAGCTCCAGCCATCCTGCTCCTATTAGTCTCTGCTGGAACCACCAGCCGAGGTCACTTTAGGGCCAGGTCTTGCAAATACAAACCCTCCTGCAGTCCTTATGTTCCTTGAATCCTTTAGTAGACCTCATATATTCCCAGCCTGTTTTCTTGGTGCATTTCAAACCCAAACGCTCACAAAAGAGCTGGGCAGAGCAACGACCATTTTCCATAGCAACCTCATTTCTCCCGCTGCATCCTATCTCATCCTTGCAGCAGTCCCTGCAGGAGAACGTTACCTTCTTGCTGGAGAGGTAGTTGCCAGTTAAATCATTCCCTTGACCTGCACATACCATACACGTTGAAGATAGTGGAGCTGATAGCGCAGTCGTGTTGGAACATCGCACACCAAATTCCATTGCCTTTTTTTTTCTTCTCAATTTCATTGTGTCTGGAGCTCCTGGAGCCTCATCCACACCCTGCTAAGGCTCATGGAAAGCCTCCAATGGGCTGGCTTCAATGGGCTCTGGAGCAGACTGATGCTGAGGCTGCTTTCCTACTTTTGGCATGCTAAAATGTCCATGTTCTTCTGCCCAGCTACTTGGATAAAAACATTTAGGGCTTGGATGTAGGAGGTACTGAGCCACACAGGCCCCTTATTAATTTCCAGACTGCTAGTGTGAGATATGAGTATCTATAAAATAAGACAAGATGCCAGTAGATGGTTTTGGGAGGAAGGTGAGGTTCATTTTCTACAGATAATGCTGAAGACTTTTCACTCTTCTTTACAGCTCCGTGTACTTCAGACAGGAAGCAGCACGGGAGGACCTATCTCCCACAACACCAGTTATTTCAAGCCTTTCAGTCACTGTCCAATAAATGACTTCATTTCCTCGCTCCCAGCATATCAAACCTCCATCTGCAATCTCTAGGGAGCAAGGAGAACCGGCTTGAGCCAAAGCCTCTCAGCAGCCTCGGGATGCAGACTGGTTTGCCCTGGGGAACCGCTCCGTTACCATCCCTCACAGCCCTGCCTGGAACCTCTGGAGTCTCCCAGAGCTGCCTGTTGAGCTCGAAGGCCTGGCCTGTGTCTCGAGGCCGGACTGGAGCCCAGGCAGGGGCTGTGGGCACCATGGTCCTGCTCTCCCGGGTGCTCTTGCTCTCAGAGCCGCGGAGCTCGCGGCAGAGCCAGGGGCTCTCGTGCAAGACCAGGCAGCTGCACCACGCGGCTCCGCGTCCCGCTGCTTCTGCAGGGCGGCCACGGGAGGCCAAAGACCCTATTAACAGTTCTGCTGCCTTTGGCCGCACGATAACCTTTTAGAAGGCAGGGAGCACCGATCCACCTCAAATCAGACTTGAGAAAAATACTAATTATCTATCAGTTACCAGCTGGCCAGCGTGGCGAGGGGCTGCCTGCGAGAAAACAGCCAAGAGCGCCTCACAACTCCAGCATGTTTGGGCAGCTCCAGGGAACCCGGAGTCCTGATAGCTTCCAACAAACAGGCAGGCTGCTGGCAAGCCCTGTCTTGCACAGTTATGGTTCCTACTCCTGCTCCCAACCCCATCCAAACAGCCTGCCTACCAGAGGGGGCTTCTACAGTGCAGGGAGAACCTTATTTTCAGAGTCTGTTCAAACTCAGAGCTCTCTGCTGATAAGGAAACCATTAAAAATGGAAAAAAAAACCAGCAGTTGCAGCCTTGAGGGTTTCAGAGGGAATGGACCAGGAACAACAGCTCCAGTTTGTTGCAAAGTTTGTGGTGGGCAGAGCACGGCGCAGGGACTGGGGAACCCCATCGCACCCACCTCGTGCCATCTTTTCACTGAAAGGAACCATTTCTGGCAAATGCAAATCCCAAATCCATGCTCAGAGTCTCCATCCTTTCTCCATCTGATTTTTTCATAAATTTAGAAATTCATCATTTTTTAAGGCTGCAAGAAAAAAACAAATCATGATCCTCTGGTTTGATGTCTTTCACAGCAGGCCTGAGACCCGTGCTTACTGGTACTGCATTAAGTCAACAGTATCTGCTTGAAGTAAAGCTTATCTTTTAGAAAGATATGTCGACTCCTCATCTAAATACTTCAGGAACTGGAGAATCCACCACATTCCTTGGTAAATTGTTCCTATGGCTAATTACCCTCACTGTTAAAAAATTTCCACCTTGTTTCTAGTCTGATTTTGCCTGGCTGCAGCTTCCAAGCACTGCATCTCATTATGTCTTTCTCTATTAGATTAAAGAGCTGCCTGCTATCAGAAATCATCTCCTGTGTAGGTACTCGCAGACTGTATCAAGTCACTCTTCCTTCAGAGAACTTAAACACACTGAGGTCCTTTGGTATCTCCCTACACAGCATGTGTTCCAAATCTTTCATCTTCTTTGGATCTCCCTCTCCAATCTTTTCTATTTTGTCAACATACTTGGGAAGGGTGGACACAAGCACTGCATTCTCTAAGGCACTAGCCTCAGGAATGACACAGTCAGAGGTAAACTTGTATCCCCAGCTCTCCTGCTTGGACTCCTCTTGCTCCATTGTCCAGGTACTTCATATCCAAATAATTTTTTGACCATGAGCACTGGTCTCCTTCAAAGTCTCCTGTCCTAAAGGTGGCACCAGCCCATGTTCTTCATGTCTGTGCTGCGCTGCCTGCACCAGTGGCTAAGCTGAGTTGTCTCCAACACTATTTACAATTTTATGTTTGACCTGCAAACTTAACCAACAATTAATTCTTAGGTTTTCAAGGCTGTGGGTAATGGCACTGCATAGCAGGATGTCCAAGAGGGTCCCGTGGGACCAGGGAGCATTCTTTTGCATATGGGATGTGCTGCATCTCCTTTGCCAGCTGTAGACTGCGCTATCCTGAGCATGGATAAAACTGACTCTCCTTTGGAGTGTCCAGCGGGATTCAACTAAAATCATGAGAAAAAGTGAGCCTATTAGGTTAGTTTCACACGTTTATAATCAAAGCTTATGACTGTATCTAATAACTATGTACGACCGTATCGAAGAACTTACGACTCTATGTCAGAGTTGGACAAGATTATTTCCATAGAATTATTTGGGTTGGGATGCAGTGCCTATGCACCCCAAGTTCTTCCCTGGCTGCACTCTGAATGTCTTGCCCCAAGATCATACGAGCCCCACAGCCCCCCTGATCTGGCACAATCCTCTCCCCTCATCCTGGAGGGCTCCCCAGTGCTCCAAAATGACAAGGCTGATTCTGGGGAATTCAAGGTGAGCTCTTTCAGTGTTTTTGCTGTAGATTATTTTGTGCACTTATCCTTAAAAAAGCCACGAGGTTTCTTCAGCTACTAATGAAACAGAAGGATTTTTTCTTGTCGTTTCTTTCAAAATGCCGAATGGAATTGTTCATGTCTTTGATGCAGCAGGATGGTTTCTGTATCTGCTCTTGCCAAAGGCTGCAGCTCTACTCTTCCTAGCCCTACTGACCAGAACTTTTAGCTTTCCTTGCCACGTGCCTGCACTTCACATTCTTACTTGTACACTTGCATTACCATATGCACCAGCATTATTTATATAGAGAATCATACCGCACACATACTGACTGACAGCATCTGACATAAGCTTTTTTGCTGAATTCATTCCCTCTTAACCATGACAGATTTTTAAATGTAGCGGGTTTAAATTTTAATGGTGTAATATCGTTTTCTTCAGTACATGCTGCAACATTAAACAGCTCCTGGTTCTTCTTTGTGTTTAACTATGTTTCTTTCAGGTTTGCTCTGGATCTCGGAGTGTCAAATACCTACATTACTTTACGGGACTGGGCTCTCTTGGCAACTCTGACTCTTTCCTGCAGGCAGATACACATTCTCGAGTGCAGTTCCTAGCTGGATAATACAGCGTTTGGATTTCAAGCTGAAGGGAGGCAGCTCTGTCTTCCAGCAGCAAGTTCCACAGTTGCAAGAGGTGTCCACCAGGAGAAGCTGGAGCAAATCCCACCATCAAGGTGGGATGATCCTGCTTTGTGTAGATAGTAACCTCAAAGTGTCAGAATTTACATGCGCTCCGGAGCTCTGGAGGCAGCTACTCTTTCAAGTGCTGCACTTTCCAGTGTGCAAGAAACTGCTCGTGCACTTCTGTTCTCTGCTATGCTCAAGTTCAGGATGTGGCAGTTCAGGCTGATGGATGCTAGTGCTGCAGTCAGTGTCCTCCGAGGGAATTCCTAACAGCCTCGGCCGGCACTGTGGTTCAGAGACCCACGTGTCGTGTGAACTGCCCTGTCAAATGTGAGAAGGGCTCAGATACTTCATTTCTGTGGGCTGAATCATTCCTAGGTGGCATCCGCCCTCTGAGAGCCTTCAGAAGCACCAGCTCTCAGCTCTGGCTGCTGCAGCTGCTTGGGGCAGCCTAGAGCGGAGCCTGTCGCAAGGTCCGGGTGCTCCCACGAGCTGTGGGGCCAGGACGGGAGTGTCGGAGTGGCCCTGGACATCCAGTATAGAGGAGATGCTGCTGCAAGGCTGCAGGACTAAAGCATTCCCTCCCTGATTACACCGCCCCAAGCAGAAGGACTCACAGTCAGCATAGGGTGATGCTGACGCAGTTTAAGCTCGGTATAATTGGAGTCCTGAAAAGATCCCAGGTCCCTGCTCTGCCGTAGCAGCCTGAATTGCCTTCTGCCACCAAATATAACCAGTTGCTTGTGGTACACAAAGCAACATATGCTCAGGAGTAGGTTTTAGACTGCAGTGTGGGCCACGTCCCATGCAGGAATCACCAGCAGAACTAGAATGTGCTTGAACCTCTCCCAGCAACAGCACCAGCAGGTCCAAGAAGCCACTGGGCATCTCCAGGCTGAGCAGTTACCAGCAGGACAGTGCGTCCCCACAGAGGATGGCTCCAGCAAAGGACCAGCGTGGTCACTGACTGCTTCATGACGGGGACCTGGCTGGGGAAGCATCTTGCTGCTCCATCCTTGGTCTGCCCAGAGACAAGGGGCCAAAAAGGCCTCAGTGGCTTTTTTGATTTACCCACTGCAGCTGCAAAATTCATCATCTGGCTAAGGGAAGGGTATTTCCTTACTGCTAAATAATGGGAAGGAAAGAGTGTATTTTTTCCAGAATCCTCTCCCTGCTCTGACATATGTGAATGGATCCTGTCCAGAGGGGTGTCCTGCAGGTATCCTGCAGCACACAGCCTGGCTATGGTCACAGCCTGGCTATGGATGGGCAGGAGTGAGGCCTGTGGCTCCTCTCCACCACAAAACGACCCTCAAGCATTTCCAGCTAGTGCCAGCAGCAAGTGCGAGGACATGAGACACTTCCCAGCCCCTTTCCTTCCACGTCAGGACAGCCAGGACCAGACCCACCGCACGAGCGTGTGTTTGGTTGCCATTCAGATGTTGCTGCTTTTCGGAATCGGCGCCACCGAGCACAGCCTCCTGCTCTGGATCTCACCACAGGCAGCTTTGTCCCAGGGCTTTCAGCAGGATCTCCTGCCTGCCAGACACACGTGCTGCTCCGGCCGGGATCATTGTTATCCGCGCTCGTGGTACCCGAGTGTTGGCAGTGCTGCCTGTGGCGCTTGCAGGGGCTCCTTCCTCTGCCGGTTCCTCGGGAAGCTCCTCAGCTGCAGAGCCGCAGCAAAGGGCGGCAGGAGCGGCTGCAGATCCCTCTCCCTGCTCTCTCCTAGGAAAACCAGCCGCAGATTCCGCTGCTCCCGCCGGAGCGACCGGCAACCAGCGCCACTGGGACAGAGCAGGAGGCCGTGCCGTGGTGGTTGCTGCACATAAGCATCCAAAGCTGCTTTCTGTCAACAGTGGAAAGGACTTTCTTGGCAATTAAACACATCAGCTTCCAAAAATGAAAGTCATTATCACACTATGGGCTGCTATATTGCTCCTGGTCTGCTCTGCCTGTTCAGTGATAATGGTAATTTCAATGGTAATTTAGTGATAGTGATAATCTCAGCCTCCAAGGACACCCCATTGCTGCCTCTTTGTGCCGGTTGTCTCACCTCAGCATTTCGGCTCTGCTACCATTTCCCAGGGGAGAAAAGCCTTTCCCGGGCGTGAACATGAGAGCTCTCCCAGGCATTCGGGCGGCAGGAACGCATGGGGGTCTGCAGGTGCTGGGTGAGGAGGCTTTGAGGCGCACACTTCACTGCCAAAGAAACATCAACAGCAGAACTACCTGAAATAACAGCTGCCAGTGCTCCTAAAAACAAACAGGGGCGGCTTTATATGAACACGAAAGCCAGCATGGGAATTTAGAATCTTTGCTCATTAAAAGGAAAAAAAAAAGGAAGGAACTGTTGTATTCTCCAAATAATCCCTAGGTCTCTTGTTTTGCACAGATGACTCCTCTGACTGATTTTAGGATCTACAGTGAAATCGACAGTGGCCCACACAGCAGTAGCAGGCTACTGTGCTCACATCTCACAGGGCATGATGCTGTGTAGTGAGGCATTTGTGACTCAAATCTCTTTATTTTGCTGTGGCTTCTAGGGATTAAGTCATTCTTCTGATACGCGAAATGAAAAAGGATTATAAATGAAAAGCAAGAATTCAAGGGAAAGCAAAGAACAGCTCCAGTAGGTCGGAGCAGAGGTCCCACCAGCTCGTCTCTGACAGCGGCTGCTGGCAAATGCTTAGGGAAAAAACCATAGGAACAAAGCAGGTAGTCCTCGCAGTGCATTCTTCCAACTTTATGATTTTCAGGGACATTTACTTACAGTTTAGGAAATTCCTAACCTGGGGTTATATTCCAATGACTGTGCCTTCCCATTTGGAAAAAAAATAAAAATCTCAATGTAAACATTGATGGCTCCTGCATATTTTGCTTTCCAAGGTGAAATGCTCTTTGCTGCCTGCCCAGATGTGAGGACACCGCGCCAGGCTGTGGCTGCACAAACCCACGCATCCTGCAGCTGATCCTGCCCTAGCACACGAACGTGCCCGGCGCATCCCTCCACAAAACACCACCAACGCGCTCAAGTGTTCGCAGCAGATCCACGGAAAACATTCCCCACGTTACAAAACTTCTCTTTAGTGAAGGCAAGAACACATGCAACTTACTGTCCAAGTGGCTGACTTGGCCGTGCTGGATTGCTGGAAAGTCACCTCAAAGTGGTGGGGCCCGGGGTAGTCAGTGTTGGAGGGGATGACGGGAGCTGGGGACATGGCGTCGAAGGTAGAGCTGGGCTGCGAGTAGGGTGAATGCGTTGGGACATTGGAGGTGTGCTCGGAGCTGTAAGGGCTGGTGGAGGCTGCTCTGCTGCCGATGCTCTGATCCATGCTGTTGTTCAGCAAATTAAACTGGGACTGGAGGAAGGGAAAAGGGGAGGAGGGAAAAAAAGAAAACACCAGCCAGTTTAGAGACATGGAAACCTCGGCTACACTTCTTCAGGACTTCAGGTGTCCTGTTACAGCTCCCTTAAAGGGCCAGCATGCTGGAAAGTCAACCAAAATAGT
This sequence comes from Nothura maculosa, assembly GCA_032353885.1. Lineage (NCBI taxonomy): Eukaryota > Metazoa > Chordata > Aves > Tinamiformes > Tinamidae > Nothura > Nothura maculosa. The sequence continues at coordinate 554,768 of JAUBOD010000013.1, forward strand.
TGTTCTGGGTTGGTTTGCTTCTTAAACAGGTCACCACTTGTGCAAAGGATAAACTTCACGCATGTAAAACATCCCCTTTTATCAGCTCCATCCCTACTGAAGGCAGCGAGATGCCAAGGCTCTTGCATTCCTAGAGCCTTGGACCATGCAAACCGCCACTCCTGCTAGCGAGGGGACTGTCTTGCTGTTGGGGACACACAGGCATTTTCTGGTAGGTGCCGAGGGGGAAATGCTGATCACCATCCCGCACAGAGGACTGCCGAGTGGCTGGACAAGGACTGCGGGATCTGCTCCGATTTGGGAAACCTCCAAGCTGGGAATGGACAGGGCGCCGAGCACATCCCGCTGCCCAGCTCGGAGCACGGCCCGGAGCCTGGGCTGCCCACTGTGCGCTGCTCTTCCTCCCTTTCCAAGCCACCATCGCCAGCTATTCCCAATGAAACCTGGCAACTCACGCCTTTATACAGGCATAGCCCAGGAAAAGCGGGGCTCAAAAGCATCATGGCTAAAACATACTTAACCTTTCCTCTGCAATTCTGACAAAAACAGCCATTTTCTCCTGGCAGAGAAATAAACTAATATGAAAACAAAATAATCACATTTAGCTGTTTCTCAAGCAAGTTGCTTGCTCACACAGCACACAGGGTGGATATTTTTTTTTTCCAGAATCCTGCAGTTCCAGGCCCGTTGGAGGGTTTTTCTCCAGGCATTTCCAAGGGAGCAGCACTCTGCAAAGGCCACAGGCGGGTGCCACTCTGTGCAACGCGCTCCCCTGGTTGTGGTGCAGCAAGGAGCTGCTGCTGGGCCCGGTGTGCAGCAGGCCCCGCGGTGCCACCCTGCTGCTCTGGCCCCTTTGCCACCAGTGCCACCCGCTGTGTCCCCTGCCCCGCTCTCCTCGTGCAGCTCTCAGCAGGAAGGGGAGCAGCAGGGACCCGGTAGCAGGCGCGTCCTCCGCACCTTCCCTTGCGAGGCTCCCGGCTCCGCAACCGGGAGACGTGTTTTAACTTGGGATGCAAACCTCACCCAGCCGTGTGCAATAATATATAACGCTTTAAATGCAGTCGTCCTTCTCCAGGAGAGCTCCCCTGTTGTCTGCATCTCTCACAAGGTCGTTGGAGCCTGTGACTAAGTGGAGGAATGCTGAACAAGATCTGACTTGCTTTTACAAATACAGCCATTTTCTCCCCTAAAACATGTGCATAAACCCCTCTATTCCCTCTCGCGGCTCTGTAAATAGCTTTGCCAGAGAGGAAACTTTTCCACCGTTGCAGAATTTACCTGGAGAAAAGGTTACAGGAAACTTCAGCAGACGGATGCTGAAGGGCACGCGGCAGCCGTGCCCATCCAGGGAGGAATGTTGAAAGCTCCTGCTTTCAACACGGGAGCCTCCATGGGATACAAGCCCCCCAACAACAAGAGGAGAAGCTTCTTGCTTTGGTGCATGCCAGTTACCTGGCAGTGCAAACAACCCATGTAGGAATGTCCAGAGCGCGCTGCTGGATCTCCTTATGATGGCCAGGGCAAGCAAAGGACTTGCAGGGAACCCCTGTGAAACACGTCCTGCACCAAACTAGCCCAGGTTTATTCCAGGAATAATTGTTTTAACTCAATGAGGAACAAATTGGGTTTTAGTATTGCCATCGCATCCGTACGGACATGCTCACTGATCACAAACGGGTTGCACCTCTTGGAGCCTTCCTCAGCACGGAATGCAATATTAAAAGGGCGCTTTGTTCTTGGAAAATCTATCACCTGAACTGCATGAATTGGATTCTCTCAAGCCTGTGGATGCTGAGACTCTAGATCAGGAGGGAAATAGTTCCCTCAGCCTTTTTTAACTCCAATTCATACGGTTTCTTTGCATGTTTAACAGTTTTATAGGCAGTTAGCTTCACCTTGTTAACGGAATAGATCAGCTAAAGCCAAAGGCATAACCCTCAAATATATATATATAAATATGCAGACATATAGATGTGTATATATATATATATATATATAATTTTTAAAAAAATCTTTGGCAGTGATACTCAAATTCAGCTATAGTGGGCAAAATGACTAACTTGTTTTTTAGCACTGCCTGCCTTTTGGAAGCCTTCCCTTAAAAGAGAAATCCTGCACATGAGTGCTTGTGTGCCCACACAGCAATGCACACGTATGTTCACACGTTTATACACAGGCATGAGCATTCACACGACTGCAGCAGTGATACTGCAAGGAACAGGATTGCAGCACCACCCATATAGAGGGGTTTTGCAGCACACATATAAGACAAAAAGGAGAAATTACACACTGTACGGTCATGAATACAGCACAACACCTTTCTATTTATACCTGTCACTATGTCTATCTCTACATCTATTTCTTTTACCAACAAA
>JAUBOD010000013.1:572210-586364 GCA_032353885.1 Nothura maculosa
GGCTGATGCCATGTGCTGTGAGTGAGTTTCTTGCAGCACGTGCATGTGGGGGTGGACTGGGGAGTATTTATTACCTCCCAACAGAACTTGCTTTGACCTTAGAGGATTTCATTAAGCCTTTGCCAAGTTGGCATCTGTGTCAGGATAAGTTTTCTTTCCAGCTGTAAACAGGTTGCTAAATTAGCCAGTGTCAGACAGCTGCCTGGGTTATGCCATGTCTGAGTTGTTTACTCTCTGGTATGTTAAATCCATAGTCTGGTGGGACAGACTTGAGCAGTGCTTGAGACAGAAACTGTCAGGATACTTAATATTGGTCTCTTAGGCACATTATCAAGTTTAGGATTTGCTTGGAGGGTTTAAAGGCTACATGTCACCAATTCACTTTGGCTTTGGTAGACTGACACTTTCAAAAAGTGCTAACTGATTGCTCATACTTGTAATTCTTAACCTCAACATGTGAGCTCCACTGTAGGCTCACAAATGTTTCTCACTGCTCCTAGAAACTTTTAAAAGGATGTAGTTATGCCACGTTAATTTTTATTTTATCATCTGCTAACTTCCAGTCAAGTTATTTTTCATGGTCAACTTTATAGTGTTTTTTTCTTGTGACTGGAGAGTAGTTTCTAACTCCAGATGTGTGTGAGAATTGATGTTGTCAAAATCCATTTTGACCTCAGTTATCTCGGTTATCTTTTGAGCAGCAGCAATGCTCTGTGTGCATTCCAATATCAATCCAAGTCTGCAAATGTGAATGGCTCTATTACAAATGAGTCTGTAATAATGTATACATGTAAGCATGTGTAAAAAGTAGGGAAAGCAAAAGGAGCTTTTAGTTCCACATAACTCTGATATTTGCTGATAAATAATTTGAAAATTATTAACGTTCTTGTAATTCATATAATATTACTTTTAGGAGATTTATGAATTATCTACACTGTATTTTCTCTAGCTCTGCTTGGGAAATTGAAGCCTTAATGAGCTGCTTTTGATTAGAGCAGCATTTAAAAAAAAAAGTGTTCCTGTGTATATTGGAGTTAATCCCTAGTAACTCTAAATGGCTACATTGGTAGAAAAATACTTTCTGTCGAGGAATGTGCTCTGAATAATCTTCCAAAATCCGGTGCTGACAGACACTGCTATGTAAGGAGGCCCTGTGACCCAGTCAAGTCTGGGACAAAAGTTGACGGTCATTCGAGATGAAGGTTGTTTAAAAGTGTGTTTTTATTTGGTGAAAATCACCAGTCTTACACCTGCCTATAGCTGTCAAAATCGGGATGTAGGCCTGAACCCAGCATGGGAGACTGTTTATCACGTTACCATCTAAATACTTCTTATTTCTCAGCTGCTTTTAGGCTATTTTAAAAATGCTTCCGTTTTTGGTTTGTCTTTCCACTGCAAAACAACAGCTGAAAACTTTTCAGACATCATTATGGTTTGGGCTCGAGAAGGACAACTTCACCCAGCCATCCACACTAAAGAGAAAGTATCTCTTATAAAATGACCAGCAAAATATCTGGCTTAATTGACTGCAACTACTTCTCTTACTTTAAAAGCAAACGGTCCTTCTTCACAAACACTGAGAAAAGCAAGCAATACAATTTCTTAAAAACTTTTCAGTGATTTGCTTTTCTCTTTTTCATGCATTTCATATTTCTTTGTCTCCGTTTCTGTTGGCAGCACAAGAATCCTTACCTAGTTTACATTGTAAGGCCAAGTAGAAGCATAACTGTAAAACAGAAAACCTTTGCCAGGGAAAAAATATGACCCAAACTTCAGTATTCGAAGCTTGCAGTTGCTAAGCTTGTAGTAAGTGGCTGTAGAATGTGTGTTGTGCATTGTGTGTTTGGCTCTAGGGAGGAACAGCAGCAAGTACATTTAACCCTGCAGTTAATAGGAGCAAGCAGCATGTCAGTGCTGCAGCTGTTGGAGAAGAATGCGAGCAGGCATTGTGCTGGTATTTTTAAAGTAAATATTGCATGAGAAGCAGACTAACAATGCTGTGTATTTATATGTCCGGAAATGAGCAGTTGGGGTGATAAAGCTTGATTAATGTTGCTCTTCCAGTGGATCCCTCCAGAGCCTGTTTAAAATGTCTAGCAGTGATTTCATACCCCTTAAATAAAGGAAGGGAACAAAAACTCGTATTACAAAAAGAGGAAAGCAAACTTGCCAAGTTCTGTTACAGTGAGTGGTCTAAAGTTCCCAGATTAGGGGGAAATACATAGGAGGCTACACTGGTATATTAGGGTTGGGTAGCACCAGATACATCAGAGAAGAAAATTGTTGAGCACAACCCAAAGCAAGTGCAGCAGAAACTTCTTCCCAACCCTGCTGGTGATGAGTCTGCACTCTGTGCAGGAGGTGCATGTCCTCTTCCTCAGTTGTTGTTTGCTGAAGCCATGTGAGATGGTACTGCAGTTCTGCTCGTGTATTAAACCACAACTCGCATTGTTCTTCAGTGGTTTGGGAAAAGGTAGTTTTGTAATCATGGTTCTTTATGGCAAGAATAGTCTTACCTGTCTCGCATAGTCTCTTACTTTTGGTTCAATAAAATATAGGAAAAGCTAGAAAAAAATATGGAAACTGGAAACAATCCTCACTTCAGATGTAAATGCAAAGGTTCACATGACATGTTGATTAATACACATGTGTCTCATGGCTGCTGTTGCTAAGGGAGAGTAAGTATTTGTTTTTAATCGAATAATCTGCAGATGGCAACCCAGAGCTTCCAGAATGCAGGCTGTGACCTTGAAGAGCCGTGGAGAGGTTTGTTTTGCAGCTGACCATCTTTGCAGTTTGGATGTTGTATGGATGCATGAGCCTCCCTAAATATCCCAAACGTGACACTGAGTGCAGTGCTTTGCACCCTGCATTTTGGTGCTTTTCTTGTTCTTCCAGTAATTATACAATGTGACAACCACCTGCAGGTGTGGAGGTGAGGAGGGAAGAGAAATGCAAAGTGACTGTTCAGACACTTGAAAGTGAAATACACAAACTTTCATACTTACTAGTCGTGTCCCAAGGGATGTGATGTTCTCAAATTGCTGCAATTTCGAATCTATTCATAAGTGCAAGAAAACTCTGCTCTCTTTGCCAGATGCTGTGACAAAATGTGTTTGCTCTTCGGAAGCTGTGTATTGTATTTGGTCAATTGTTTAGCTGCATTTCTGCTGTTATTAGTTGCTTTAATCTAAATGAACAAAGGGTTGTTGTCCATATTGGTTTTCTTCATCTCACATGTCCCTAGCCTATGTGATGTGCCTGTGATTAATTTGGAATAAGTAGCCTCACTGTCTGAAGGGAAGATGTATGATTATTCCTAAAAGATTGTTATTTTATTTCAGGACCCACTTAGTGCTGTATAGAATAGCTGCAAGACTTAATTAAAGCACAGAACACACTGTTCTACTTTTCATTGTTGAATTAGCCTGTTTGGATTTTTATTTACTACTTTTTGTAGATTAAAAAAGATGAGATACTTCCTTGTCTTTCTCTTTGCAACAGCTGCGGATAACTGTGTGGTCCTTGTGTACAAAATCTGTATCTTATATCAAGTATCCCAAAGCTTGTCAGCAGGGTAAGTATCCCAAGTCTAACAAGGAATGGTGTGTTTAACATGGCAAAAAAAAAGGAAAATGAGGTCTATATCTAGTGAAGAAGCACTGAGCAGAGTGTGTTCTGGCACCAAAGGGTTTACATCAAGGTAAACCCTTTAAAGGAGAAATGTTTTCCTCCCTTTGCACTCATTCATGTGGATCAGGTGAATTGTTGGAATCGAGATCTCTAAGGAATTTTGGCAGGAGGAGGCAGAGGGCAAAAGATTCTTTGGAGATTCAAATACATAAGAAATTATGGGAGCTTGCAGTGAGACTCGGGATGGGTTGCCTTGGGTTGACTGGTGGTTTTTCTCTGGTAACCACTGGAATGACACTGGGAAATGGTTTAGTTAGATGCTGACTGCAGGTCAATCTTTTGCATAAAATGCTGCATACGTTTTCTGCTTAAGACTTTAGTTATTTCCTTGGGCTAGGGACTTTTGTTGCATTCTCTGTAGGATGCTTTAAGACATTAAATAGACAGTTGTAGCACTTGGAAGACAAGCTGGATAGGTTAGTGAGGAAAAGCAAGGATCCACAGTGGCTTTTATCATTATTGTGCATGTTAAAAGGTTTGAAAGGGAAGCTCATGTCTAAATTGATAATCCCATAACTGTAATTAGTACCTACTTGCCTGAGTTCACACGTAATTATATATCATGTATCAAAGCTAATTATGTACTGCGTGTGCAATAAGAATGAATAGGGTCCAATACCTGGAAGCTGATGGAATGCCAATGCTTGTGTAACTAATTCATGCTGTTAAATGAAACCTGTGTACTAAGTCTGTCTGTGGATTTTATAAAGTGATGGATTGTCAGTAATCAAGCAGGTGACTTTACAGAAGTGTGCTGATGTTCTGCAGTAGCTGTGGAGCTGCAGCCTGGAGCTGACAAGATTGAAAGGGAATCTCATCAATATGTACAAATACCTGAGCAGGGAGGATGTCGGTAGGAAGGGGCCAAACTCTTCTCAGGGGTGGCCATGACAGAACAAAGGGTAATGGGTATTAATTAAAACAGAGAAGGTTTCACCTCCATGTGAGGAAGAACTTGACTCTGAGGGTGCCCAAGCCCTGGCCTCTCCTCTGGAGATCTCCCAAACCCACCTGGATGTGCCCGGGTGCCCCATGCTCTGGGTGGCCCTGCAGGAGCAGGGCTTGGACTAGATGATCCCTAGAAGTCCCTTCCAACCTCAACCATTCTGGGCTTCTATAGAAACATTATACTGAAAGCTTAAGAATTGCCAGGGTAGCAAAGCAAATAGATGAGGAGGGGGGAAAAAAGCATTGGTCTGTGGTCAAATCTTCTGTGAAGCTGATACTTCCTTTCCTTTTCCTTCTTCTTTGAGTTAGTTACATCTTCTTGGTAATTATTGTTTTTTACCAACTTTCTATCTCATTGCCAGGCATAGCTTTCACCAAGGATGGCCGCTATATGGCTCTAGCAGAAAGACGGGACTGCAAAGACTTCATCAGCCTCTTTGTATGCAGTGACTGGCAGCTCTTGAGGGTAAGAAATGTCCTCATTTTGCAGTGTTTTTCATGGACTACATGTGTACCCTGCATGCTCCTTTAAGTACCTTAAATAACTTTAAGGGAAACCAAAGTTGTAGTGAATGTACTGTATTATTTTTAAAATCTGCTTCTATGTTGTAATGGGAATTAAAGGGATAAAATTGGGACTTTGGTTTGAAGTTAGCTGCAACAGTGTTTCTTCGTGTTGTAAATGATTTTATGTCTTTTCCTTTTGGGGACAGCATTTTGACACTGAAACTCAGGATCTCTTTGGGATTGAATGGGCTCCTAATGGCTGTGTCCTGGCCGTGTGGGATACCTGTCTGGAGGTATGAGAAAAAGCAGATTATGTCCTTAGAGCTCAAGTTGTTTTTTATAGCTAACCTATGTAAAGCAGTAGCTGAAGAAACATGATCAAAACAGATAGCACGGGGAATGGGGGTAATCTGGTGCCTGCCAGAAAAAAAAACCAAGCCTTTTGTCTCACATCACAGATGGAAACCATGGTTTCTGTATTTAACTTGCTGCATTTCAAGGTGGGAGGGTTTGGCAGAGCTGCTTTTGCCTCTTTGTGGCTTTTAATGATACTGTTAGTCTTGAGAATTAACCAGTTTATATTTCAGTATAAAATACTGCTGTACTCCCTTGATGGCAGACTCCTGTCCACATACCGGGCTTATGAATGGTCACTAGGCATAAAATCAATTGCCTGGAGTCCCAGCAGTCAATTTTTGGCAATTGGCAGCTATGATGAAAAGGTAAGAAAAAGAAAAGAGAAAATAAACTTATGGCAACATTTTGCAAGTGACAGAGCAAATAACTGTTCTCTCCTGCAACACTTGCTTTGAATTAGGTGCGTATCTTGAACCATGTAACTTGGAAGAAGATCACAGAGTTTGAGCATCCAGCAATCGTTACTAATGCAAAGACTGTAAGTACAGGTCCAAAGTCCACTAAATTGTTACCAACGCTTTGTTAGTGCTGCTATTTGAAAGATGCTAATAAATCCATTTCCTTTTGGAAACTATTCTTTATTTTCCTGCTGATCTGTAGATAGTGCTTGAGGAGATGCATGAAAATTTGTGAATAGAAAAGAAGAGAAATCCTTTCAAGTTCAGAGCAGTGTGCACTTTCGATCATCATGCCATATTTAACTTTGAGGAATGAGGCATATTCTACTGTACTCTTCACAGATTTTAATTTATCACAGAAGTGTGGGGTTTTTGTTCTTTCTGATCATGGCTTCAAACTTCAAATGATTCCCTGAAAATGCCAGATTTAGTATTCACCTTGAACCCCTTTCCCTGTTTGGGAGGTGCTGAATTCTAATACACTTGAAAATAAGTAAGTTAGGGGGATTGGGATGACCTGATAATCTCCCATTCTATTAAGCCCTTTGGCAGAGCTCTTGCTTGTTTCTTTGTAGATTGTGTATAAAGAAGTGGAGAAATCCCCATCCGTTGAAACAGAGAGACTTTCTTTCCCTCCAAGAGCATTGGCTAGTTCTCTCTTCAGCACACCGAGTAAATGTAAGCCAAGGTTTACTAAAATGAGACACTTGAGTTCACTTGAGAGTGGAGGGTTTCTGTAAATTAGCATTACAGGCCACCTCTGTCCTTCAGTATTGGAATAGATGCTCTGGATGCTCTGCTCAAGTCTTCTGAAATATTTCCCAGGACAATAAGGACCCTAATAGATAGGATGATCTTTTTAGGGTGTTTTGGAGGTAGATTAAAAAGTAGGGAGATACTATAGAAGAGAACTGTCATTGCTTGGATAGAGGAGAAATAGCAGGTAGATCTTCAGTGTTGGGGTTTCTTGCAAAAGTTGCTTTAATATTGTGTCATTTTTTTCCTTGTTTGCCCATTTTGTACAATATTTTCATGCCTTAAAGATATTTTGACTGTTGCTGATAATTGCGGTACATCTTATTTTAGCAGTTGGTAAAGTAGGAGGTTGAATGAAAAAGCAGAGCAAGAAGAAAGGAATTTGTCAGAGTGATTTGTCTAAAAGACCATATTCCTAGCAGTGCTTCAAACTTGTTTCAGACAATAGACTCATAGTGAAGAGGGCATAGGAAATGTATGATTAATATGTGTAATATGGTGAAAATCTGACTACTTTTTATAGTTTAATCTCACTTTCCTGGATTTTCAGGCTCCTTTTTATGTGTAAGCTGAGTATATAAAGATGCAAAGCCTTAAAGCAATTGAGGTTTTCTTTGTCATCTTTTGCAAAAGAGTAAAATTTCTGCCCTATTATTTCAGAGATACAACTTTTAACATGTAAACACTTTCTCCATCCAGACTTGCTTGCTAAAGTGCTTTTATTTCAAATTACAGATGATATTTCTGAGGTGCCAGTTTCTTTACAGTATGTCAAACCAGTCGCAGACAAGGCAAATCCCAAAATCGGGATTGGAATGCTGGCATTCAGTCCAGATAACTGCTTCTTGGCAACCAAAAATGGTAAGTTCCTAATGCACCCTTATTAAAGGAGAAACCTATTTGTTATGTAAATGATATTATTTTCATACAATAAACAAGGACAATTAAGTTATTTTGCGCTATGGGAAGACTCATCGCCCTATTCAAAGTTGACTCATTATTTTGTGAACACTTTTTAGCTCCAGAGGAATTCTGCCTTTGTCCTCTAGCATCATAATACGTTAGGCGCCGTGACCTGCTTATTGTTGTGTTAACTCATGGTCTTGGCTTTCTCTTCAATGTTTGCTTTAATTTCCTCTGTACTGCTGCATATTTATGTGTAGATAGAATATGAAATACTACGCTATTCCTTTACAGCAGCTGTCTCCTTAAAAGGCAATTTCTCAAAGCGTGTAGTAGTGGGGTTTTAATTAGCAGAAATAATAAAGTTATAGAATTAACGTTGAATTTTCTCTCTTCATAGAGCTGAGGGCTGTTCACTTCAGGATGCAAAACTTGTGGTTCAAAGATTAAAAACCTACAAACAGCATCATAATTGGGAATAGTTTTATAAAAGTGAAGGACTGGAGGGATAGCTCTGTTTCCTTTCTGCAGTTTCCACAAAACACAATTTAAGATATTTCAGGAGAAACTGCAGTGATATTAAGCCTCTGTTGTACCTGATTGGTTTGTGTATTGCTAGACCTTGTTTAATGCCTATTTGTAAAAATATTCATGTTTGCTTTTCCTTTGACATTTTGGTGGCTGTTCTTAGACAATATTCCTAATGCTGTCTGGATCTGGGACATTCAAAAGCTGAAGCTGTCTGTAGTCTTGGAGCAGTTGGGTGCAATCCAGGCTTTCCAGTGGGATCCGCGACAGCCTCGCCTTGCTGTATGTACAGGAAACAGCAAAGTGTACCTCTGGTCGCCAGCTGGATGCGTGTCCGTGCAGGTTCCAATGGAAGGTAAGGCTGCCTGCAACCACCTCCCCAAGTCACCTTTGGCTTTTTATTCACAGAATATTTTCCTTGCTTATAGATTGGCCAAAATGCTGTATTAAAGGTTCAGAAGTGGCCCTGGAGCTTCATAAAAACGAGTATTTCTATCTATAGAAAAGCATTCACAGTGATACATAGTAAACATGGGAAAACATATCAAGAACAGAGAACATAGGTTAGAGTTTATTGTTCCCTTAATCACATGATATGCTGAAGTATTTTTCAAAACTTGTTTATTTTTATAGAAACGATAGCTGTCTGAGATGGCAGGTGTTGGAATAAAGCCTATTAAATGCCCAGAAGGGTTTGGGGTATTCTGGAAACACACTGTAACAAAGCAGCAGTCAGGGAGGTGGGAGGAGGAATGAACATGTTCTGTCTAATGTGTAAAGATAGGCCTAAGAACATATGGGGTCTGGACTGTGACTCATGCATGAAGGAAAGTTTTGTGTCTTGCAGTGAGTCATTTAGGACAGCAGCTAGACCACAAAAACATTTTTCATTTTTGGCAGAAAAGAAACAAATGGGTTTCAAGTTTCTTTTCCTTTACAGCTAGCACCTAGATTGTCAGGTTATACAACTCGGCACCACTGGCCACTCCTGTCACATTTGTTTGCATGAAAATGACCTGGCCACAAGCTCCATTGATTATATATGGAGCACAAAATGACCATAGAGTTTGCTGCATGAAAGGGAAACGAGTGAGTGCTGCAGCTGCCTATGTGCACTGAAATAGTGGAGAGCAGATTGGATCTAGTATAGGAGGACAAAATCAAACCTCCCGGGAGGCAGAGCAAGCATCTTTTGCAATCTGTGTGACTTACCCTAAGCAAAGATAACCAGCCATCCTTCCAGCTGCCAACTTCCTGCTGACAAACTGTTCTGTTTCTACAGGTGACTTTCAGATCCTCTCTCTTTGCTGGCATTCTAGTGGAGATTCCCTGGCACTTCTCAGTAAGGACAACTTTTGTGTATGTTACTTAGAAAGAGAAGAGGCAAAATAATTCATTTTTAAAATGTTGGTAAGTCTGAGGGAAAGTGACAAAAGGTCAAACCCTACTGTCCAGTCTGAAGCTGCTTGGTACTAATTATTTATTTGAAGGAACTTAAACTCTGCTGTGTGAACTGCCGTCATTGTATTTGAATGAAGTGATGTTACAACCTAACACAGAACGAAGCCTGGATTTTAAGGAAACTTCAGTATTAACGTAGTTCCACTTTCTCTTCAACTTTGTCAACTATGAAACTTACTTTCCAAAATTGTAGCTGTGTATATAATGTATAGACATTATTTAAATTTGATAATTTCCAATAAATATTTTGATAATTATTTACCTTGCATGACTCTGCATCAAGCCTGCATATAAGCTTGCATTTCTCCATTTTAGTTCTGACAGAGAACTGAAGTCTGTTTCACTATCCATCCTGTATACTCATGTCAGTAACATGACTGCTTAGCTATTACGTATCCTGAAATAAGGATATTTGTATATATTTGTATATAGCAGCATACTGTATATATCTCCCCCAGCAGGACAATAGATCTTTCTCTCTAGCAGAACTAGATCTTGTAGCAGAAGTAGATACATCAAAACACTTTTTCTAGTGAATTCATTACTGCTAAAATGAGTCCTTTGTTCAAGTAGCAAATGAAGTCATTTATAATAATCGCTCTTCTTTTCTAAACAAAGATGTTAGTCACTAATAGTTGCAATAAATCTAAAGCAGTCCTGACATTACACTGAATCTATTCAAGGAGGATAGCTGCTTTTTGCATAGAAGCAGCAGCTACTCCTATCCGCTGCCTTTATCTGCTACTTCAGAATTGGCATGTTGTACAATAAGGAACTGAAGTGGAAGCTTTGAACCCCATTGTGTTAAGAGAGCAAACAACTGCATAGTGTCAAACGGGAGTGGACAGTTCAGTAAGGAACAAATGGCTGGCCCATGTCTTACGCCTCTTCCGAACTGCCAGCCACTGAGTTCCTTCAAGGAAGGCCCAGTCGTTGGCAAATTATTGCATGCTTTTTTCATTTGCTACTTGAGATCTTCAATCTCCACAAAATGAAGAATAAACAGCAGTATTTAAGTTGGAATTTAACGTTACTATGAGATTAACAAAGGTTAAATAGTTAACTACCTAGCAAATGCATTGGAGGCAGACAGTTTGTGTTTGTTCAATCATTAGTTCTACTTCACATAAGTTTCAGAAACATCAGTTTTATTTAAGTTCAGGAAAAAAGTACCACTGCTACACAGAAGGACTTTATTCAGCATTATAGTAGCAGAGAAATGTAGTGGTGGAATGATACGTAGAAGATAATACACAATGGAAAAATCGTGTTACAACAACCTCATGAGTAATTCTGGTTATAGCATCTCTGTGTTGCATCTGAAATTGATTCCAATCTCAGTCTGGGTAAGGGTAAGTGCAAGATTATGCAAATCAAGGTTGATATATAGGGCTTTATCTGTCCTCTTGAGGAAGTCCTGCTCTGCTGCAGCCCTAAACTAGAGTAGATTTAAGAAAATTTGCTAAGAATATAAATCTTAAACAAAATAGAATTCTTTACGTTTATAAAAAAAGAAATCTGGCATAAATATCTTTGAAGGCAAATGCTTGTGAGGGTTTTTGGCTATATTATTTCAAGATGTGTTGTTATATGTCTGCAACAAGAAACTCTGAGAAACTTGCAAATTATATTCAATTTTGAGAAGAGAAGCCTATTACAAAAAGATAATGAACTTACGTAGCCATTTACTTCAGTTTACAAAGTAATAGTTCACGTAGGCTGTTTGAGATGTGTGAAATTTGAACCAAATTTGGCAACTCAGTGTTTCATTAAAGAATGACTGACAGCTTTAGAATTTCTTGTTATGGAATTGATTAAAATGTTAGCAGTACTGTAATTTTGAGCCAGTAATACCCCTTTGAATAATACAAAACACTCCCAAACATGCCACATAAATTGAGCTTATTTACAAGACGCTATTGTAATATAGCATGAGCATGCTGCTGTATCTTGACTATTTGTGTGTAGCAGATACCAGTCATGCCTAGTTAGCAGGAAAGAGCAGAGAGCTAGAAATGGAAGAGGACACTGCTCATAGCCTTGCATATGAACCTGTAAGAACTGCAAATTAGATGCAAAATGCAAGAGCAGTGCTACCTTGTGTCCACCTCATTAATCTGACATGCACTCTAGCCATTTTCCTAAGTATCTGATTATTATGAGAAGTGATGGGTCTGCAATCATCTGATTTTTTCCCCATATCTTCATCTTGATTATCAAGTATTCTGCCACACTGTGCTCTCCCTCCAGGACAGAGCTTTCCTTTGAAAACATTAAATGCAACAAATCTTAGAATCCAATTTTGCCTCTTGTCATGGAGTAGCCCAGTTTGGCCTCGTTGTTGATGAAGGACATCAAGCCCAGGTAAGTCTCGATCAGAAGAGGCCGCTCCAGCACTAGAACTCCATTAGCTCTTCCTGGCAATGGTGACTCCTTATGAGCTTTCTTCACAGCTTGAATGAGTTGAGTTTTAAAGTTTTCCAGCTAAAAAAAAAGTCAGTGACATTATTTTTCTTTCTTTTTTAATGTTGTGCTCGAAGACCTTCTAAAAGCAAAGAACTAACACTAAACCTGTAGTTGTCTTGGATTTCATACTCTGTATTAACTTTTATATTGATGTTAAACCTTTTATGATGCAGTTAATTTCCTATGTGGACACTGTCCACATTTAAGCCTAAACATGTGAACTAGGTGCCCAGATTTATCAGTAACAAATATTGCTTATTGATGACCACAGTTTTCTTGCTCTTGTAGTTAATGTGCTGAAGTTAAATTACTTATAGCATTTCCAAGTAAAAACCTTCAAAGGAAAGCAACCCCTGAAAAAGGAAAAAGGCACCTAAACAAAAACTTAAAATTTTGAAACTACAGACTCTGTTTAATTAGTTTGCAGTTCTAGGCGCAAAGTTAGGCATTTGCCTGTTGTACAAACAAAACTAGGAGTAGAAGCACAATGTATTTTGAGTTTCATGTGTTTATGTTTGAAAGTTTCAGCTTCCTTTTTGGGTTAGTTATGCTTAATTGGGAAAAACTTCATTGGAGCATTAGGAAAACACCTGTGCTGCCCTGCAGGGTCAAAATCTGTTGGACGGGGACACTTAGCTTGCAATTCTAAGCTATGTCTTTAATTGCTGCATTTGATTACTTTGAAAATATACAGTGAAAAGTGTTATCCAGCCTCAGCAGCTGTTAGAAAGCCACCTAGAATAGAGCAGGGGGTTCCTTACCAGGCAGAGGGACGCGATCTTCTCATCAGCATCTGCCATTGGGTGTTCGGTGAACGTGGCATAGGGAACGTTGGTGGACCACGGATTCCAACGATTCAGGAAGGAGGCCCGGCTCTCCTTGTCCCACTGAATTCGAATGCCAATGCCTTCTCGCCTGGCAGTGGAGACAGCAGAATGGATATGGTAAGAGCATTAAGTCTTGGCAGCAAGTTTAATTCAACATACGTTGTCTGAAAAGGATGAACACTGCTTGAAAACAAGTTACATTTAGTTTGGTAATAAGTGTTCGTCCAGGAAAGTGTTAAGAGTAATCCAACATCTGGAAAGCCTGTTACTGAATTTCAGCCCCTGAAGTATGTGAAGATATTTTCTTACAAGCTGAGTGCAAAAAAATGAAGCTCATTAGACACGAGGACACAGATCCCAACAGCACTGCCTCTGTAACCCCCTCTGCTTAAGGATGCCTGTATTTACACACAGCCTTTGAATAACGTCGGGTACTGCTGCCACCTACCGCGTTGCACAAGGGTAGGGAACTGCTGAAAGGCCCTGAGCCTCCTGGAAGCCCTGGAGGGTCTCGTTTCCCATGCACCCAGGGTGTCCCAGCACGACCAGGACTTTTCCAATGAAGTTTCAGTAATTGTTCAAAAGTCAACTAGCAACCCCTGCCATGAGGAAGAGGTCTCAAACTTGATTAATGGCCAGTGCTGAAGGCTCACGGATCAGACTAGTTACAGTGAGTACAGCACAACTGACAACTTACTTATTCAGAGACTTAGGTGGGAACTCAAACTCCCCTACGGAGATGGTGTCAACTGCATTGAGTGATATCCTTGTCACATGCTGGCACTGCAGGCTAATGAAGTCATATTTACAGATCAAGAGGGACCAATCTGTGATGAGAACCAGGCGCTCCTTCTCGTTGTTCCAGTGGTCAATCCTGGGAAGATAACAAGGCTGTGAGCTTGAGCAGTTGTCTCTGTCCAGGACTGTTAATTACAAAAAAGTCATCATTTGTGTTTTAGTAACGTAAGTAAACTGCTGTTTTATCAGCCAGTAATATTTTTGCTGTATGCCTGCAGACTCTAAAATGCTTCAGCACAGCAGGGATATGTGTTTCAGTTCCTGCCTCTTAATAACAAGTAGTTTATTTTTGCATGGAAAAGACAAGATGGAGAGGGAATGTGAATAAATACAAATACCTGAGGGGAGAAGGTAAAGAGGAGGGGTGGGCTCAGACTCTTCTCAGTGGTGGCCAGTGACAAAACAAGAGGTAACGGGTACAAATTAAAACCCAGGCAGTTGCACCTCCATGG
>JAUBOD010000013.1:593859-613974 GCA_032353885.1 Nothura maculosa
TACAGGACCTAACTCAGTGCCTTGTAAGGGCAGCGTGGAGTTGAGCTGCACCTGCCAGCAATGAATTCAGATGTGCTGTAGGAGGGAAACTGGTGCAGATGTTCAGCTAATCAGAGCAGCACTTGGGTAGCAAGAGGCCTTAACTGAGAGCTGGGAGCCAACACCAGGGAAGGAGGTGGATGGAGGACTATGAGTATGTGCAGCAGCGCAAATGAACTTTGCAGTGTGGACTTCAGTGCAATGTGCACAATCCAGGCGCTTCTCCTGCCTCCTTAAACAGTTATGAGCCTTTGCAAAATAATAAGTACTGGTAGTAGTAGAAGTAATGGTAATAGTAATAATTCCAAGGAAGCATCTTGGACTGGAGACAGCTTTTAAGTCCAGGGTCTAGGAATTCCTCCTACCCTGTAATTGCTGGTAATTATCTTGGTGATGAGATCTGTGTAGTGGTAATAAAGCAGTAACCAGTCTGTCTTTTGCTTCTGTTTTAAGAGAAATGATGAGTGAAATGATAGGTGCCCTGTCTGCTTCCACTTCAAAGGCTGGGAGTTCTTCAGTCATAGACATCCCTTTGCTCTGTGTAATCCAAGCTTCGACACTGCAAAGCAAGGAACGGAGGGCAGACAATTGTATATAAATATCAAATAGTCTAATAGGAAAGCTCAGTCCTTGCTGAAAGCATGTGGCTTGGTAGTCTTTCCCTTGCACTGCAAATGCTTTTTGCATTAGCAGCACCCCAGCTACTTCTGTGCTTTGCAATGACACTGCAGATCCTGGGCTGGCAGAGAGCTCCCAGTTCCAAGAGGATCCAGATGGATCTGAGCTCGATCATGAGCTGCTCTAGGGCCTGAGCGACTGGAAACCGCTTTCTCAGCTGCATCTAGAGCACGATTATTTCCTTCTTAATTTGCTAACAGCTTGTTCAAAAGGGTGTCTGCTTGCATTTTTCTCAGTGATGCTTCCGTAGGCTGATTGACAAAGAAGAATAGCTGGACACTTCCTTCAGGGGAATTAATAGTTCACCATTATTTAGGGTTTTTTTGTAGAAACGTTCAGACAAAGCAACTGGAATGAGTTAGGATAAATATTTTCCATGGACATGCACAACACGTGTGCTTGGCCAAATGCTTGTTGTTGTTTGTCCGATTTGCTCGGGAGGAGCAGTTTCATGTTCTGCCAAGGGAGCTGCTCAAGAACCAGCTTCAAAAGTTTTCTCTCTCTTTTGATTTTTGTCACACACACGATGGCAGATTTCCCGGTGACTCCCGGTGTCCCGAGTGCCTCCCGGTGCTGCCGTGGGCTGTTTTGCGTTACTCCCCAAATCCCTTTGGATTTCACCCCCTTTAGCACCACTGCTTGTGTCAGTCGGTGCAATGCTTTGCCTCCTTCATTAGGAGTGCTTTGAGAGAGGAGGAAAACATTTGCTCCTAAAATGACCGTAAAATGACTCAGAAAACGAGAGCTGGGAATGGTATAAGAAGCTGGGCACACTGCTCTCCCATGTTCCTAATTGTAGTAAGAGTGTTTTCTTAGGATCAATAGTTGTTGTTAGACAAGGTGGGAAAAAAGCATATTTACAGCCCAAATTCCTCCTGCACCGTAGCCAGAGTTGCATTCCCGGTTTTTTGCACTTTCCTGCTTGCAGAGGCATTCCCGTGACTGCCCGATGTTGTGTCTCCTTGCAGGACATCCTATTACACGGCCTACAGGCAGGTGTACAGCGTGAGCTACCGGCGAGCCTACAAGTGCTGCCCGGGCTGGGCACGGCGCGGAGCGGAGCCCGGCTGCCTGCACCGTAAGTGCCGCTCGCAATGACGGGAGCCCTCGCGGGGCTGCTGCTTTTCCATGGGGGTGCTCGGTGTGTGTTTTGCTTTGCTTTGCTTTTATTTTTTAGATTTTTGTATATTTTATATTTAAATTATATTAATTAAATTAATTAATTAATGGAACGGAAGGTGATAGCAGTTAAATAAAATGTTATCAGGAAAGAAATGAATGTGATTTGTTTCTCCTGGAGCATTCGTCTGCTTAGCCCGTGATGGGCAGGAGAGCAGCCAGAATCGAGGCACCCTTTGCACTTCTAGATTGGCCTCAGGATCCCTTCCTGCCTGACTACTGATAAGATGGATTTTCCAACTAAGCTTCTCGGTTGCAAGTGGTATCCGAGCTGCCATGTAAGTTCCACAAGGATTGAATAGCACAGTCAAAGCTCTTGATGATTAGAATGAGGGGCCTGGTGCCTGGTTATCTGCAGGATCTCTGCTTTTAAGTCAAGATGTTGAAAAGTCGAGTCCCACCGAGCACTGGGAAGCTGAAGCTCCCTGTTGTATGGAGCGGCCGGAGCAGAGGATGTGCCTGGGCTCTGGTGCCAACTCCTGTCCCTCTGTGAAGGTGGCAACTGCGATGGAAAAGGCTAAAAAAGACACCCTTGGTAGCTGATGCAGAACGTGGGGATCCTGCTATGGATGCTCTGTCATCTGAATGCTGTGCAGGAAACACCCGTGCCGCCTGGCTGGGGTTTGGGCGGCTGCAGAGGGCATGGACATGATCTCGTGAGGGTGCAACGGGAAGGAGGGCAGAGTAATGAGCTGGGTCTGCGGGTCAGGAGAGGCCGTGTGGCTGCTGCAGGGCAGGGTGGAAGCACCGGAGTCTGTCCTGAACCAACCTGGTGGGGCGAGTGAAAGGGCCAGGGCTCCAGCCAGCTGGGCCGAGCCTCCCAAGGCCGGTGCTTGCACCTGGGCTTGCTCCTTCCACACGTCCAGTCCTTGTGCTCCAGGGCACTTTGCTGTTCAGGACACCCCCACGAGCTGCTGTTGATGCTGGGCTCGAGATGCTGGTCTAAAACCACCATCATCCCACTTAGGTGTTTGTATCACCAGGTTTTTGGCAGCCCTAGTTAAGGGCAGGCTTTGCTCTGTTTTTAATGCAGGTGTTTCCTGAAATGTGGGCCTGGTGCCAGGTAAAGAGGGAGAATAGGCATTCGTGCAGCGAGGCGGTGGGAGGAGGCATCAGAGCCTGCTCAGGATGAACCCTCCCCGAGTGTTCCTGAAGGCTGAGTAGAAAGCGCCTGAGTTTTAATCACCTCATTAAAAGAGAAACTTTTATTAGTCGCAAATGGCCTATTAAAAGGCTCCAGAGTGAGTTACCCTGCACCGAGCCACATTTCTGGCTGCCAAGTCTGCTTAACTGGAGCGTCTGACTCAGTGAGCAGCTGAGCGGCGCGCAGCAGGGCCGGCGGCTGCGGCCGTGCTCGACCACAGCTCTGTGCTCTGCATGCATGGTGAGCCCTGCTTGGTGCAGAACCCGTCTGCCCGGGGTCTGTGTGCCTGGGCATCGAGGCTGCATGCCCAAGGCATCGAGTCCGTGCACTCGGGCATCGAGTCCATGCACCTGGCATTGAGTCCATGCACCTGGGCATCGAGTCCGTGCACTCGGGCATCAAGGCTGCATGCCCAGGGCATTGAGTCCGTGCACCCAGGCATTGAGTCCATGCACCCGGGCATTGAGTCCGTGCACCCGGGCATCGAGGCTGCATGCCCTGGGCATTGAGTCCGTGCACCCGGGCATTGAGTCCGTGCACCTGGGCTTTGAGTCCGTGCACCTGGGCATCGAGGCTGCATACCCCAGGCATCGAGTCTGTGCACCCGGCATTGAGTCCGTGCACCCGGGCATTGAGGCTGCATGCCCTGGGCATTGAGTCCATGCACCCAGGTATCGAGTCCGTGCACCCGGGCTTTGAGTCCATGCACCCAGACATCGAGTCCGTGCACCCAGAAATCAAGGCTGCATGCCCTGGGCATTGAGTCTGTGCACCCAGATATTGAGTCCGTGCACCTGGGCATTGAGTCCGTGCACCTGGGCATTGAGTCCGTGCACTCGGGCATTGAGCTCACGCACACCGTGCAGGGAGGAGCGCCTTGCTTCATGCAGCAAAGCTGCCCGGACAGGCTCACTTACCCATGCCCCTGCCCATGGGCTGCCTTTCCCACCTCTTGCCTCCCCGAGGCTCCATGTTTTGTCAGCTGAATTCGGAGCCTTTGGCTGGGATCAAGGCAAATGTTGGTTGGACTTACAATGTGCTCTCCTTTGGGAGGCCGTTTCTGTCTGTACCTGGTAGTAGAAATACTTCTCTGCATCACATTGCCTCTTAATTCCATTTCTTGTTCCTGACTTCCTCAAAATTCTCTTTTGCTAAATCCTTGCAACAGATATTTTAAACAGATGATGATACTTCATGGTTTATCTATCTTGGTCATCCCCAGAACTGCGTAGTTATCCTTTTCCCAGATTTCCCGTGCATTAAATTATGTCATACTGAGTTGCAGGCTAGTTTACAGGAAGTTTTAGAAAGAGTAGGGACCTGAGATCTACAGCCCCCCTAAGCCCCGCTGGCTGGGAAATAACAATTATTTTTTCTCTGTATGCACCAATCTGAAGCCTGAATGGTCCAAGTCATTCAGAAACACTCACATCTTCCACCTCCTGACTTGATTCCCTGCAAGTCAACAGGATACGGGTGAAAAAACCTCCCTGGTCCCAGCGAATTGCACCAACAGGCTGGCATGAGACCGAGCCAGGATTGCCCGGGGCCTCAAGGTTACGTGACTGCAGAAAGTGACTCAAATATTAGATAAGAAGATAAATGGTTCTCTGGAACAATACATCATCACCATTTCATTAGTATGGGTAGATGAGTGTTTGAACTTCAATGCTACCTTTGTTCTCTTAAATAATCTTTTTTGGAGGGGAGGCGGAATCTGAAAAATCTTCTGGTTCTTAAAAGAGCCAACACTGAGGCCTAAGTGTTTCAGCACTATTGCATTTAAGGTGCAAACTGCAGAGTTTAGGTGTCAGTTAGGATGAGACTTGGACCCACATAAGATTAAATTTCAGAACTTACTAGTTCTAGCTTAACTGATTTTGGGAAAAGTTTGACATCTTCACAGTTATCTGCCTCTACCCTTTGAGTCTGGGGAAAGTCCATAAAAGAGGAAATAAATCACCCCCAAACTGTGGACATCCACATTACTCCTGATAACCTACACAATATGGCACTGTACATGTAAGGAAAGTTGGAAATCTTAATTGATTGCCTCACCATTTAAAGAAGGCTTTGTGGAAACAAAGGTGAACAGTGCATGTAAAAAATAGAGAGAAGTGAGAGTTCCTGATGACTTCTATAGTATCAATTTAAGATGCAATATGGTGAAACCCAACAAAACTCAATCAAAGTGATCAAGAGCTCTCTGTCAGTCAGTTATTTTGGATCTTTTTCCTGTGATGTGTTGAAGACGAGTCACCCAGGGCATCCTTATGATCAAAACGTGAGCCCTAGGTGCACAACTGTTAGACCTGTAATTAGGAAGGAAGAATTCTTCAGGCATGGCAGGCTGAAACCTGCCTGCTCTGGCTTCCTTTTGTGCAATTAGGAACCTCCTGTTTTCCCTCCGATTTTGTGGGTATATCTTTAAAGTCCAACCTTCAAATTATCTTTGTTACTGCATTGGTAAAATTGCAAATTCAACCTGTCCTGACAATTCAGCCCCAAAAGTGCAAGCTGTTGCTTTTGCTCTTGCCTGCCCTGATTCTTGTCTGTCCTGCCTGCACAACCCGAGTTTCAGAGTATGATGCAAGTATTTGTGCCAAGTATTTTGTAGCATTTTTTGAAGCCTTACGGGGTGCCCTTCCTCCCCAATTATGATGACACAAAATGAATGGAATAATCACAAGACCTGCCTTTTTTTCTTAGTTACTATTGTTAATTTGAGGCTATGTTAATGGCATTTAATCGTAGGCTCTCCATTTAATCATAGGCTTTTGTTTCCAGAAAGCCAAAGAGAACTCTTACCTTTACTTTGGTGGGGAAGGCTTTGCACCTTCAAAAGGATGCAGTATGTGTTGAGTGGTTCACTTCTGTTGGCAAGAAGCTGCAGTCAGCAACTCCGTAGGACAGCAGTTGTATTAGGCGGAACATAAGCCGCACTAAAGCTCAGTGTAAGCTGCACTTGGCTTTCATTAAGCCACAAATGTTTGTCTGGGTCACTTGCATTCTTTGCTCTTTCTAGTAACTATGTCTTTCCGAGCCAGCCCGCCTTGCCTTGCCAGGTCTGTCTTTTGTAATTTCAGCTACTTGAAATAATTATAGTCTGTGGATCCATAAACCGGATCAAGAGGACAGCAGGGCCTCTAGCACAGGTGACCGTGACACAGTTGGCAGTTGCACTGAATTCCTTTCTGGGGTGCAGAAGCTGTAACACATCGTTGCACATTGCTGCTCCCGCCAGCCCCGTGCCCAGCCTGCGGGCGAGCAGGAACCGGAGCGGGACGAGGAGGGAGCCCTGGGCTGCCCGCTGGGCTCTGCGGCGCGCGCCGCGGGCACCGGCGGCTCTTGGGTGCAAGGAGGGACGTGGATACACGTGGAGGACTCCTGGCTGCATGGACACATATGGAGGACTCCTAGCCGCATGGGGACATGAGGGACTCCTGGCTGCATGGAGATATGTGGAGGACTCCTGGCTGCATGGACACAAGTGATGGATTCCTGGCTGCATGGACACAAGTGATGGATTCCTGGCTGCATGGACACACATGAGGGACTGCTGGCTGCATGGGCATGTGAGAGACTCCTGTCCACATGGAAAAATATGAGAGTCTCCTGGCTGCATGGGTGCAAGTGAGGAACTCCTGGCTGCATGAGCACATATGAGGGACTTCTGGCTGCATGGGCACGTGAGGGACTCCTGGTCATATTGAAAAACATAAGTCTCCTGGCCACATGGGTGCAAGTGAGGGACTCCTGGCTGCATGGAGATATGTGGAGAACGCCTGGCTGCATGGACACATGTGGAGGACTTCTATCCGCATGGGGACATGAGGGATCCTGGCTGCATGAAGATATGTGGAGGACTCCTGGATGCATGGACACACGTGATGGATTCCTGGCTGCATGGACACACATAAGTGACTCCTGGCCACATGGGTGCATGCAATGGAGTCCTGGCCGCATGGACACACGTGGAGGAGTCCTCTCCACACGGACATGCCGCCTTCCCCTCGCACTTCTGCACTTCCTACATGGCTTGTCTTGGCTCTGACAAACACATCCCCATCCACTTCCATTATTCTTGGAGTTTGTTACAGAATTTGATTAATGAAAGTGAAAAAGGAAAGGGTAAGAGGAGATGCAAGGAAAAGAAACGCAGGGGAAACTTGTTCCTGGCACAGTTCTGGCCAGGCTGAGAACAGAGGAAAAAAGTCACCATCCAAATTTTACGTGAACACAGAAGACAGGCACTTGCTCTGCTTTCTTGCATTTTGACCAAGTGCTGCACCCAGTATATTGCAATTTATTGTCATCTTTTCTCTCTTTGCAATAAGCATTTCCTAGTGGGACGTATAAAATATTTTTAAATTATACAATCCCCCTTTTTTTTTCTGTGCTGAAACCGTAACTTTCTGTAGTTTTTATTTATTGAGATGACTGAAAAGGTGGCTTTCCGAAGCCTAATTGAGCGTCTCTGGCCCAGTGTCCATTTCACACTCGGCTTGGCGAGAACAGTGACGCGGGGCTGTCACTAAAGCTCCTTTTCCTAACGCTTTAGCTCCGTTTCATGCCCGCGCCTGGCCCGGAGGGGACTCAGTGTCACAGGGCGGCTCTGCAGGAGAGCTCAGCCCAAACACACAAGGCAGCCCTTGCACTTTTCTCCTTAAAAAGCCCTCCGGTTTCCCAAGTCCCCCATTCCCTGGCTGCAAGGTGCAGCATATGCAATGCGAGCCTCAGCTCTGGATACTCCAGCTGCAGCAGAGGAGCTCGGCAGTGCGCCAAGGGTTTGGGAAGAGCACAGGGAAGCACAGGTAGCATGAAGGAGATTCCCAAAATAAACAGATTATATGGAAAGAAAATGTTGTGGCGTTAGCTGGGGAGCTGGGATGGGACTGCAGCTGCTCCAGCCAGCTCGCCCTATGTGCTCAGGTATTTCGGGACCTCACAAATTATTCTTTCCCACCACTTGCAGCTGCCTGCAGCCATGCGGTTTGTTTCAACGGTGGAAGTTGCATGGAGGGATCTTCTCCGCTCTGCCACTGCCCCACGGGTTTCCAGGGCCCTCGCTGCCAGTACGGTGAGTAGGCTGCTCACACGCTCGGTTCCAAGGCAGGAGTGGAAGGGGTAGAGACCAGGGCATGCTCCTTGGTGCCATTTATCCTCTTTACTTCCCCTCCTATTAGCATTATTTTATCTGCCAAGCTCCAATATGCTCCTTGGTGCCATTTCTCCTCTTTACTTCCCCTCCTATTAGCATTATTTTATCTGCCAAACTCCAACAATCTGCTGTATAGTTTTTTGGACACTGTTCATGATGTTTTGGAAATGGAATATTTGGGAAGGAAGTGCTTAGCGTGACCTGCTGTCCAAGGTAGCCCTGGTTCTGCATGCTGTACAATGGCCTTTATTCCTGCCTGCCCTCAGCAGAAAGGATTTGTTGGGATTGGAGAAGGAAGCTGATAAAAGATGGATCAAACAAAGAAACCCCGGGTCATCTCCTGGGAAGTGAGCACGGCAACGAGCTACCTCTACCAGAAGGAAGAGTTAAGCTGTGACTAACTAGACCAGTTATGTCTTGGGTTAAGTTCTAGTTTGGATCTGTGCAGCATTATTTTATGAACTTTTGTGCAATATTAACTTTAGTGCATTTTAAGAGGGCAGATATGATTTCTTACCACTCTGGCTTGCGAGGAAGCTCATGCCCATCATCTAATATTGTGTTCTAGGTTGCAGCTGCTGAATCAGCCTATTCTTTCTCATTTTTCATGGTACATCTATTTTAAGGAACTTTAATTATTGTTACAAGTGTCAATTTAGAAGCACTTAAAAGGCCCTTAAGTCTCATTCACATAATCCCTATAAAAAGGAGGTTTCTCTCTGCCGGAAACAAAATGTAGATTAATCAAAAAGTCCTTCATACTCGTGACTTTAGGCTGCATTCATACCTTACTTTTTGGTAACACAATTTAAATTTAATAGAGGGTACCCTTAATAGACACTGAATAGAGGGTACTGGAACATTGTTATGGATATGATGGTGATTAGAGTTTCCATTAATCATTTAAAACTGGATAGTTTAAAGTTAACTGTTAAAATTCTACATTAGATTAAGATGAAAAGGACACTGTGAGGTCTAGAAACACAAAGTTTTGGTTTGTTTTACATCTTTGTTTTGCATTTCTAAAGTAGTCAAACTGGAATAGTAAATTACTTCCAAATTATTTATCCACTTGGTGATATCTGTAATTTAAGCTCACTAATTAAAATACTGTTTTTCCTTCATCCTTTGACCCAGGAAGGATGAGAATGTGGCTAAATTCTCAGAAATCTGCACAAATTCTGCTCTGACTGCTTAGGTCGTGTTTGCTCATATGAGCGCTGAATTACAGGGTTTTCTAGGAAATAAACAGTCCTTAAATTGTCCACTGCATTTTGGTTTTTGTCACAGCTTCGCTCATACAACATTAATAAATACAGGGCGCCTTCCATACAGGACCTGCATGGTGAAGGCATTTTCACATTTGGAAATATTTAGCGATTCCCCAGATCATAATTGGTTGCAGATTGGAAAACAAAGAGCACATTTCTGTGTCCTCCAAATATATTTTTAAGGGGAAATGCCTGGT
Organism: Nothura maculosa; assembly: GCA_032353885.1. Lineage (NCBI taxonomy): Eukaryota > Metazoa > Chordata > Aves > Tinamiformes > Tinamidae > Nothura > Nothura maculosa. Next base: position 603,529 of record JAUBOD010000013.1, read on the forward strand.
TTATTTTGGAGAGGAAGAAAATACTTCTGTAAGTGCCGCTAATGTCACCCCCCTCGAACAAGGAGCCTAAAGCGGGCGCTTTGGGTTTTAAAAGGTCAGACTTGGGCAGGCTGAAGATTAGCTTTTATTTTACTTCCCTGCACAGCTTTTTGCAGGAGCAGCGTGAGCCAAGGGAGGACAAAAGCAGCTTGTGCTGCGGCACGCTCAGCGTGGTGCGCTCCCCTCGTACCCTTTGCAGGGCTGGGGAAGAGACGAAATCAAGAGGGAAGCAGGACAAGTAAACTGCAAATTTCCGGTGAATCCCACAGCTTTCTGAGCTGGTTTTCAGTTTTCCTGGCTTTCAGTTTTCTGCTTTTCAGTTTTCATGATGCACTAACAGATTTCCAAGGTGAAGAGAAACTTCTAGTACTGAAGGTCGTTGATAAGAGGCTACTGTAAGAGAAAGTGGAAAGTTATAGTCTCTGATTAAAAATAAGGTGTGGATCGACCTCTGAGATTGTGGTTTGCATCGGCATGTAGAGTATAAAAGTGCTGAACCTTTTCGAAGTGCTAAACTGAGTGAAAAACCCAAGATTTTCCTACCAAATCGCAGTTGAATTATGTCACTTTTCACTTAAGTTCATAAAGATTGGAATTTCCTTTGCATCCTCAAATTAGTTTGATGAAGTGACTTATGTTTTAAGTCCTTGGCAAGCTCCTGACATCCCCTTCTAGAAGGTAACACTTCCCTAGCGCTGGTGTTTACAAACATTGCAAAGTCCCAGCCATCCTGCAAAGCCACCTAGACCTCGATATGCGGGTGCTTCAAGGGCTGGGAGGAAGTGGATGGAGCTTTGAAAACTTGGACCTAAGCAGGAAATGCCGATTTGTTTATGACTTCTATTGTTTCCCTTGTCTTCTGGCAGTGGAGCGGAAAATGCAACGTAAACAGTAAGAATGGGTCTGCTCTGTGATCGTCTGTGCAAAGGACAGGGGGGAATATGAGAGATGCTAGCAGTTTTGAGAGCTGAAATGTGGAATTGAAGGATTGGAGTGAATGAATGGTGGCATCTATCAGCACAGAGTGACTTGATCTCACCTCCTTAACAGGTCTTAGGCTGCGTAACTCGCTCCGGTTTAAAGAATGACACTAAAGCTGTGGCCAAGGGCTTCTTGGGCTGGGGACATGTGCAGAGCTCAGCTTTGTGTTGCTCAAGGGTGGCTTGTCCTCTTGGGTCACTGTCTCGGCCGCTCTGCCAAGCAGGCCAGTTTGCAGCATATTCACATGGATGGCACCGTTTCTGCCGCCTTCTGATTCACATCCATCATTGGAGAGCGCCCTCCATGGAAAGCCCCTCTAGAGCCCTGTCCCGCTGGCACTGCCATGCTCCTGCTGGCACAAATGGAGCTGCTCTGCGGTGGGAGCCTTTGAGCCTCCGCCACGCAGAGGCCGTGGGGAGGCTCCTCTCAGCAGCACTCGGATCTGGGATGTGGGAACCTCGCTGTGTCACGAAGATGAGACCCTTCTTAATTAGCCCGGCTATGTTTTGACCAGCAGACCAGGCTGAATCTTCCTTAGCTTTGCACAAAGGACAGGTCGGCTGCAAGCGAGCGGGGCTGCTCTTAGTGGCTGCGTTTGCAGCGCCAGCTGAAAGGGCTTTGAGGCTGCTCCAGAGCGCATTGTTGTTCCTTTCTTTTGTAGCACTGCCCTCATTTACACAGGCATTTGACATGCCCTCCGCGATGTTTGATTGACTAATGACCCTATTTCTCCCGCTAATCCCTTCAAACTGGTCAGCTGGAAGCCTCTGGAGCGTTTCTGCATGGGCTGCTCTTGGGTTGGAGCGGAGGGTGGATAGACAGGTTTCCTGCAGCGCGCTTGCTGGGGACGCTCAAAGGAAGACAAAGGGCTGCAAGGGATTCGTGGACATGAAAGTCAGAGCTGGAAAGGCTCGGGTTTTCTTTGGAAGCCAAGGAGCGTGCTTTGCAGGATCTTCTTGGAGCCAGGAGCCAGACTTTCCCTTCCAACCCAGGAGGGGAGCAGCAGCGAGCGTGTGTGCACGGTGACTCCAAACCCAACAGCGGCGCAAAGCTCAGGTCTGGCAGTACCAAGATGCTGTGTTTAATGTCCCACAGTTTTAGAGTCCACGAGGCCAATTGAAAATCTGTTTGTGGGATTAAATAGCAGCAGTTGTTCTTCTGCTCTCCGGTTATCAGACACTGCCAGTGAGCAGAGCACCTTCTTCCATCAGCCTAAATGCTCTTATTCACAAGCAGCCTCCTGATACGGAGGTTTCCCTTGCTGCTGAGGGCAAACCCGAGGCCAGAGTTGATTCTCACAGCCCTGCAGAGCCGTTGGGGCTCCCTGGGATTTTGTCTCTTGCTCTTTGGGCTCAGGGAGCCTGGAACAAGAGCAGCTTGTGCAAAGCTTTGCTCCATTCGCTACTATCTGCTTGTCCATCAGCCAAGCATGAGGCATTGAAGAGCTGGCTAACAGGTAGTGCGGAGCACTTTTGCAAAGCCAGTGAGGGGAAACGGGCCAAATCCATGCAGGAGTTGACTTAGCTTAAAAAAATATATATTTTGTGAAGTGAGTTTTGAAGGCAAAAGAGAGTGTGCTGGCATTGAAGGAACAGCTGGGGTTCTACCTGTGAAACCAGATTCCCTGCAGTGCCATTTCCAGCCCGGCATTCCCTGTGAGGTTCCTGGCAGGACGTGCCTGATGACACACTGTGTATTCTAGAAATCGAGATGTAAATCAGACCAATTACGCTATGAATAATTTCATAGTTTATGTGATTTGAGTTTCTAAAGGTCAACTAAAGCACAGCAAAAAGCTTCTTGGGTGTATTCTATTAATCACATTTATTTAAGGCTGGTCAGGCTAGTTGATGAGTGATATGAAATAGGCATAGCAGAAATATTACTGAAACAGAGAAAATGACAAAGAGCTGCTACTTTAAAAGAACGTAATCTTAAAGGCTTGCTTGAATATAAAATACGGCTTTCTTTGTTATTTTCAAGCTTTCCTTTGTTTGGCTCAAGCCTTTACTTTGACCTCGAAAATTAATGATTCTATTATCCTTTAAAAGAGGTGATTATATTGGATAAAAGAAAATATATGGCTAATCTCTGTTCGCTGAGATGTGGCCTCTACGTAGATTTTTGCAAAGAAATGAAGGAGAAATTGTATCATTAGCGCTGCATTCGTTTGAAATTTATTTGCAGATCTTCCCTACAATTCACATGAAAGAGGCAGCAGTCTGCGTGTCACACTGCAGGTGACAGGGGCTGCAATTGCTTGTTTTGAAGAGCCTGAGCTTTGCTTTCCAGGGATTCCTACGTTGGGACAAGTCATGTGAGATATTGGATGTCATCTTCAAAGTCCGGCATGTTTTCCCTCCTGCTGATTTCAATGAGGGTTGAAACTACACAGCACCTCACGTGATCACCCCCTTAATTACTGCAATTGAAGCGGAGGAGCTAAATGTAGGGCCCCATTCTGATTTTTCCTGTAGCCGTTTCAAATGAATGCTCACAACCAGCTGTGACCAATTAAAAAGGGTCAGTTTTGTGTTTGCAGAACTTCAGCAACTTGAGAAAGACTTTAGCCAACTTGGGAAGCTAAACTTGGGGAGCAAAGAGCTTTAAAAGTCTCTTCTTTGCTTATTTTGTGTCAACCTACATTGACTTTTCTTGGAAAAGATGGCATGGGAAGAAACTGGGGAATGATATGAGTAAGGAAATGACTCTCAAAATATTTAATTCTATGCGAGTAGATCTGGTTTGGTGTGTGTGTGTTGAGTAGGGCGAGCGTTGCCTCCTGAAATATTTGGGTATTGTACCGAGGACAGAAGAAAGAAGAAAAGAGGTTTCACTCCCATTTCCTGGAAGCACTTACACAACTTTAGGAATATGGATCCAATTCTGCCCTCAGATTCCTGTCCCTACCAATAGCAGCAGCCTCCAGTTGACCAGTGGGCTGCGGATTTGTTTCTTTTCTTGATCTTACTGAGATTCTTAAGATCTCTCTCTTTCTTTGATTCTTGTTTTATGCTATGGAAGAGCAATGACACAAGACCATTTATTCCTCATGAATTGCAATCTTCTGCTATTTTCAAGGGATCTTATGGAAATTCATAGGAGATCCACAATGGTTGGAGGGCAAGGAAGCAGCTTCCAGTGAATATCACTTTTATGAGTGAAATTAGTTATTAAGCCAAACTAGAAAAGATAGACAGTGCTGCAGACTTTCTTGACTTTTTAGAATCAGTTTGTACTTCGTGATGTATTGTGGTCAGTGATAAATTTTTGAGTATCTTCTGCTTTCAGTTTATGTTCTTGGAAACAATGGGAAAAGAACATTGTCCTCTCTTCACTCTGTATTGACACCTTCAAGGTATCTGCTTAAAGCAGTGGTCTGTAGCCATTGACGACACATCTTGGCCCATTTCTGAAACTCCTTCCACCACCTCCTCCATGGGTTTTCTTTTAAATTTTGCCTCTTTTATTTCATTTTAATCTAATGTGCTTCCTCTCAATTTCCAGGTGGTGTCAGTATTAGAGTATAATTCATGGAACAGCTCAAGAAATAAAGTTGTGTTTTGTAATTCTGATCATGGCAAATGCTGTTTTTCCAGGAAGCTGCTCTCAGGATTCCCAAGTTAATGAGATCTGTGTGAGAAAGGGAGGATCCTTTCTGCACATCCCTGGATCACATTCAAGCGCTCGAATGCTCTGTCCATTCCTGGGGTCTCTAGAGAAAGGAGGTGCATAGAAAGAGGCTTCTAGGAGCAGCCATGGAGTGGAAGGAGCATCTCAGACCTGTGCCCACCAACACATGTGTTGCATACATGCAGTTGTGCATTTTTTTCCTTGCAAAATGGAATGTTCTTAAACAGTCACCCCCTTTGCATCCCCACAGCCTGTGCCAACTCCCTCCCACAAATGCCCACGGGTGTTTGCATTCTGTTTATGGTTTGATTTGCATTTGTATGCCTATATACAACAACACCTTGAAGTGGTTCCACTTCCTGTTTTGTTTACAAGCAGAAATCAATTGCCTTATGCTATTTGCATTATAAGGGTTAGATGAGTTTTCTGGGGATTAAATATCAAGCTTTTATGCACCTAGACTCCCTTGCTTTGCTGAGGCTGTATAGCTATGTGTGGCATATGGCCTTTACTTTGTCTTGGTAATGAGTTTTCATCTAAGAGGCCAATTAAGGCATCCTCTCCCATGGGATTGCCCCTGCTTATTAGGCTCTGAATCGGAATTGTTAATTGAGCAGCGAGCCTGCAGGTCAGTGCGTTGTGTCAGCTAAGGGCAGTGACCTTATAAAAAAGCTGGGGGGAAAAGTGGGAAATCATGTTGGTTCATTTGAGAAAATTGTTCTTTGAGCCAAGTGATGGACCACTTGCATGTCTCTGTCTTAATGACATACTAAAAATGTCCACAGCAATGGATTACAGGACACAAGAGCTGTTGACATCCATGCCTTTGTACTCAGCCCTGGCAAACATATGTATATAAGCTCACAGTGCTGAGGTCTCTTGGAAGGTTTGGAGGCTTTGAAGGAAGTTCCTTCAGCTTCTCCGCAGCAGCAATGTAGGTTCTTTTCCATGAGAATTGTCTTTCTGCCTTTCCTTGAAGTGCAGCAGTTTGGACCATAGAGTGGGGGAAAAAAATCCTCAAACATCAGCCTGTTTCCTAAAAGTCTTCAGGACTTTCAGGAAGACAAAGTGGGAACTTGCTGAGACTGGTGGACTTGCTTGCAGGTTGCTGGTGTTGTGTGAGAAGACCGGAGCATGTCTATGGAAATCACAACACATTTTCTTAAAAGATTGCAAATTTGGGCACAGTAGCAGGAAATGAGTGCCTGGGTAGGAAGCAGTGAGAGAACATAAGTGGAGTCTGACGATGTAGGATGAAGTCTGGCTGAACCTCGGACTTGGCAGGAAGCTAAGGAAACGGAGAATCATGTGCTATAGGTTTCAGAGTAAGTAAATGTATTTGTCTGGAGTGGAGTGAGGGCAATTGATGAAAATCTTTATCTCCTCTGTTAATGGATTCTGCATGGGAGCTACCCAGCACCTTAAATTATGTGTGTGGAAGCATTTTTGGACTGTGCAACTGTTATCTCTTGCAGATGTTCATTCTTCCAGAACATTTACACAACCTAAAAGAAATAACTCACCCTAATGTGACAGGTGTATAGCAGGAGCCAAAAATGATAATGCAATCATTGCAGACAGATTGGCTGTTCCTGCACTGGGGACTTGAGTTTGCAGGCGCATGGTTGGTATGTGTAGGAATGATATCGCTGTGATAAAATGAACTTTTGGTCTCTAATCCTTCTCCTGTAACTTCCCAAGCCTGTGCTTCAAACACACTGCACACATATATATGTTTTTGTGTGGTTATGTGTGTGTGAGGGTGTCTATATGTGTAGTTTCATATGTATATTAGGCCTATTTTATATTTTACATAAGCACATTGAGATCCCATACAGAATCAGCAGGTGAGCCTGAACTGAGCCTCTACCAGTAGCTGTATTAAGATCAATCTCTTTAAGTGAGATAACGGTGTGCAGAAAAAAGCATCTCAGCAGGGGGATCTTTTTAGGGATTATCCTGAGTGCTGGCAATAATGCTAACAAATACCATTTGTCTAATATATCTGGAGTGAGGAAATCGGCCATCAGGAGCAGAATATGACTTGAGGGATTAGGCTAGTACAATGGACAGTAGGTATTGGGAGCATATGAGCAGCCTGAAGGGTGAGGAAGTAACTGGAGTAGAGGACTGGTAGATAAGACTAATGGACACAGGGATGGAGAGCAAGACTCTCGCAGGGCCTGGGGAATGGGAGGCTGAGGATGGAGATTCTGCTTCCCAAGTGCTCCCTGTCGCCGAATTGCTGCAAGAGGAGCAGCAGTGTCTGGGTCCCTCTCGTGGCTCCCGCGGTAAGTCCAGGCACAGGCAAGGCCAGGCCTACAAAGCAAAATAATTAACCTTGGCCTCTCCCCTCTTTTGAAACAAATATGGCTCATTAGTTTCTCAGAATAGCTTTTTGGGAGGGGGGGAATGTGTGTTTTGCAATGTCCTTGTTGTGATGCAGGAGACAATCGAGCTTGTGAGTGCTCCCGAATTTCCAGCAAGCAGCATCTCCATCGTACAGCCTGTATCCATCGAGAGGGATGCTCCTGTGTTTGGAGACCTTAGACAAAGGACGTGTGCCCAGCTCTTCCACAGGCTCCTGCATCCGTTGGGACTCTCCCAGCCACTTAATTCTGAAAATGGTTCTTTTTAATCCATCTTTTTAATCCTTATTCTCTCCTTCATGTCAGCTCTTCAGAAGGAGGCTCTTGGGCATCTCTGCATGTGCACTGTGCCCCTTTGCTGCCAAGAAGTGTGTTGTCAAGAGCCTGTCTGCGGTAATGGCTTTCTTAGAAGTGGTAAATAAATAAAGCAACTTTGGGGGCCAACTTGCTGTCATGCTGGATAGAAACACAAGCTGCATCTCCAGATACCAGTTAACCGCATCGAGTTCCCAGCAGCAATAACGCATTATTAAGCCTTTAAAACAGCCTTTAAAATGTGGTGGACAGGCTGAGTTTGTGGTTCAGGGTGGCAACAGAGGCTGTATGTCAGGAGAACTTAAAATTTGATCTTAGCTTTGCAGCAGTTCCAGTGATTCTGTGCCCTTTCAGGAGATGGAAGGTAATACAAGAAACGCAGCTACTCAGAAAGCAGGAAGGGAGTGGAAAAATAACCTGTTGAACTTGAAGGAGAGCAATAAATACTTGCAGTTCTGGCAGAGCAGATGGAAACGGTGATCCAAAGCACATGGAGAGTCCTGCTGGAGGTGAGGGTCCTTGCTGCACCCCTGCGGTCCTCAACTCACCTCCTGGCGATCATTGTGCAAGCTCGAGACTTCTGTTAAACCCCAAAGCAGCTAATATTTATTGTGATTTTATTTTTTCCTACTGAATGTTGACTTTCTCCAGGTGGGAATTTTTCTTGTGCTGCTTGTGGCATGTGTTAGAGAGAGCTGGGAAAGGCTCAGGTCACAACCAGGGATGCTCCGTCTTTGCTGATGTGCGGAGCCGGGTTATGCCCTGGCAAGACCGAGCTCTGTGCTCAGGTGGAGATTTGGGCATTCATGGAGAATCATGGAGATTTAGCAGCAGTAGCAGCAGAAATGTTTAGTGCACAGTGTGGCTGAAGCACACGCTCTTGGCAAAACTACTGCTCATTATTCTCCCGTCCAGACCTTAAAATAGCATTTGTCTCCATTTTTCTCCTTTACTCTCAGGAGGAAGTGTTTCTATACACAGCAAAAAGCAAAGTAGTTTCTTGAGTACAAATGCATTTTTAGAATGCCTTGTTTAGAGCCAAATGTCAGGAATTTGACAGCAAGCAGCCATGTGCTCATCCAGCAAGGGGTGAAAATGCTTCAGGAGGGAAAGCATCTCCAGGGCTTCCAGATGCACTTTGGGGAGGACCCGACCTCAGGGCGAGGAGAAGGGCAAGTTAATGGAGTTCGCTTGGGTCACCAGCAGAACCTGGTTGTGGGTGCGAAGGCGACAGCTTCGCCCTCCCCGCGGTGCCTTTCCACCTCGCATCCCTATTTAGGTACCGAGGACAACGATGGGAAGGACAATGTGTAACAGAGATGGTAACAGCTTATTGACGTATGGAAGAAAAAGGGTTTCTAAAAACAGGTCATTTAAGTAGTGAAATGTGGTCTTGCTTCTCATTTTCATGAATGAAATAGTTGTTGCAGAGGAAAGTGTGGTTCGGTGATAATGAATATATTTTTATGAATGTATGCGCCAGGGTTCACAAAAGAAGCAGCCTCCAGTAGCAGTGGCTTAGGTGTCTGAATGAGGAAGACAGTGTATTACTCTTTTTGTACCATGTAACCTTTCCCTTTTTTTTTCCTAATTGACACTGTAAACTTAATAGTAGAAAAAATAAGCTGTATTAACAATATTTACTTCTGTCTCACGGCTTGTCCCAGGAATCTCGTCTATCCCTCTCGCTTCTTGTCTCTTGCAGATATCAATGAATGTGAGGTCGGGAACGGCGGCTGCGAGTCCCAGTGCTGCAACACCATCGGCAGCTTCTACTGCAAGTGCCCAACGGGGCTGGCGCTGCGGGAGGATGGGAGCACCTGTGCAGGTAGGGCTGGCCCGGAGCAATCCCGAGGGAAAGCATCGCTCCCTGTGCTGCCTTGCTTGGAGTCAGCAAGTTTTGCATAAAAAAGAGGTTCTCCTGGGACCTCATACTCTTCTGGAAAGCTATTTTGGAAGCTGAGAGTGTTTCCGAAGCATCCTCCCATTTCCAACACAAAATAGCACATAGGACTTCCATAGATTCTCAAATTCTGCTTGACTTATGTATTTAATTAAGCTGCAGACTTTGTCGTTTTGTTTTGCCCACCAGCTTGTTTGCAAGTTTCTCCTGCCAGCAGGCAGCAATGGTGTTCCGAACTTTGATCTAATGTATAGGGGACATAGGGCCATTAGCACAAAAAGGCAATCTGCCCTTTCACTCTCATGTTCCCTCTTTTCTATCTGTCAGACAAGATGTTATCTCTCTCTTAATCATAGTAATCATAGAGTGAAGCTGGTGATTGCTTCAAAATACACGGGATGTGATTCGTGTAGCATAGGACCCAAAGCAGGTCTCTTTTCATATGGATTTTCCACTCCTACAGCTTCAATTTATGGTTCTGCACTGAGGAGGTTTCCCATCCCATTCTCCTTGCAAATCATCTTCTGTGCAAATGCTGCTTTCTTGAGCTGGCTGCAGCTCCAAGGCGGAAAAATGCTAAGGGCTCCTTGCTTATCAGAGCCAAGAGCAAGAGATAGTTCCTGGAATATGCTGCATTTACTGAAAAAGCTGGAGAAAGCTGCCTTTACTAGGGTTCTGCAGGATAGCAATGTGCTCCCAGTGCGGCGTACACTATTGTCTAGTATTGTTGGGCTTTTGTAGCAGAAATTTCAGACATTTTCTGTGCTGATTTACTTAGTCCCAAAATAGGCAAAATAATTAATAAAGATTACTGACATACTGAGGAAGAGGAATTTGTGTGAGCAGTGGTTTGGACATTAAAGAATTCTGCAGAAAAATGTCCCTTTCTTGCCAGTTTGGTACATTTGTCATGTTTTGTTGAAAATAACTGAGAAATATTTCTTGGCTCTAGTGCCGCTGTAGAGATGTGTGAAATAAACAACTTCACCCTTATCTCAGCCAAGCTGAAATATTTTCAATTTCCCCAGAATCCCCCTGTTGAGAGTTAGGTTCTCAGATTAGAAGGTTCAGAGGGATGGTAGAAACAACCAGTTTGCCTTTTTTGCTGTGTATTTTTGGAGTTTTTCATAATTAGTGGGTTGGCTGGCCAGAGTCTGGTGGACGTGTCTGATGGTGGCAAGTGGAGAGGATCCCATGCGATTCCTC